>CALSBZ010034569.1:9621-25964 GCA_943591055.1 Gobionotothen gibberifrons
AAGAGCTATTGTTAATGTCTTAATAATTAATCAGTGTTATTAATAGAGAATAATGTGTTACTGCTGATTTAGTGGCAGCAGATTGAACATTGATTTTAAGATTAGATGTGAGTGCACTGAGGTGTTTTAATAATGTCTAATACAAATATCAATAATAGCGACAGAGAAGATTTTAAGGTATGGGAGGAGGCAACAAGTGAACAGTTCATTGACTTGGTGTTTTAAAAAAAATGTGATTGATCCATTTTAATGAAAAATCTGGCATTAATGAGGTTAAACTAAAAGAGTTATACTTAGTGTCTAATTCTGTTATAAATTCAGAAAATGGTATTCCACAGAGGCAGATTTGATTCTATTCTTCTGCACTTCACTGTTTACTGTATGCACTTAAATGTTAAGCACATAGAACAATGAGATGTCCTCTGGGAGGTAAACATCGCTTCACCTCATTCGACCCTGAAAAGTCAAATTATGTTGGCGTCAAAGTCATGAAATGTATCGATATCTGTGTTTTCGTGCACTTTTGCATCGATACTCTTAACTGAAACGTTCTGCATTCCAAAGGTGTAGCCTTTTTGTTCAGAAGGGACAAAGGTTATCCGTCAACTCTTTGAGAAAAATGGGCAAACATGTTTTGTTTGAAGGACATAAGCAACAAAGCAAAAACACACTTCTCCTTTAGCGCTGCCATGCTCAGCCGTTGCTACACATTGGCTCTGTTACCAAGAGGAGATATTTGGATACAATCCAAGTTCTGCCCTTTCTTCTACAGCCAACAGAAAAGCAATGAAGACTTAATCAGATATAATGTTCTGCTCCTGTAGTGAGCAACCCTTAAAGAGAGTATTGTGCCTAGCTGTAATGCTGGAAGGATCCAAGGTAAACACATTCCTGAATCTGTCAGCGGCTGCACGCCTGGCTCACCTCCTGCCAACGAACATCACGCTTCATCCCGAAACCTATTCTCTCAGTCTCAAACAGTAGTAACCTGCCTTATCTATGAGGACTGATTGACATCTTTATTAGAGGTCACGCAGGTCCCATTTCAATGAATGGTACCAAGTTCATCCGTTTGTTTTGGAAAGTTAAGATAGGAGCGTAAAGATAAGAATGTATTGTGCGTGAAAAGATGTATCCTTTACCTTCACGCTATCAAACCACGTGAAAGATGTGGAGGATAAGATATACCAGATAGGTGTGACGGAGATAAAAAGAAATAGGCTTACAGGTTTAAGGAGTGTGTGGCGGAAGAATGAGTGCTTCACCTGCAAATCTCATTGTTATTCTTTGGTGATGAAAGGGAGTTTTGAGAGGGAAGGATCAAGCCTGAATTCTCCTCTGCACATGTCCTGTCACGTTCACACAGTGTGTCTCCCTGTGTCCATCTGGAATGTTCCTCTAATTATGCCCCTCTCTTCCTTTTTCCTTGTGTGTATGTGATGCCAAACCACCCAGAGAGATCCAAGGAAAAAACCTGCCAGAAGGACAAAAAAAACATCACTTGCATCGCCACAGAAAAAGGAAGCATGGATTGAAAGCTGTCTGCGAAGTTCTGTGTCTTACATGCGTGTAGCTGAAGGGAAATCATGTCAGCCATACACACCTGGGCCTGTTTCCTCCTCTGTCTCAGCTTCGGCTCGCCGGACAAAACCCCAGGTAGGAGACAAACGCCTCTTTGTCCAGCGGTTTCTGGAAGCAGGGTTCACAGGGATTAAACAGGTCCTTTTACAAAACCTGATACTCAAGTCTGTAGAAGAAAATGCCAAAAAATATCTCTATCTAAAAGTTGTCTGAAATCTGAAAACGGTCCTAAATGACTCATGTGGCTTACGCAAATGTTTTCCCGACATGAAATCGAGTGGTGGAACAATATACTTCCATCCTGAGTTAATACCTGCTCCACCACAGAAAGCAGAACAGCAGTGTAACAGATGGGATTCAAGGAAAGGCCTGTCTGGTCTTAGTTTTATAGATCTGCTCCACTGCTGAGACATGGAACATAAGGGGGGGAGGGGAGGAGGGAAAGATAGACATTTAATGGGGATACAGACTGAAGAAGAACTTGGAACAATTCAGAACATCTGCATCCCAGCAATCTATCTTTATCTTCTACTTCAGTGCCTGTATTTGTGAACATATGTAGCATATACAAGTTTCTAGATTCTGCAGCTATCATCCGTCTCTCATTAAATGTTTGGTTGATACTTTAGATCTGGAAATGCTTGCACAAGAAGGTCAAGAGAAAGACGTGCATATGCATTTTGATGAATCTCTCTATCTATCACTCATTACTAGAATATCAATGAGTCATTTTGTTAGGAGAAGGATGCATGTATCAGCTTTTGTACCTGTAATGTCTTTTGAAGCTGTTTGCTATGCTGTTAAGAGTTGAAAGGGTTCCCAGAGAGAGAGGGCTGCAAAGTTATCAAGATTGTGCTATCACTGTAATTTCATTTAAAACTATTCATCTGCTTGATTATCAGTTAAAGTGCATAACTAGATTGGATAATGTTTATTCTATTAAATAACGGCGCGTTTGAAGTGAGTGTGTCCCATTTGTTTTGGCTATCTTTGAGTATTTCCTGGGTTTGCTCGTCGGATTGTTTAAAAGACTTTCCACAAGGACACAGAATGTCACGTTACCGAGTGACAGGATCCGACTGTCACCTGGCAGGTAAACCGGTGGCTGCTTTTGGAGCATCCTGCAGGCGGGAGAGACGATTACAAAGCATTGAGACATGAGGGAAACAGCTGTGAGCATGAGCTGGAAGAAGTCAGTCATAACACGGTAGAAGAATGAGGCGTGGAAGGTGCTGAAAGAAGTACTAAGACGATAAAGTAACAATTAATCCTCCAGTTATTCAACAGCTGTCACTCTCTACATGTGGCGTACAATACAAACACCAACAATACGGCACTATACCAACAATCTGGTGCCAGTTTTGGCTTTAAGCGTCTTCAAACTGTCGTCCTGAAAAGACCCGTCAAGGACACAAGCGTGAGAATTCGATTTTCAACAGGATTAATCTTGGGTGTTGGTAATAGGTGTTATGTAATCTGACAGCTGGTAACAAGTGCACTCTAGTCATGAAAGTATGGTGGGACAGGTGGGTCCATGTGAAATCAGATGGAGGTCAATCACACGCTGGATTATTAGAAGGTATTTGTAATACCGGTGATTTATTGTGTTCTGTTAATCATGAGTCACTGCACACCTCCGCCCTGGATGTGTGGCAATAAAGGAAAGTCGGGGGTGAATAATTCATGTTACACATCATCACTGTGTGCCATTTTAAAACCACAGAGAGATTAACCGCATGAACCGTCACTTTGGTTCTGTGTGTTTTTTTGTTTGGCCTTCTGTATTCCCATTTAAAAGTTTTCTTTCATCAGCATCCTAAATGTTGATATACTCTGTGCTACTTCTCCTTCTACTGTACCATATCTCTGAGGCCAATACTGTACTTCACAGCCTTTATCTTGTACAAATATAGTTAGGCCAACTTTCTTTTAATAATAACTTATGATATTCGTATATGTTATGATCCAGTAGGTAGCCTAATTCTATAGATATACCCGGTATACAAAGTCTCAGAACATTTCCGCTCCGTCTTTTTGTATATGTGGTGAGAATTATGCGTGCTAAAGGGGGATTTTGGTTTGGGTTGTATGAGCTGTGAGATGTTTTTCATGTAAACTATGATAACAGAGTTGTAAGCAGAAGGAAATATCTCCACAACGCACAACATGTTTATCAGAGGGGTTAGGGTGATATCAGGGGCTCGGAAATGTATATAGGCCTATACCATAATGTACTTTCACTGTAAACAATTTCTTGCAAAAGGGGCCCAGCATGGTCTTAATCAGTACTGTTTGACAACCTCGTCCTCACTCATATAAGAACAATAATTCAGAGGTGGGAGAAGGAAGATAATGTACTTTCGTAAAAGTACCAGAGTATTACAAAAGTACAGTACTTGAGAAAATGTACTTATTATGAATTTGAACTGAAACACACCTTAACTCACATCGTCTTGTTTCAGATATCATAGTCACGTGCTCGGTGTCTGAAGAGTGCGTGCTCCCCTGCAGCTTCCCGCCGGGCAGCGAGGAGACCATCGAGTGGTTCAAACAGGAAGTGGTGGTCTACAAGTTTGAACGTGAAGAAAAAGATGACAACGACAGCAGCGAGGAGGAGCACTTTAAGCACGAACAGTTCGCGGGCCGCGCGACCATCTTCCCTCACCTGGTGGCGCGCGGTAACGCCACGCTCATCCTCAGGAGGAGTGGCCTCAAGGACCGAGGCACGTATAGGTGTCACGTGCACACCTCCAAGAGCGAACACAACGCGAAGGTCATCGTGAAGGTGGAAGGTGAGTTAAAATAGGATGCATAAAACATTCACACCAAACATGTATTGCAGTCTGACACATATACAACAGGAATGTGCAATAATCGGCTTACATTTTAGATATTGGGTATTTTAGATATTGGGTATCGTATAAGTGTCTTTTCCCGGTATTTTAATTACAAAGTACCAAATCAACTACATTCCCGTCAGAATCAGTTACTTTGTGTTGACAATATTAGCATTATAACATGCTAAACTAAAATGGTGAATTTAAGCGTTTACCTAAAGACTCCCAAAGGCGCCTGCATGGCTGTAGCCCTGTTCTATAATTCCTGCTTTTATTCGGAATTCCAAGTGTATAATTTCTTCAAAATTACTTTAATTCTTTCTGCGCACAGATGTCAGTGCCAGTATTTGTTTACTACCAAACTCTATAGAGCCTCTGTAATGATGAGTGGGACGTTAGGGTGCTTTTGAGGTTTTAAAAACAGTATTTCCAATGTTTGTAAGAACTGTTAGTGGTAGTATTGTGTTAACAGAGCTCAAATGTTATCTGCGTGAGGATGATGTCAGGCTATATTGGGCCTTGGCATTTAGACTCTATCATGGGGCTGCAGGGAAACATTTCAGCATGCTGTGAGTGCCTTTGTGTGTGTGTGTAGCACCCATCAGAGGACTGTCTCTGGAGCTGTCCAGGCTCAGCGGCTATGAGGAGATGAAGTGCCGCGTTCGTGATGTCTACCCTCCTCCTCGTGTATCCTGGGCGACAGAACCCCCCACTTTCGAGGACCTCCGACCGGTCACACGCATGAGGGCCGACAAACAGGGGCTGTACACGGTCGACAGCCGCCTCAAGAGGCTGAATGGACAACCCAACCTCATCTACATCTGTAAAGTCACAACTTCCTATGGGGGGCCATCCTGGACCGCCTCACTCAGGGAAAGGGGTAAAAAGATGTTCTAATTTAGGGTTTAATGTGTTAATGGATGTCCCCCTGCAGACATTACTCAGGGCGAAAAAATACTAATTTGCACATTTGTTCTCCGAGGAAATTAGTTAATATTCAAGAGTCATTCAAGAAATGAACATAAATGAATATTTGTCTTTTGCTCTCTGTTAGAAATAAGAGGAACTGAAGGGAGGGACCTGACCATCCCCTGCCAAGCCCCTGCTTCCCTGAGCAAGCCCTTCCTCCACTGGAGCTTCACCAACGGAGAGGACACCTCCCTCATCCTCACCTACGACAGCCAGTCGGGGAACAGCGTCTCCCTGCAGCCCTGGGACAGCCACGTGGAGCTGGACGGGTACGCTGTGCCGTTTGGAGACGGGTCCCTGCGACTGATGGACCCCAAACACCTGGAGCACACGGGCAGCTACACCTGTGTGTTCTCCCTGCCGTACATCACACACACCGAGCGCACTGAAGTCGCCATCGACAACTATGATGGTGAGGACACACACAGTTGTAACCAAACTCTGTAATTTATATCAAACAGACAGGAGGAAATTGTGCATAATGTAGGGACTACTTTCAGGGGCGGATTAATCCATATATTGTGCTCCAGTAAGTTATCACTCTGATTTATAGTATATCATTTACCAGATTTATAATTTGAAGGAATAAACTGTTGGTTCTGTTTCCTATTTCATTTTCCTTGCATGAATCCAGTCCAGGTTCAGGATGTATTCAGTATAGGAAGGGTTTTTAATTCAGATGAACCACCTCTTGAATTAAGTAAAAGCAAATCAGATAAATCAGAAAATAATTGAAAAGAGCTCGCCCACCTATATGCATGCAACAATGCTTCATGTTCATATCACAGCACTTTATTTATAAATGTTTGAATCCGTATTTGTCACCTGTGAGCAGTTGATCGGACGATTGCAGACAAGCCCTCCTATTGGTGGATTGTCGGCCTGGTGGTTGCGTTGCTGGTTGTCGCTCTGGCCGGCATGCTGGCCTACCTGAAGGTGAAAGGTAAAGATGGACTTCAGTGCACACTCACACCAGTTTAACCAGCTACAACTAATGAGCGTTTTCTAACAATGTGCATTCGTTTCTGTGAAATAAAACGTAATAATTGTCATTGTTACACTCATTGTGTCTCCAATCTGTTCTTAGGAGTTCCCTCAAAAAGCAGAAAGGACCCTGAGGCTGTGACAGAGTTGCATTTAGTCAAAGGTCAGTCAAAACTATTTTAAAATATCGCTTGCACCCAAACCAGACACTAGATGGAGCCAGAGAATAATAACATAATAGTGTTATGCTAAAATGAACTTATTACAGAAGTGTACAACTTATTACAGAAGTGTACAACTTTTTTTTTTATGTAAAATAAATCATTGATCAGCTGAATGCAGTGGAATTAAAAAGCACCACAATACATCTACCTTTCCAAATTACCATACGCTTAGGGCAGTGCTTCTCAAAGTGTGGTCCGCGGACCATTGGTGGTCCGTGAGCGCCCCCTAGTGGTCCGTGAGTATATTGGTAACATTTCACATTTGAAATAAATAAATACATTTAAGTTTTCCGCACTCTCGCGGGAATATCTCCGCAATGGAGCGAGATTAAGTTTCACTTCCGATTGCATGATATAGTCCAGCGCAACACCTTCGTCAAACATGTTACCACTTGTTTGTACCATTTTCAGGCGATTTATAATCTGTTCTAGAAAAACGATGTGATTTTGGATATCTGTGGAGTTAGGTGGTCCACGAGTGTTTTTTTATTGGTTAAGTGGTCCTTGGTATGAAAAAGTTTGAGAAACACTGGCTTAGGGGAACCTTAATTAAATCATAACATTATATAACGTTAGGATTTATTGCAGGACTGTTTTTATTAGAACTATTTGATACAGTGGATCTATAATACAATAGGAGGTAGTATGATGGGTACTTTATATTGAAATATCTAAGAGAACTTGTTTTAAATAACTTTATTACCTTTGCTCCTTCATTGTCTTATCCTTAAACCTTTTCTCTCTTCTTTCAGACTTGTCAGCAGACATCCACTTGAACGAGAGCAGCCCTCTGACTGTCGGAGTAACCAACGGACAGTCAGCCCCCCCGACGGGCTCTCAGATAGCCTGAGAACCAACAGAAACAACATGGAGCATCACCTAAAGCTAATACTAACAGATCAAACACGCACACCGCTACACACTGCCGAGGAACTTTAGCTTCTAAGAGTTTCAATAAGAGCTTTGGACAGAAAAAACACTTTATATGTATATTTGAATTTGAGTGTACATGCTGCGATGTATAGGAACTGCAAAACTAAATGATTTGTGTCTTCAGGGAGCGTTTGTGACTCCTGACAGTAAGGATGAATCTGCTGTTATTTCAGGAACTCTGTTATGGAAATGTTTTCTCGTGAAGAATGTATAATATATATATATAATATAAAAGCCTGGAAGGAACACTTACCTGCTTTTGGACCAGAGTTGATTCTGGATGAAAAGGACGTTGTTTCTAATGTTTAAAGGTTGATGTTGTCACGATTCTTCAAATGCGGTGGGCTTGACACAGGAATACGCACAATGGACTGATCTAGCATCTGTGGTACTCGGATATGGGAACCCAAAAAAGGCCTCAGAAGAACCTCAAGGGATCACAAAGTTACAAGAGGGCTGAGAACCAAAAAGCTGCCTTATAGAAGAAAAAGCGCCTCTGTGTGAATGTATATTTGAACCACAGGAGGACACTTGATTTCCAAATAAAAGACTGACTTCATACACCGTCCTGCTGCCTTTAAACCCTCACTTCAATGAAGGATTCTCCAAGATATGAAGCGCCTTCTGGGAATCGTTCCCTGCCTGGATTATGAAATCGAATGTGAATGAACAATACAGACTTATATTTTTGAGATAAATCGTGCAAATATTTAATCTGCAGAAAATTTAACTTGTTTGAATTTCTCTGTGAACTACTACCACACTTTCATGGATAATAGTTGACCTTTCACAAATGTGTCATAATTAAAAAGACTAATAACTGAAGGTTTGTGCTTTTTCTGTCGGAGATTTGACAACAAAAAAAATTCAACGATTGCTTAAACAGATTTCACAGCGGCAGACGATGCTTAGTTGTCACTGTCAGGGTTCATACACTTTTTCACCAATTAGTTTTCCATGACCTTTACCTAATTTTCCATGACCAAAAAAATAACTCTTTCTCAGCGGTACCACTGAAAATGGTTTATTTTAACATGGAACAGGAAAATAAGGTCTGAAACATGTTGTGCCTGTCTAAAACAAATCAAATAGGCTTACTAGCTTCTACACGCTAAAGCAACTCAAATCACCAGCTAAACACCTCGTCAGTTAAATGCCATTTTACGTTTCATTACTATACGACACAGTATTTATTATCATTATAGTATTACTATTTCAGCGATTAGATAAAATATAAATTATATTTGATGCAACTTTAGTTACATTTCCATGACTTTTCCAAAACTTTGGGGAGAATATTGTTTTCCATAACTTTTCCAGGGCCTGGAATTATCATTTTGAATTTCCGTGACTTTTCCAGGTTTTTAATGACCGTAAGAAGCCTGCACTGTGTTTTGTTGACAATGTCATCCACAAAAGATTGTTTAAGAGATGTGAGACGTCACTTTACGACGTCAGCAAAGTCAGCATAACGTTTAAAAAGAAGGTAACGTGAGTTTTATGAGAAGACTGCAGTCTGTGTTTGCTATTTCAAATCAGCAATGAAAAGCATTCAACTTGTAGTCAATGACATAAATACACATACATTAATGTTATCTGATATTTCCTGCCTGTCTGAGAAAATGTAAGAAACATTAGAGAGTTAACCTTTGACCTACACTAGGGAGGACTCCTCTGGATTACAACACTCCCACCGATCATTGACACACTTATCTCTCTCACCTCTAACCCCAAAGACAGAAATAAAGAAGGAGCTTTTTTATAAATTATTATCATCTTGTTATTTTAATGCAGAGTGAGATCATAACATTATTATCCATATAAAACCATGGGCATAGCTGAGGCTTTCTTTACATGTTCGCACTTTCAGAATAAAGTTACAGTAGACGGAGGAAGTGAGTGCCGGGGAACTGTCTGCATATCATCGACGCCATCATCGCACTTTAGACCCAGTCCCCAGATAATCAAAAATGTTTAATCCTACCTCCGAAAAACATGAATTACATTTTGACTGAATGGAAATGGAAGAGGTTAATAATTAGCTTTTAGTAAGAGGGCAATGATTAATCATTAAATGAGAATGTGTCTTTCGATCAGTAGTTTAAGCTAACACAAACTAGCAGATTTTTTTTCAAACTACAGTCAAGAGCAAAACAAATATTTTCCAACAATTACAATCATACAGATTTGATCTAAAAAAAGGCCCTATAGTGGGTAAAGGCAAACACCTTGACTAACCCTTTCATCAAATGTTGGCATTGAAAATAAACTACGCAGTAAGTGCTCTATAAGATTGTTCTATTTATTAATATTATTTATCATTCGTTCGTCCATGACTTTGAAGCACAATCAAATCAGGGCGTGGCACTTCATGCACGTTATGAATTCACGAGTCATGCTGTAGCTCTAATGTGGAGCAAGGGGATATAAACTGGATGATATATGATAGCGTCCTGCTTCCATTCCCACAATAGTCTGCACTTCTACAATGGCTTTGTCAGCGGTGTGTATTCACAAAATCAAAAGTTAAACCATACAAAATGTCGTTTAACATATTCTCATTGCACAGTGAAATTAACGGATATTCTCCCTAAATGTCACAACGCTGGAGTGACGGATGGACCTGATGCAGGACCCTCATGCTACGACGGTAATCACACACACACACATCATCAGAACATTACAGGAGGAGTGTTGAACATACGAAATCACGAGTCTCAGAGGAGAGCCCTGGTGATTCTGTATTTTCAACACTCTCCTGAAGGCCTGTGAGTGACCAATATGTTCCTGTCCCCACACAGAAACCTCACCCAGAGGTTCGATGACATGTTATTCATTTTGCCACCTAAAGAGTTCATTGCGTTTCCAGTGAGCACGTTGTCCTGTTGCTACAGAAGCTGAGATGCCTTATGGTGCTCGCATTCAGTCTTTTTAACTTTCAATTTCAAGCCTTGTTTTCTGGTTCAAATGATCTCCATGTCTTATTATTACAGTTTTATACTTTACGGAATATCCAAGAGGCTTTTATTTCCCCATCATTTGGCCGGGAGAAAAAGAGCCAGGAATGAACAGAGCTACAATGAGGAGGGAGCAGGTAGGCCTACGTGACCTTTTTTAACCATAAGATAATAGTGTGATACTTCGAGGTAATATTCTATCTGGAAATAACAGTCCCTTTGTTATTTTGAGGAAGTTATAACCAGCCTCCACGCCTCTTATCTTCTGTCAGCTGTGGAGTTAAACTAATAGTAATCCTACAATACTCCCTTGTTAACTCAAACGCTGTGCAAACATAAATCTGTGTTACTGTGGGACTTAAAGACCACTGCGGTATGTAGCTTATCCCTACAGGCGGACCTCTGTTACTGGTATCAGATATGATTAAAACCGTATAATGTATTTCCACCTTTTAGTGAAATACACTCAACCATATAAATTACGTACATCGCACTGAACATGTAAATGATTAGACAGGACTAAAGTGATGATTTAAATAACAGAACAAACAAAAAGGTGATAAAGGAAGCAAAAATGATTAAAAACAGTATTCTCTAGGTGTCGGCTATTTCTAATGTCTCGAGTGCAAAGAATTAGTGGACTGGTTTCATCAGAGCAGTGCATTATGGGAGGGCAGCAGCGATCAGTTACGAGCCGAACTCCACGGTTTCCTCTGTGATGGGCTTGAACTCGTAGTTCCCTCTGCCGTCCATGTGGAGGTAAAACTTCAGGGCACAGAGGAAAACATAAGAATATCAATCAGTTACAAGAAGTACGACATATTTAAATGTTAAAAAGACTAAAGTGTGTCGTGTTTTAACAAGAACAAACAGATACAGCAGCCCCGGAAATGTTTAATTTAAGAGAAAGGAAAAATAAGATATGGGAAAGAAAAAGATCCCATATATTTAAAATGACATTTCCATTCAAAGTATTAAAAAAAAACTATACAAATAGACAAAATATGAACAAATAAGAAACTTAAGACTGCTGTTTTTACAGTTGGATTTTGATTCCCTATTTTATTGTAGAAATTCAAGTTTCTACAATAAAAAAAACTTTTCCCATAACTTCTAAAAGAAATACTATGCACAATATGGAATAAAAAAATAGCAAAAATAACCTTTGTAGCGCTGACTTTACAGTTTCAGTTTGATACCACTGTATAAATACAAGTTTTGAACAATATAGATTTTCTATATAATTTCATTTTCAAAGTGTGATATATAAAATGACTGACTGCAGGGAGAGAAGAGTAAAGGAGTCTGTGGTAAGTGGTAAAAACACAAATGAAACGCAGCTCTTACCTCGTGGTGCTTCCACAGAGACTTTCTGTGGGACACTGTGAACAAGGTGATGCCCACCTGTGGAGCAAAGGACACACAACTAGTACAGAGATCCACACCTGTTCATTTAGAAACCTTTCACTGCAACATGAATGAGTCACTGGGTGT
This sequence comes from Gobionotothen gibberifrons, assembly GCA_943591055.1. Lineage (NCBI taxonomy): Eukaryota > Metazoa > Chordata > Actinopteri > Perciformes > Nototheniidae > Gobionotothen > Gobionotothen gibberifrons. The sequence goes on from CALSBZ010034569.1 coordinate 21,601, forward strand.
TCCTCAATGTCGAGGAAGGCTGCTCCAGAGCCACTATTTCAAGGATGCTACGTCATCGAGTCCCGCCGAAGGACTGTTCCAATGTCCAGGATCCTTGGAATTCTACCGAGGCCGGTGTACTTCGTTGCGGGAAATTTCGAGGCTGCATGCGGACCAATTTCCAAAAGCTTTGGCGGAAAATGTAAGGCGGGGCCTCTCATATGACGCACACCTGCACACTTGCTAGCCTGTTCCATTCTTCGTGGCTAGGAGGTATTCTTGCCCCGCTTCTGAAGGAACTCACTCGGAGCTACATGTGCTACCAAGCCAGCCTCCTCGACATTGAGAAACACCCACTGCTTTAACAGAGTGGTGCAGGAATGAGGATATCTGTATATTAGTTATCATTTTAGCAGCATTAAAAAAAATCAACATCCCTGCATCCCCCTCTATACCGAGACATTGATGTTTCCTAGAGATGTAGTGTGTGTGTGTGTGTGTGTGTGTGTGTGTGTGTTGCGTACCGTCCTGCAGTGGCTGTAGATGAAGTCCTCCACATCCACACTCACTGCACTGGTGCACTCATCCAGGATGGCAAACTGGGGCTTGTGGTAGAACAGCCTGGCCATCTGCAAACAGAAACACAGTCAATGCTGAGGAGGAAGTTCAGGGTTCATACACTTTTTCACCAATGATTTTCAATGACTTCTCCATGACCTTTACCTAAGTTTCCATGACCAAAAGAATTACTCTTTCTCAGCGTACCACTGAAAATGCTTTATTTTAACATGGAACAGGAAAATAAGGTCTGCATATGAAACATGTTGTGCCTATCTAAAACAAATCAAATAGGCTTACTAGCTTCGACACGCTAAAGCAACTCAAATCTCTCACCAGCAAAACACCTCGACAGTTAAATGCCATTTTACGTTTCATTACTATACGATACAGCATTTATTATCATCATTAGATCAATTCAATTAGATAAAATATAAATTATATTTGATGCAACTTTAGTTACATTTCCATGACTTTTCCAAAACCTTGGGGAAAAATATTGTTTTCCATAACTTTTCCAGGGCCTGGAATTAGCATTTTGAATTTCCATGACTTTTCCAGGTTTTTAATGACCGTAAGAACCCTGATATATATATATAGACATATCTGTTTTATTGTGTTGCACTGTTGGAGGAGCCTGTGACCTAAGTCATAACTACACTGTAGCTATGCACACATGGCAATAAAAGCCTTTGTATCATTCTCCGTGCTGATGGATCAAATAGGCCGTTTGATTCACACTCCTTAAACTGTAGCTAATGGTAATTATATATCTCACAGGAGGACTATATTAGATTTTTTATTTTGTATTAAACCATGCTTTGTGCTCTCTCCCTTTAACTTACTATGTCTTCTTGTACCTTGTCTGTATACAAATATTACAATTAGTTAAATAAAACAATTAATTCAGCCGCAAACCGACTATGTGTGAGTTTGACGGCCCTACCACCTGAGCAGGATGATCAGAGTGTTTTTAGTAATTTCAATGTAATTAGATAGTGAGTCCTTACAGCCATCCTCTGCTTCTCCCCTCCACTGAGCACGTCCATCCAGTCCTGCACACAGTCCCAGCTGCCCTCCCGGTCCAGGATGTGGCCCAGCTGCACGTTGTCCAGGTACTCCTTCAGCACCTACACACACACACGTGAGAAGGTGTGTGTTACTATAAGCACACACAGACAGCAGGAGTGTGTGTGTGAAGTGTGTGTGGGGTCCCACCTGATCAGAGATGCCTTTCCTCTGCTGGTCTTCATACGTGTCAGGATAAATGACCTGGTCCCTCAGAGAGCCCAGAGTCATGTAGGGTCTCTGCAGAAACACAACATGTGGAGGAATAAATCAAAACACATGCAGTTGTAGTTTTTTTTTATTCAGTCTGAGATGCAAAATCTATGAGACACTACTCCTAAACATGCGATATAATTATACCGTTAAACAAAAAAACGTTTTAAAAAATTCAATAAACAATTTATTGTATTTTTAGGTCTACATTTAAGAAGTATTATCTTGTTTATAGCTATTCAAATATTCTAAAATGACATTGCATATTGTCATTTCCATATATACTGCATGTTGGTAACAATGTAAATATTAGCCAACATGCACATAGAGATAGCGGTACATAAATGTGTTTTTTTTAAAGTGTAATTATAAATTATATCTTTTATAAATCATCTCTATAATATGTTAAATGATGTCAGGGTATATGCAGGAATCCTGAAGTCAAATGTAAGACCTTTTAAGACCTTTTTAAGACCCTTTCCATACATTTTAAGACCTCATCGCCACTTTGAGTTTTAACCGGTTACCTTGGCGACACACTTTACCTCACATTTACTATATACAGTATTGATTGTCCTTCCTCCTTATCTTCCAACTACTTGGACGCAAATGAATGGAATGAACAGAATCACACTACACACCTACGCAATGATTACATTCAGGCAGACTGTAGAACACAACCTCTTTGGACCATTTATATACTTATTGAAAACAAGCTACAAAATGTAATACCTTGGAAAATGCCGTTTAATACTTTTTAATAGCCTTCATTTCCGCTAAATTGATTTATCAACTTTCAATACTTTTTAAGACCCCGCGGACACCCTGGATGTTGTTAGCAGTGGAACATTGAAGATGTTTTACCTGTGGAACATAGAAGAGCTTCCCTCTCTCTGGTTTTGTCAGACTTCCTCCGAACAGAGGCCACAGCTTTAAAAACAACAAAAACATTGTTTTATTTACCAAAGAAACACCTGGGGAACACGTGTTTCACAAAGAATAAAGAGTATCTTCCGTCTCTCACCTCTCCCAGCACCCTGAACAGAGAGCTCTTTCCACAGCCGTTTGGTCCGCACACGAGCACGTTGGTGCCGGAGCTCACCTTCAGAGGGCAGAGAAACACATGATGTCTTATTAAAGCCATGCAACCATACTCCATATTTCAAACAAATGTATTAGTTCTCAGTCTGGATGAGATATGGCGATGAATAATACCTCAAAGGAGAGGTCTTTGATCAAAACGTCTCCATTAGGTGTTGCTAGTGGGGTGTGGTCGAATCTGCAAAACACACAAATGTTGTTTTAAAAGCTGCTCTTATGGAAAGAAGTCAAACATGCTGATACAGAATAAGAAACCTACTTGATGATGTTGTCTCTGTTGATAACAGTTCCACTTCCAGGCACCAGGACGAGCTTCTGGGAAGCGTCCGAGTCTAAAGAGGATGGAATTAAAAAAAGTCAGTTATTCTCGCTGCTCAAACCTCCAGTTACCTGAGATCAGATTAGTTTCTGTCACATGTCAGGAGTGGCGTGTACCTTTCTCATTCTGGGAGACCATGGTGCGCACGTATTTGCCAGAATTGAGATCCTTCAGGACTTTCATCAGCTCAGTGATACGGGATGTGAATCTGTGAGGGACAAATACATGAATGAATAAACACCTCAAAACGCTTACGCACTCATTTGATATACAGTATGTTGTTCCTTGTTGCATTTATTAACGACCAAGACATTTCGTTGAAAGGGCAGAAATAGCAGATTGCAATAGAAATTCAAAAGTGAAATTAATACATTTTAGAGATGGGAGAAGTGAAGGATTACGATGTGAAGGCAGAAACATGCAAAGCCTTTCTAAATCTTTAAAGAGTGGTGAGAGAAATGGAGTCATCCCACTGAATGAGTGGCTATTTGTTTAACTTTATTAAAAGGGATGTCAGTACCGTAGTCAAGACCTGCTTTTTTCAAATACGACCAAGTCATTTTTATCTTTTAAAGACCTAGAAAGGGTTATTAACGCCTTTGTTACCACAAGACTGGATTACTGCAACGCTCTGTATGAGGGTATGGACCAGGCCTCAATTAGACGCCTGCAGCTAGTGCAGAACGCAGCTGCACGTCTTCTTACTGGCCACAAAAAGTGTGACCACATTACCCCAATTCTGGCTTCCAGTTCGGTTCAGAATTGATTTTAAACTCCTTTTATTTGTTTTCAAAGCCCTAAATGGGCTGGCTCCGGCCTATATAGCTGAACTCCTCCAGCGCTACACCCCAGCCAGAGCCTTAAGGTCTGCTGACCAGCTGCTGCTGATAGTGCCCAAGACCAGGCTCAAAACCCGAGGGCACCGAGCCTTCGCAGCAGCTGGCCCAGGCTCTGGAACACTCTGCCCCTCCATGTGAGGTCGGCCCAGACCCTAGGGGTTTTTAAATCAACTCTAAAAACCCACCTCTTTTCTCTGGTCTTCTTTATTTGTGCGGTTGTATTTGTTGTAAAGTGTTTTTATTGTATGTACAGCACTTTGGCTCGACCAAAAATCGTTTTTAAAATG
>CALSBZ010034569.1:25974-49564 GCA_943591055.1 Gobionotothen gibberifrons
GTGTGAAATATATATAGTTTTTCTTGCTCACTGTTGGTGTTTTTTTACCATTTACATTTGATACAGCAAGGCAAGAAATATGAACCAAATATTCACAGTCACTTAATCTTGATGAGATATCTGCTTACACTTGGCAATCATGCTGTCCACAAATCCCATGGAGAAGCGGAAGAAGATAAATTGATGCAAGTGGTCCACCTGGAAGAAAATATAAAATTGTCAATATTCTAAAGTCGGGGGAAATAAACAAGGACTTGCTCTAAACACAGACTCAAACATCCCAACTGGAAATGGAATTAAGCTAATGCCTGAATGATAAAAGATACATAAAGTGTTACTCACCAGTTTCTTGAAAGTGCTGTGAATGGTCAGCTTTTCCCTCTCGTTCCCGTTGTAGAAGGCGATCTCCTCACTGCAGAGAGGAAGGACATCTCACTGTAGCGTGGAAGCTAACGGCTGTACAGTTATTGGGTTTGGGTAGTTGTTAATGTGTTTACCTGTTAGTGATGAGGCGAGAGTTGACGAAGCGGTACTCTCCTTCGTACCGCTGCTCCGTGACCGTCATCTTTCCCATTGGCCGCCTCATTCGGGTCAGGAACATGCCTGAGACCAGCAGGTAGGTCATCATCACTGTTGGGCCCTGGGGAGAGAAGTATAAAATGGAATTCACATGTGCAAAACATCATCTAGATATTTCACTATAAACTAATAGGATCAGGTTGACTCAAAATACAGAAATTAACAATAACTTTATAATTTAATAATCTAAACTAAAGGAGGGAAGGGAGGTGGAAACAACTTCCTGTTTAGCAGTACAACAAGGTTAGATTGGATGTTTTAACACGCTTACCTGCGCCCCGATGGCAGTTGTCAGCTTGTAGATGTACAGACAGATATCCAACAGAGGCTGCAGGACAGACAGAAGGTTTAAAAATAATACAGACATATTTTCCTACAACTTTAGCTTTCTGCCTCTCATTCATGGGGTCTGCACTGCTTTTTAAATATCATATCATCATCATCTTCATCTTCATGCATGAGTTGCTCAAGGACTTCCAACCTGCATTCAGTTTAGTGTTTGGTCAATGCCTCCATGTAACCTCCATGGAGCTTCAGTAAATATCTAATGTGCAAATGGGGCGAAGCCTGCGAGCTAGTTCAGGCAGTCAACTCGAGCACCAATGATATATTAACACGTGACGCGTCTCTCTTACAACCATCCAAACACAATCTCCTTCTCCTTGCCGCTCTATTTAATCTGCCAGATCTGCCTGCCTCTGCCTCGCTAATGCTGCGGCTCTGTCACATTGCTGATGCGTTCACGTGCTGCCCCACCACCACCCCAGCTTCCACCCCAGCCTCCACCTGTAGGCTCGGGGGATAGTTACAGTTTCTAATCATCACTCAATGTTCTATGTAAATCTGTGGAGCGATGAGGCCCGAGCATAGACGCCAAACTCAACTATATGCTGCTCTAATAAACATATTAAGAACACGCGAGTTGTCTGACTGAAATATACCCCTGATAGTGGGAGTTAAATGTGTCTTTGATGGACATATGGAGAAAAGGTGATTCTAACAAAAACATCTGAAATGTCCAGGAGTCCAAGAGATGTGAAAGTGATGTTTACTTTTTCTTAAAAAGCATGAGACCTGGTGTACTTTCACAGTTTGTATAAATATGACAGATAGGAAAAGTTAATGTAAATAGAGTATGACCAGTATTAATACGTAGCAAAACTCTGAACATTAGCATAACATATGAATACACTAGAGGTATAGACTGTATAATATAGATGCTATAGACAGTAGTATAAATATGAATAAGCTACAGACCAGTATAAACACTATGTATGCGAGTACATTTGAGTAAACAGTAGAATAAACAACCAGGAGGGACAGTTGTAAAAAATAAAAGTCAGTAACTGTGTCACCAGGTGTGTAGGGGGGGGGGGGGGGGGCATAAATATGTGCAACATGAATGAAGACTTAGATCATTAGCACAGCGTGGTACCTTGCTGAGGTTTGAGTAAAGGTCCACCACACTGTTGCAGAACTTCTCCACGTCCTGTGTCAGCAGCTGGTCTGGATTGGCTATCCGGTTGTCCAGGTTTCCCATTTTGTAGTAGGTGAAGCCCCTGAAGAGACAGAGAACAAGGTCAGAAGTCAGAGCACTAGTGACATAACAGCAGGTCAGCCACATGACCTCCAGATGTGTGTGAATTGGGTAACAGGTCAAAAACATGAGGTCAAGGTTTATTATAATGACTGCGTGTTCCTTCTTGCACCACCTGTAGAATAGGGCATCATACTGCAGCTATCTGCTAAATTGCATTTGACTGATAACACTTCAGGGACAATGTGACTGTCTGAAAGGAGGGTTACATGTGTGGTTTATCTACTACATGGAACCAGAGAATATTCTCTGATGCATGACGTAAAAGATCTACGTGTTTCCTCAGTACTTACTGCAGGTACTGGTCGTATAAGTTCTTGGTGAGCCTCTCGCGGAACCTCAGCTTCAGCTCGAATAGACCCAACTTCAGGAAGTTGTTCACCAAGGCTATCTGAAATGAGCCAGTCACACAAAACACACGTGTATCCATCTCTCCTTGTGAGCTGTTGGCTAAAGCACAGCTGTGACAGGGTGTATACTGTTCATGCCGATAGCTTTTTTATATATTTAATTAGAAGCAGAGGATAGGGGATGAAGGAAACATGCAAAAGCAGAATATTAGTATTAATAGAGCAAACTCACAATTTAAAGAATTCGGCTAGAGATAATCTATATTTTTCTAAATATCAACAAATCTGATTAAAGTATCTGATCTGTATCTAAAGTCTCATCCCAGCAAATACCTCCTTTTTGAGAAGTGACTGTCATTTAAGAAATAAAAACTGGAAAAATACAAAACAATAATGTTTTAAGAGCTAAAGGCATAGTGCTCAGAAATATATAATAAATATGGAAGTTAAAAAGTATTACGAGACCATCTAAAATCATTGACATCATGATGTTTGTTGACAGTTAAAAATATATAGAATACAGCCAGCCTTTTCACTTAACATTGAGGGGAATGGAATATTTGCTTACGTTTAAATCAAATTAATGATCATGCAAAATGACAGGGGTTTTTTTTAGTGCGTGAAATGATTGAATGAGATAATCCACCATCACCAGGAAGTTAGTAAATACAGACAGAAATGTCAGTGTTTGCCATGTCAGGTCTCCTCTGTGAAAAAATTAAACTGCCAAAAATGTGCAACAGTATGAAAATAATTATATATATAGAAATTAAGATCGCCCTTAGGAGTGTGACAAGTTAAAAAAAAAAAAACTTACAGCTGGCATGAATTTGATAAAGCTGAACAAGTAGGTCTTGAACTCTTTAGGCGAGCGGCCGATAATAGCACTGCAACCACAACATGCACAGAGATGAGCAAACAGCAGGGTCAGAGGGACAAACACTGGGCCCGATACACTTCATTCTGCTTTTTGAACTCTGCTGGACCGCTTAAAAAAAAATAAAAAAAAGACAGCAACAGTGGAGTCCTGACACTGGAGAGCTCAGGAATACCATTCAGTTCATGCTAGTTCTGTGCATATTCACTTTTTGGACCATTGTGAGACAGCTGTGGGGTCAGAAATCCTCTTACATTAACTCTTCTAATTAAATCAGTAAATTGTCAGCTGTGAAAATAATATTATAGTAAAGAGAATATTCATTTATTGTGAGAAAAAGTCCAAATTATACAACCGTTTCAAATTAATTGATATAAAGTCAGTTTTAGACTTGGAATCGATTAATTATATATATTTTGTATTCTGCTAGGAAGGAATTTGTAATCGACAGAAGGGATTCTCCAATTAGCAATCATTATTTAATATTTAAGTTATTCCTGATTTGGTTACAGATATATTCAGTTTGTTAAAATACTGAACACAAAGTGAATGGAACTCCGTGAGAAAGCTACTGTATGCTAAATGTATTATTTGTAATAATCCACAGGGGGGGAGCACAACACGGCACTCTTACAAAGCAAAAACAGCACTTCTACAAAGCACATGTGTTTACCGCGGGTATGACTTTAATGTAGGAATAAAAGTGCTTCTTGAACAGAGCGCTGTCTCTGCTTATAATACCGCTGTGGAGAAGCAAAACAAAGTTATCAGCTCCTGCAATAGAGGGGAAATGATGACGTATGTTTGTAGGCTGACCAGGAAGTAAGCCATGTTCCTTCGACTAAAGGCTAGTGGGATGTTACCATTGGATGTTTGAATATTTCAGAAAATAAGCTCTGTGGCAAACACACGTTTATGATACTTAACACCTTTAGTTCAGAGCAGTTTCAACATATAAACACCACTTTTTTTTTTTTAAAGTGTAAATGCAACTGCAAGAAGTAAAAGCTAAGGTTCGGCTCTAAACAAGCTAGAGCCTGGTCACATGACTTCACACCACCGCTAAGCTAAAGATGGCAAATGTTCGGCATGGTTACGCACGTAGTTTCTTTTGTTAACAATCACCATTTTTAAAATCACCAGTGGGGTATTTACTAATGTCGTACAAGAGCATTTGATAATATATTAAGCTTGTGTTAACCACAGACCTTATTTCAGGCTTCTAACCAAAATGGAAAAGTTCAAAAAACGACTTTGAGACAAGGGAACCTGAAATGGTAATATGCTAACGGATTTCCGGGTTCATTCCTGCACCACTGTACAGAAAAAGCAATTGATATATATGAACAATAGCTTTTAAAACACTTTACAAATGGGACTTAAGGAGATACAAACTGCTTATATTTCTCCTGTCACTCAGCTGTGGATTTATTTAACGTTCACATGGCTTCTAGACGGGGACAACATGATATCCCCAATATATTTGTATGGTACTGAATTGTAAAATCTCTGTTTCAAACTTGTAATAAGAGTCAGACCTTTCGATCATGGTGCCGTTCTGGATCATCCATACGTCACAGTAGGTCCTGGCCACCAACATGGCGGCGATTAAGGCGAGGTAGCCAGTCTTTTGGGGAAGACAACAAGCACAGATAATAGTTGGTAAACCCCGTACATCATAAAACCCTTAATTGTGCTGCACTTCACTCCGCTCATATCTGCTGAACTGATCGGATAAGACTGGACCAGGGGAAACATGTGGCGGTGGCCTTGACTTATGGAGCCGATATATATGTGTGCCAAAGGTGCACCAGTCGTAATGACACTTGGATTGATGTTGAACTCTCGCCAAATTACAAAAATGCTACTAGTGGCTGCTAGGGCACCACTTTTTTTTATCACTATCTATTATAATGCTGCTACTTATTTGATATCTTGCATCTGTACGTTTGATATTTAGTTCAATAAAAGCTGTCCCCTTTGCTGTCACGATGTAAATGTCCCCGCTTTGGGACTAATAAAGGTTTAAAAATTCGTTCGGTTTTCTAAATTCGTATTTACCCTAGCATCGTATAAAATGTTTTAAAATCTAACTTCTAGGTAGGCTTGAAGGTGAAGCTTCCGGCATTATAACAACAAATCTCATCTGAAATCACCTGCTCTATTTTGGGATTCATCTCACATCCCAAAAGTAAAATCCCTGCGGCAAACAGCGTGACACAAAAAAAAAAAAGGCCCGATCAAGATTTTGCTAAAAAACTTCTAAGAAAACCAGTTGGGTTTTTAGTGTTTCATTTGTGGAATTGGTTTAATCTATGGTAAAGACTTTACGAGCTGAACAGCAGGTCGATGTCATACCTCCATGCTGAAGAATTGGGGTACCATGATCCGCAGAATCTGGAAAATTCTGCCAAAGAAAACTTTGTCCACAGCGGCTCGGTCTTTTTTGCCATCTTTCTGAATGAAGAGACATAACAAAGGGTGGGCTGTGATACAACTACAGGTTGCCATTGATGACTAAATGTATGGGACACTTTTCCAGACACACACACATGACAATGTTTTAGACCTACCTCGTTCTGTACTACTTCTGAGCCTCCTTTTTTACTGCAAAGAGAAACATAATTAATCAGATGATATGTGTGTGAGCATCTTTGAAAGGGCACAAACACATGTGAGTGAAACTACACACAGCCCTGCAAATGATGTCACAGTTATCCACAGGTAGCAACAACAAAGGCAGATAAGCAAAGCAAATTTCAAATGTGATGAAGTTGCACAACTGAATGTGTACAACCAGATTTGTACTTAATGTGTAAACGAATATCTAATTACGTACTAAAATAAGCGAATGAGTTAAGGTGTGTGTGTGTGTGTGTGTGTGTGTGTGTGTGTGTGTGTGTGTGTGGAATCAGTCTTAATGCAGGAACACAATGTCCCTTTACTACATCAACAATGATCCATGTCTAGTAGGTACAATGTTAGCATGTTTGGTATTACGGAATACGCTTTTGCCTGAAGACGATTTCAGACCAAAAAACAGTGAAGTAGTTCTATATTTTATTTATTTTGTATAACAGATCATTTAACCAGTGCCTCTGTCTGTTTCCAGCTCTATTAATGCTTGCATTGAAGTACATATGGTTTTTACATAACTTCAGGGACAGTTGTGTCATTGAACGCCTCCTTGATCAATCCTGGATTCCTCTGTTAAACTTAGGCTATTTCTGCTGGCATTTTCTTTCTTTCTTTTTTAAAAGTTTTGTTTAATATATTTTATGCCGGAAAAAAGGGTTGCATATCACAATTCTAAACTTGTTTTTTTACTGTAACACGAACGTTTTGTACTACGGTGTATTGAACTTTGGCGCACCGATTCTCTCCGGGCGACATAATCCCTGAGCAACGTGAGGACAAAGAATAACAAAGGAAACATTGAAATCTCAACACAGAGACGTGATAATTGAGAAATAACAAAGTAATGCAAAGTTACACACATCGGCAGTTAATGGGTGTGCATGGGAATCTTGTAAAGTGAGTTTTTGCAGAACAATGACTCGGTTGTGCTGGTTTTAGAGCTGCTCGGATCAGTGAGCAAGGCGGCCAAAGTGCGCAGGAAAGAGCCGCCTGCCCATTGAAAAACATGGAAGTCAATCCAGGAGTTTTCCCCTGGCAGGTCACCTGTCAGAATGGAGGGGCTAGCAGCTGCTAATTAGCATCCTGACAGCCGTCCCAAACTCACCTGAAAACCTCTATTTCTGCGTTTAAAACCAACACTAACATTATTTACTGCTCCTACTCACCCGTTCCGTTTCTGCGTCCCTCTTCTGCGCTTCAGCAGGTATAAAACCAGCAGGATACCGCCCGCTATGGAGGAGTTTTTCCCTGTCACATATTTACTGAAAGCCGCCATGTTTCTGACACTACGACCGGTTTGGCTTGCTAGAGTTCGCTACAGTTCATCTTCCTCTTCTTCTCTCGGGTTGAAAGCTGAATAGCAAACAGCTGTAAAGTGCATACTGCCACCACGTGTACAGGAGTGGGTAACACACCATTCACCATATTTATATCTAAACCAGGGGTGTCCAAACTTTTTTCACAGAGGCCGGCCACATACAGAAAAAGAAGGGCTGGGCCACTCTCTAGAGGTATTTTGCCTCATAAGTTAAGTTATGAATTGGATAAGTCAATCCAATGTACGTAAATTATTCTTGATACTTGAAAATGCTGTAAGAAAAAATCAGCCTAGCTCTCCAGAGGGTTTCATTTATTTTGTGGGCAGCTCATTCCTTAAAACCCTGTAAGGCCCACTATTGTAATTTTACAACATTACTTTAAGCTATCCTAAAAAAGTCAGTAAATGGTTTTGTTTTTTAAAGACTACATTTACATTTGCCCTCTGGAGCATACACTCACACAACTTCCGAATCTTCAAATCTTTGTTTTATTGGACTGGATTTGTCAGATTCAAGTAGCCTAAGTAAAATGCCTCAAATATTTTTGTGATTATTACAATGTCTAGAACATGTCCATGTTTAGTTATTGTGGAATACATACATCAAATTTGATTTTGAGCAGCGTATGTCGTTGTTGTAATATTACAACACTGGGTCAGTGTGGTAGTGAAAATAGCATAAGCACTGTCATGGAGTGGAGATTGCCCTTCTTATATGTTCACATATGGAAATAAAACACACATATAAATATAATATCTTTGATAATTCAATATAACTAAGTTCCAAATGTGTCCTCTGTTAAGATTTTTGAATTAAGACCAGAATGGACTAAATGAATACATTATTTCTGATAAAAGTATGTGAAATTATATCTGTAGCAATATTTTAAACTCTGCTTCAGTTAATTAGTTACAAAAATACATTTAACTCTGGTTCTGGCAGTTTCTGAAATGTTTTGGGACACTTGGATGTATCCCTTTTAGTATGATAATTAGCCTGTGACTCAAGTGTACAATGTAAATAGGATTCAGATACTTGTTGCATCGGGACACCTGGAAGGGAGTGGTGTGTGCATTCCTTTTAGTGTGATAATAGGCTAAGCCAGACAGAATGAACACTTGTCCCACCACCCTATTTATTACAATATAATAAGCATATTATTGATACATATTTATTAATTACTTTTTCCATTTCAGAATGCCACCAGCAAAGAGAGCTCTTCGATTCAGTGTGCAGGATGTGATTGCTGCCATCCAAAACGGAGAAAGTGGGTGAGAACTGGAATCTCTGGAATGATCTGTGATTTTGATGTGTAAGGCAGTGTCGATGGGATACGAGCCAAGTCTGAACTTGGATTGTCCGGTGATGTTGTGATGAAGCTTGCCTCCACGCTTCCAGAAGGTCAGAACTAGAAGGCAGACAACTACTTGTGTCCCATTGGTAGTGAAGCTCCTTGATCGTGGGATTCATTATGTGGGAACAGCCAGGCAGGTGCGCTTACCCAACTGTAACCTTGAAGAGGAGAAGAGCTTGAAGAAAAAAGGGAGAGGAAGCTTTGACATCTGAGTGGAGGCCAACCACAACATCTGTGCTTTCAAATGGTATGACAGCAGAGCGGTCACACTTGTGTCATGCTTTGCTGGACCAGACCCATGAAGTCCCGACGCTGGTACGTGTACATCTTCTGGCACACCATCATCCTTGCTGTGATCAACGCCTGGCTCCTACGAGCGGGACTGCAAAGCTCTAAAGATGCCAAAGCAGGAGATCCTGACCAGGAGACAGTTTCAGGCGGATCTAGCATCCTCTCTCATCCTGGTAAGAATGCATTTCTGCTATTTGCCGTTTGTAATATTTTTTTTATATTTCACTGTAATATTTTTGACTTGTATCCTAATGTATATTTGACATATATCTTGATTCTGTTCTAATCAGGTGAACACAACTCCTCTGAAAACACCCAAGAGAGGACGACCATCTTCAGGCAACATATTTAATAAATGACTATTCATAAAAAATATGACTGATGTGTGATTATTATTCATGCTATACTGATATAGGGCTAAGTAAGCAATCAATCCTGCAAATCAACCCTTAGTTGTTCAATATATTTATTCAGACAATGTGAGTAGAAATACAGGAATTGTGCCCAACGTTGCAATATTACATTTCCCTAAAAACTTACCAAAACGTAAACATTTTTGAAAACTCTTTCATTTCAACAACATCTGAAAGGTCAAAAAAATAAATTCTAATGTTTTTCTATATTTGGGCTTTACAGGGTTAAAACAGAAGCTGCAGATCACTTATATGAGAGGAAATATGAAGGGTATATTTCGAGGTTGTGATGTGAATTTGTTATTGGACTTTTTTCTTATCAACTTATATTTGTTAGAACATGTTTTCAACTTTAATTGACTGATTTTATTTGAAAATTGGGCCTATTAACACACAAATACTGTTTAATATATTTGAACATATATATTTAAGAAGTGCAATATAAGACAAGAAGAAGTTTATTATACTTAAGTCAGTACTTTTAGTTTGGACACCCCTGATCTAAACTATCCTACAATGATTATCAGAAGTAAAACAGTGACATCTCAGCTTCTAAGGCCTTTTCATATCTTCCCTTCCAGCCACTGTGATTTTACAATGCCATACAGCGCATATCAAAAACTTTGACTTTTTTCTCAACTCCGGTTTTCATTGTTACTTTTCGCCATTAAGCCATTTAAACCTGTGTGATCCAATCTAGGTATTAATCCTTTTAAAACTGGCTTTTATCAATTCTTCATATATGATAGATGAGAGGTAATATTTTTGATTTATGGCATTATGTTGACACGTATCTCTGTGTCAATGGAAATAAATGCTGGCGTCGGCCATCTATTGAGCGTACGCCACGTTTATAAATGAGGCCCCTGAGCCGACATAAAATGCTCCGTTTTAGTTTAATACACACAGTTAAGCTCACACACACTATTTTATGAACATATAGGTTCACCTACTGAATTAAAAACAGAACCAATGAAGCAAAGAAAGTGAAAACCATAAAACAGATTCAAGCAGTAGGCGTATTCACACTTAAAGTATTAGCTAGAGAACAGTACAGTTTACAGAGAAGAGAGAACATCTGATCCTTTTACAACAAACACCATTGTGCTCTGTTTAGGTTTTTAGTAACATTGTAATCCTGCTAGTAATCCCTTATTTTTAGAAATGATGTAACAGTAATCCGATTAGGTTTTACATCTTCAGGAATTAATAAAGTGATCTTAATTTGAAGATATTCAGAAAATGTTAAGAGATTTTTAAAGTGCAATATCACTCTCAAATAAAGAAATACATTGTTGGAGTCGGGAGGCAAATTACTCAGACCTACTAATTGACCAAACAGAAGCTATTGAGTCTATGTACGTTTACTGCTTGGCTCAGATCCACCAAGGTCAGCAAGGTCTCACCTCTATTAACTCCTGAAGAACCAGGTTCAATTAACTGCTGTTTCAAAGACGACACAAATCATTTTGAGAGATCCTACCAAGGAGAGAGCTTACCAGGGGAAAACCCCCGCTCTCTCGCTTTCTCCCTCTCAGACAGTGCTTTTATGATCCACGCAGGGACAGAAAAACCAAAGACACCTCCTTTCATATGTGGGCTTCAGTACTTTTCCATTGAGTCAGGCCCCCCCCCCTGTACACAGCTGTGAGGGAAGAAACTGTCTCCCCTCTTTTATCACCCATGAACTATAATAGGCTTCTAAACTCATCTAACAAACCACTTGTATTTTGTATATATTGTGATTATATATAGAACAACATAAAATATAATGCATTTTCATTGTGGGTTATAGAAGAATATATTTGATTATATTTGATTATAATTATATAATAATAATTTTGTTTTAATTATTCAACCTAATATGGAGACTTCAACAACATTTAGCCTACTCTTTACGACAAGATTCTTCACAACATAAGGGGTAAAAACTGCATTTTACTGGAGTTGCCTATGTTATGTTATAATTTCTTTAGATATTTTATCTCATCTATCGATCTAAAAATGTCAGAAATTAGTGGACAATGCTTGTTATTATTTCCGAAATGCCAAGCATATCATTTCAACAGTCTAAAGCTCAAAGATATTAACTTCAGGTCAATATATAAAACAAGGAAAAGCATACAATCTTCAATGAAAATAGTTACAACTAATGGATCAATCAGAATAATGTTGAAGCTATATTCTGTTGAGGACTTTGATAAAAGAAGCACAATTTTCCCGGATGAAAAGCGACACAGCAGTTCAACACTAAAGCTCATCCTTCTGCTCCTTGTGGAAGATCTTTCCATCCGGCTGCTTCCTCCAGCTCAGCTCGATGTTGTCATCCAATCCCTGGGTCTTCATCATCTGCTGTTTGATCTGAGATTAAAAACACTCCATCATTATCACTCAGAGAAAGAGATGATTTATTTATAGTTGATATAGTGTAGCTGATACAGTATTTATATCTAGTTGTAACGATTTATCAAATCAAATCAAGTTTTATTTACATAGCACATTTTTAAAACGATTTTTGGTCGAGCCAATGTGCCGTACATATAATAATTACCTTACAGTAAGGACACTTTACAGCAAATACAACAGCACAGTTTGTGCAAAATATCAGTATGAGAAAACGACACCCTCTGTCCTTAGACCCTCACATCGTACAAGGAAAAACTTCCGGAGAGAAAACCCACAGTTTAAACAGTGGCAGGGAAACGGGGTTCAGGGGGAGTGGCTGTACCCGTGGGATAGAAAAGGGGGAAGTGACGTCTGACTCAGAGGTCGCGCTGCTGTGGAGAAGAACGTGTTGCCCACATTCTGTTACTGAGTTTAGGCTAGTTAGCTAGCAGGTGTATTGTTTTGGGTGCAGTCACTTTTGCCTCCACTTGCTGTTCAAATAAATGTTGAAAGAAAAAGTAAATCTGTTTAAAGTTCTGTTTCATATGGGTGTTGAGAGATGTATCCATAGATTTAGTCCCTAATTTTGCTGTAGATTTGTGCAGCAGATTGATGCATTTAACTTCAACATTTAAAAAAAAAAATCTTCGCGGGGTAGCATGCCCCCGGACCCCCCTAGAGGAGGTGAGGTCCTGCAACACAGATTGGGCAGGGGCGGACCTGTCGGTAGATAATTTGGGCTTGGTCATTTTAAAAGTAGCTCCCAAGCTGCAAAAGTGTGGGCACCCCTGCTCTAGAGTCTATAGGCGCTTTCACACCGCAGTACTTTTCCCACAAAGGTTCATGAGAACTTAGTTTCATGAGAACTCTTTTGTTGTCATGAACTAAGTAGAGATCGCGTTCACACCGGAATAAATCCCTGGGGGAGGGTTAGGAAAATGAAGCCGCTGACGTCACTTCTTCTTCTTCTGCTTTGCGTTTACTGGCAGGCCGCAAACAACTTCACGGCGTATACTGCCACCCGAAGTCCCCGGCCGGAAGTCCCCGGAGTTGGGGACTGGCTTCAGTAGAAGCTGCTGGGAGTCCCAGCAGCTTCTACTGAAGCCTTCCGAGTAAATCGCCAGAACACCGACACCTCCTCATCTCCACCGCTTCCCTAAATTGGGAAAAGTACGCGTGTGAAACGCGCCTAATGTGTACCATTATTTATTCTTTTGTAATTGCTCTGCCATTTCTCCCATTGCCATATATGTTTGTACATTTTCCTGAGGAATTTGGTGACAGGTTGCTAAGTGTTATTATTGTATTAGTCAGGCTGTCAATTTAATTAAATATTTAATTGAGATTAAACGCATGATGTCCATATTTAACTTGCGGTTAATCGTAAATGAATGCCACATTTTGTATCTGTTTTTTAACAGAAGAGGATTTGGGCCACATTTGAAACCTTTCTTTAATTCTGAGATTGAAGTCAGAATTCTTAGAAGAAATCTGACTTCTGAGAGAAAAATATGTGAATTCTGAGGGGAAAAAATCAGATTTTTAGAAAGTCTCAGAATTCAGACTTTTTTTCGCCAAATTCTGAGATTACAGTCAGAATTCTCAGCTGTTCGGGTACTGGTGTAGGGTTAATTTCACATCTTGAGATCAATATTGTTTCATCTTGTTTAAAAGTAACTGGAACAAATGATTTACCTTCACCAACATGTCATTCTGCATAGCCTCGTCGTTCAGATTCAGATCGGAGCCTGTGTACTGAAACCTCAATTTGATCACTTGCTTTGAAACAACTTTAAAAAAAGAAAAGAAAAATGCATCAGTCAAAACATTTACTGTTGCTTCTTTCTGAACATGTTTTTCCCTGCAAAATCTCTTTTTCAATAATATCCATAAGAACACACCACTCAATAAGATCATGACTTTCAAAATGTTTTTGTCCGGAATGTTGATAACTTGTTTTTGTAAAATGATGTTTGCACATTTGATGTTAACATAAACCTTTATCTAATGGCGCATTTCCACCGCAGGCCTCGCTCGGCTTAGTACGGTTTGGTTAGGCCTTGTTAGGCCTTGTTAGGCCCGGCTCACTTTAATGCTGCGCTTCCATTACAGTTTAGGAGCTGGGGCAGTAACTATAGTAACGCAGTGTAGGCGGAGCCGTGACGTCACCTTCAAATCACGTTTTATTTATATGGCACATTTTTAAATGATTTTTGGTCGATCCAAAGTGCTGTACATATAAAAAAAATACCCTACAGTAAAGACACTTTACAGCAAATACAACAGCACAGTTTGTGCGGAATATCAGTATGACAATACGACACCCTCTGTCCTTAGACCCTCACATCGTACAAGGAAAAACCTCTGGAGAAAAACCCACAGTTTAAAGGGAAAAATGGGAGAAAACCTCAGAGAGAGCAACAGAGGAGGGATCCCTCTCCCAGGACGGACAGACGTGCAATAGATGCCGTGTGTAAATCGAAGAGATAATACATTTTACAGCGTAGGTAGACCGAATGTTTGGAAATGCATGTGTCTGTGATAAGAAGATGCATCACACATTTTAAAAGGTTTTTCGCCTGTCGTCTGTCTGCAGACTTGTCAAAGCATTCATTCATGATTTTTACTAACCGGTATCAGTATGTTGTTACTTCGGCATCATTTTGAAACGTGTATTACAATAAAATCACGGTCAAATATGTTTAGCATATTCCGCCCGGTTGTTGGCCCCGCTTGTTGGCCTTGATAGAACCACGATTTAGTCGGGCCAGAAAAAAGGTGAAAAAGTAGCCCCGGGCCGGAACTAGGCCTAGTGGAAGCGCAACCAAAAACGGGCCCCGCACGACACGGCACGCTTAAACCGCGCCATGGTGGAAATGCGCCATAAGTACTATATGAGTCACGGGTTACCCTTGAGGAGTTTGTAGCAAATGAAGGGTATCTTATCTTCACATCCCCAGTCCTCCCATCTTCCAGAGTTGTTGAAGCGTGCAACCACACACGGCTCATTGCCAGCTACGTTGTTGGGTTCAGATGCTGACCAGTGACTAAAGGAGTATTCCCTTCCATCGGACCACTTCCAGGAGTCTCTGTAAAGGCCAATCCAGACCATCTTACCTCCAGGAAGGACCAGGTCTTGTACCTGCTGGTTCTCTGCCATGTTCCTCATACTGGCCAGGTCAGTGTGGCTTGCTCTGCAGTAGCTCTGGGCCTCAGTCCAGTTCATGAGGATGTTGACCAAGACAAATGTCACATTCTGCCCTGAAAATGGACCACAGTGAACCTCTGAGTGGAGACGCCATAAGAGTAATAATTATCATATACATTATATGTAAAGAGCACTTTCAAAGATAGCTTTGAAAAAAAAAAGTGATTCACACTAATTTGTAATATATTTGGGGAGGGAGTTCAAGAGCAGCGATGGAAAAGGCTCAGCCCCCCCAGGTCTGTTGCTTGGTCCTTTGGGGTCGAGACAGGAGGTTGGGGTCAGAGGTGTGGAGGCTGAATGAAGGAGTGTGGTGATGGAGTAGTTCATTTTTGTGTTTGTGAGTGAGATGGAGGACTTAAAAATGGAATGGTTGAGGGACATGCAGGCACTGCAGAGTTATAAAAAATATCCTCATATGAGATTGTGGGCCATTGTCATGTGACATCCTGCCAGTCACTAACAGAGGATGTGGTAGGTACTGTAAAACCATCAGATCACTGCAGTGTAGCTGTACATGGTATCGAATACAATTCCAAATGCTGCTAGTGCTAAACTGGAAAACGAACCCTTTACATGTTTGAACTGTTTTTAGCCTCACAAGTAATCATTCCTACCTTTGACATCCATGCAGACTGCCTTAAGGAGTGCTGCACATTTCTCATCATTCCACTCTCCTTGGGGATCAATCAGTATGCAGTGTTCGATACTCAAATAGTTGTTTGGTTCTCGATCCTTCCATGGTCTGAAGAAAATCTCCTCGTTATCGTAGAAGCTTGAGTTTGACATTGACCACCTCCAGTTGTCCCTGTCATCATACAGCCCGATCCAGGCTCGCTGAAAGCAAGATTTCCATGTGTTAAAAATAAAAAAAATATCAGACACTGAGCTGTGACATAGCTCACTAGACAGAGCTAGCAGCCCAACTACTTGGGCTCTGACCCTGCTGTGAAGAACAGAATCCAGCATGTGGACCTTTTACGCATTAAGTCCCCTAATCCAACCATGGGACCATTCATGTGTTTCTTACCTTCTGTTTCCCCCTTACAAACTCTCTAAATGAACGGACCGGTGGCTCAAAGAAAAATAATCAGACACCAATGTAACTTTTGAAACTGCTCAATTAAACATTTAATCATGGCTTTGCTGAACTCGAAACAACAAGTTTAAATTTGAAAAACCTGAAGGAAAGGGTTTCCTTTTTATCTCTTTTTTAAAACTATATTCCGGGGCCCATATGAGCATTGAAACTGGTTTTGCTTTCTGAAAGAATTCCTCCTGTTCATACTAAACTCTACTAGATCCCCTTGTCATGTGTTTTAAATGCACGATAGGAAGGATCGCCACTCCTTGTTCTGATAATATGCCCTGTGTAGCACACATTACACAAAGGAAAGGAATCAAAGCGTCTCTTGGTCACAGTGTGTCTGTCCATGCTTTAGCTAAGTCATGCCTTTAAGTCAGAAATTGTCTTATCATTAACGCGATTCATTTAAAAGTGCATTTTGCATGATAGGTCCCCTTTAAATATATGAGGCTTCAGCTGTCTGTGGATATCCTCCAAAGTTAACGAAGTCTATGGAAATTCCCTCCTTTTGTTACAGACCCTTCATGCAACTCTTGAGTGACACACTGTGTGGTGAATTTATAGAAGTTACTATAGAAGTATTATCCTGACAATACTTTCAACTCCTCAACTACATTTTTAAGAGGGTTATTTAATACTTTTTTTACTAGGTTGTACGTAGGGTCAGATTTTAAAACTTTCAAACAACCCGTCATCAGAATGATAATTGGAAATTGGCTTGGAAATTAAAGAGAGGGAAAAATGAACTCACATGGTGGTCTCCCGGATAGACCATTTTGGCTAAATCTGCCGCGTTGTTCAGGATCTTCACAATCTTCTCGCTGTCCACAGTGGCCAGGTCTGTGTATTTCTCTCTGCAGTACTTTTGAGCTTCAGTCCAGTTCTTCCGGCCATAGACAAAAGTGTACCGACGAACGTACTTAGCATGTGATACAGCACACAGCCCTGTGACACAGATATGTATACATTTATACATATTCTTCTTTCATATATTATATAAGAGGTGACCTTTAAAACATTACATAAAATGTATAACATTCAATTAAATAATGTATTCTATTTATCTAGGATTAAACATTTCCTCTGAAATCAATCATCTCAGGGCTCCTCAGAATAACATATAAAAACTGTAATGTACATTCAGTTGGAATTTTCTAGTAAATATCTATAATAACAGAGGTGCATAAACAAAAACTAATGTTATAAAGGAATATAAGATAATAAAAGATGTTTAAATCCCTTGCCTGCAGCAGCCATGATGAGCAGAAGAACTACGTCCATCTCTGTACGCTCTCTGTTTGGTCTAATGTATAGCTTTACATTGCAACTGTTGAAATAGCAAATGAGGTTGCACATAAATGTCCTTTGTTACGGGTATCATTTGACTTCATGCAAATTTCGAGGCAATTATTTTTTTACTATCAGGCAAATTATTGTTTATGAATGTACCTCTGTTTTCTTTAGCTCAGTTTCCATGGGGCAACGCGGGTTGAGGTAATGTGCAAATGTGCTCCTGTCTGATGGCGATTCCAAACGTGCAGTATTGCCTCCACGATGTTTGCTGCGACAGTTTACCTCTGCTATGAGACTCTGACATTTCTGCTCCCTCTCCTCATCCATGAACTGCGAGTGTAGTGCAAGTGAAACGGGACGTTGTCCTCACATTATGCTGATAGTCGAAGACCTTAAAGTAAAAACAAGTGACAAGATAAATATGTGCTTAGTAACTGTAATGTAATTACTGCTGAACCAACAGTAACGCGTTCAATTACTGCGTCAGAGAATCATTTAATGTTGGATAATAATTGTATCTAATTACTGTAACGCGTGAGTAGTTGAAATACATGGGTTTTTGTCAAATTGGTATTTATGAGAGTGATTTATGACCCCCATAAAACCCTTGGTCCCGCCCCTAACCCTTCGATGTGACACCTGATGTCGTGACCTCTATGACCTTTGACCCTCTTATCTTTTCTGACTTGTTTGTTTAACTTAGTGTTTTATTGCCATTATAGTCAATGATGATGATAGTATGACTTGTTTGGGTCACCTTTTGTTGTTGCAATGCCCTCTATAAGGTAATGTTCTTTAAGAGTGGGGTAATAATACTTATTAACTCTTTTGTGGTAATATTAGGTTATATGAGATTTAAGTATGTCTTTTGAAGTTGTATAGGTAGGTAATAATACTTTATAGACCCTTTGTGTTAATATAGGGTTAAAAGGGTAATCTTACACACACTTGTTCCCTTTCAGCACCTCGTGGGATGTTACCCAACAAAAATGCACATCTACAACACCTCTGTGGAGTCTTAGCAAACATATGTGACTGAGTTCATCTAACAATATGACTTTGAATGACAGCAATAGATTACACATGTTGACAGAAATGTCTAAGGGTATCTAAAGAATACCACTGATGTTATTCTGAATAAAGTCCCCAATAAATGCCCAATTACTCCTGTTTTAGTTTTTTTAATCTACATTGACCAAGTGTCCAGTGTCTAAAAGGTTTGTTATTTAGATCACTAATAAGATACAGACACATTGTTCATTTTGGGATTTGTCAAAATGTGTAAGTATACAAATATAGAATAAAGGAATTACTTCATAACAAAAAGTACACAGGTACAAATACACAAATACATCCTCACACGGCTACAATAGCTACGACCTTTCATGTTTACACCCACGACATGGAAGTATAGGACAGAATAAACACTATTGATTTCGCTGTCTTCAAATGTTACTGGCTATTCTGTTGTCTTTGTTGCATCAGAGTTGCAGAGCCTAAGTCCAGTCACCTCTAACGTTTGCTCAGCTTGTTTCTTTGATAACTTAAAACCCAGAGGTTTGAACCAGGAGCCAAATCATCCCCAGAGCTCTCATGCAATCCAAAAAAGTGAGTACATTTGAGTAAAATCATTGTTGTGATGTAATAAAATATACTGCCAATGATGAAGAAAAAAAACATACAAATGATATACAGGTGTACAAACTAAAAGCAGTTTCACGGAGAGAGCAGTTGTGATTATATGGAGCCACCTGACTTGCCGGTACAGGTCTTGTCATCGTTTTGTACATTGTCCCAGCTGTCAATGTGATATTGCGCAATGGAACCTGCGTGACTGTTACAGAAACGTGCATTCAACGAGCTACTCATTCAGTTTGTTGATCAGGAGCCAATATCTTGTTTTTCTCGTCTGCCGCAGGAAGTCACATGTCACAATGTTTGATGTGGTTTCACTTTTAAACAGAGCAGAAACAGACAGAAGTAATGGACAGACTGAGGTGTGTGCTGCTGGTGCTCTGCGTACAACACTCCTGGACTCAAACACACACTCTGGATTCAGGTAACGCAGGAGCCAGGGTTAATCAATGAAATAATGTCGTTATTTTACCCACAATTTGTAATTAAGGACAGCATAATGGAGGTATATTGCCAAATAATTGAAGTGCAATGTCATGAATTTGGTAGACCTGATTTGCCAGGTTCTGTTTCCTTGTATTAATCTCAATCAGGAAGCTTTCAAGGTTATTTTTTCAGGAAGTATGACTCAATCATGTGTTGAAACCGCTCTAACTGTGATGAGGAAGTGACAGAGCAGTGTTGTGATTCTCCACAGCCACCCTGCGTTTCGTGGTGCTCGGGGACTGGGGGGGTATTCCTCTGCCTCCGTACTACACCCCCCACGAGGAGGCTGTGGCTGGGGAGCTGGACAGGCTGGCCCGCAACGAGGGGGTGGACTTTGTGCTCAGCCTGGGAGATCACTTCTACTTCGACGGTGTGAAGAGTGTGGACGACCCTCGCTTTAAGGTCAGATCACTGAGCAAACACTGTGGGGTTGAGACATATATGTGGTAAGGCAGAAGTCATATCAATGGAAGCCCTACAGTGGCACATTTAAAAGAAATGTAGGCCTAATTAACATTTTTCATCCACAGTACACATATGAAGGGGTTTTCTCCCAGGCCTCTCTGCTGGATATCCCATGGTACCTCACTGCAGGAAACCACGACCACAGGGGCAACATCTCCGCTCAGATCGCTTACTCCAACAAATCCAAGCGATGGTAAATATCTAACAACATTATTTCATTTGAAATAGGAATGAAAAGCATCCCACTGTGCACTTAATTTATAATTAGTCTTCCCATCCTTCTATTATAATGAATTTCAAATGTGGTTGCATTCTCTTTCTACATTTTCTTGTGGGACGCTTATTAAAAAATATATATATAAATATTTTTCAAGCTTATTTTTTTATATTTACACTGAACAAAAATATAAACGCAACACTTTTGTTTTTGCTCCAATTTTTCATGAGATGAACTCAAAGTTCTAAAACATTTTCTACATACGCAAAATAACCATTTCTCTCAAATATTGTTCAAAAATCTGAAAAAATCTGTGATAGTGAGCACTTCTCCTTTGTCGAGATAATCCATCCCACCTCACAGGTGTGGCATATCAAGATGCTGATTAGACATCATGATTATTGCACAGGTGTGCCTTAGGCTGGCCACAATAAAAGGCCACTCTGAAACGTGCATTTTTGCTTTATTGGGGGGGTCTGGGGGGGTCCGAAAACCAGTCAGTATCTGGTGTGAGGGTTAGGGTTAGGGTTAGGGTTAGGGTTAGGGTTAGGGTTAGGGTTAGGGTAATGTTGTGAATCGAGTGGCCCATGGTGGTGGTAGGGTTATGGTATGGGCAGGCGTATGTTATGGACGACGAACACAGGCCACTTGATTCACAACATTACCCTAACCCTAACCCTAACCCTAACCCTAACCCTCACACCAGATACTGACTGGTTTTCGGATCCCCCCAGACCTTGTTTTAGATCTTTGAGTTCATCTCATGAAAAATGGGAGCAAAAACAAAAGTGTTGCGTTTATATTTTTGTTCAGTGTAGCTCACTTTCCTCACATTTGGCTGGTCTTCCTCAGTCAGAAACATATATGTAATTGTTAACAACTGTATGTAAAAATTAAATCTCAATCTTGAATCAAAATACAAAACATGTTTTTACATTCAAACATAGCGGCGATAACACAAACCAGGTTGTTTCACATACATTTCTCTATCAAAGGTGTGAAAGTGAGCTAAATATTTATGATATATATCAGCCGCAAAATTGTCAAATCATCAATACATTTGGCACCCAAAACCCTGCTTCCTATATTTTCTATCAATATACAATTTGATATAACTTTAAAAACTGGTTTGTGTTTGTAGGAATTATCCAGGTCTGTATTACGAGCTGCAGTTCGCTGTCCCCCACACCAACGTGTCGGTGGGCGTCCTGATGATCGACACCGTGGTGTTGTGTGGGAACACGTACGACCAGGCGCAGCCTTCAGGACCCGAGGACGCCTCAGCCGCAGAGCAGCAGTGGGGCTGGATCTCAGATAAACTGGCCAGCAGCAAGTGAGACACTGAATCATAAGCATAATTATAAAAGGCACTAACTAGTCAGTGAGTAGACGGTGGCACATTTTGTCATTTGCCAAAAAATTGCGAAAGCAGTTTTTTTTTTTTCGTGAAAGGAGAAAAAAAGAATTAAGAAAATAAATAAATAATATATAAAAAAACAATATCCTACGTAGAAAACTAATTATTAAACTATTACGTCTGAAATCAATTAAACATAACTATATATTCCCTTCTCTCAGGTCAGACTATGTCGTGGTGGCCGGTCATTATCCCGTGTGGTCCGTCGGCCATCATGGACCCACTTCCTGTCTGGTGAAAAGACTGAGGCCCCTCCTGAAGAAGTTCAACGTCACGGTGTACCTGAGCGGCCACGACCACAACATACAGGTACACAAACAATACTGTGTACGTGGAAATGTGTCTATAATTCACATTACACCTTTGACACTGTCGTCCTCCCACAGTTCATCAGAGAGGATGATGGGAGTTCCTATGCAGTGAGTGGCAGCGGGACGGTTAGTGACACCGCCACCACTCACAAAGGGAGCTTCCCCCAGTCCTGGCAGCTGTACTCCAGCCCTGTGAACCACACCGTGGGGGGGCTGGCTTACTTCCAGGTCAGCGAGCATCACATGACGCTCAGCTTCATGCAGACAGACGGGAAGTGTGTGTACCAGGCGGAGCTGCAGAAACGCACGCCATGAGGGACTGCACCAATCATCAGCTTTATTGAACAGACTCAAGGTCCATTTTTAACAGACACACAACACTCAAATCAATCATGTGTTCTGCAGTAAAACTCAGGGAAGACAATCAGGGTATTTGTAAAAGTCATGTACTACTTTTTATGTATAGTGTGTGTACATATTACACTATGTTTTTTATATATTGACACACATTGCATTGTGTGCATTCCACAATGCTCTAATTATCATTTATTATTTCAGTATGACTTAATTGGTTCCCTTTTATGGGAAAATACTTCTTATCAAAGTTTGTAAATGAATGTTTCTTGTTGCACTCAAACACCTACAATTTATTAAAATTGTTTTTTTTAAATGTTTTCAGCTTTTCCTTTCTTTGAAGGAACCTTGTGGAGAAACAAAAGTAATGTGGACATATCAAAATATAAAAGCAAGAAAGAATAACCTATGGAATATGATTACTTTAGCTGCCTGTCTTTTTAAATTATCTTTGTAATGTTTTATGTCATCGATGTATAAGATGACCCTGATTGAAGGTCATAACAAAAACAGGTTAGTCAAACAATAACTTCATTATTCTTCCTTTCTACATGAACCTTTGGTGCAGAGTGGCTGGAAATATATATATTACATTACTAACCCACTGCGCCACACGCCTCCAATACACCTATCATATATGGTCCCTCCCTAGTTTGTATTCTTCTTCCCTGCAGCAGCCTGTACATCAGTGGACTAGTTTGAGACAAATTAAAACAACACAATTTCTGCAAAATATTTATTAGATTTCCAACATTTCACCACAATATAAAATAATCCTCAACAATCTGAAGTATAAAACAGCTACAAATCACATCATGTACACATATGTTAATTACAGTTAAAATAAATTAAGCATCAGATACAAAAATAATATAATCTAGATTGATTTCCCATAAAGTCTCCCAAAAGTTTCAAGTTGGAAAATACACTTAAAATGAAATAAATAAAATCAGTTGGTAGTGTTTATCTACAGTCAGCAGTACCAGATATAAAAACAAGGAATGGAATATTACAGTTCAGCAGGACAACGACGAGTACAGTAGGTGTTGAAACAGTGTTTCTAAAGTCTCTTTTTCGGCAGCATAAAGTGATAAAGAAATAAAATATGTCCAACATATTCAGAAGCAGTTTCATAGAAACTAAAGGATAGATTCCAGTGTTTGACATGAAACCTGGATTAGATCTGCCCTCCTCACAAGAGCAGTGTTGTACCGCATGTTCCCACAGTGTGTGTGTGTGTGTGTGTGTGTGTGTGTGTGTGTGTGTGTGTGTGTGTGTGTGTGTGTGTGTGTGTGTGTGTGTGTGTGTGTGTGTGTGT
>CALSBZ010034569.1:50240-71784 GCA_943591055.1 Gobionotothen gibberifrons
ACACACACACACACACACACACACACACACACACACACACACACACATACTGTACACACAGCGATCAGCTCCCACTCAGAGGGAGTGTTGCTGAGTTGCATTTCTTATTATCCAAACAAGGAGACATGAGTCATCCCAACGTCCCAGAATCACATATGTGTTTGTATAAGTCTTTAAGGTGGCCGTCTGTTTGTCTTTTATTTAACTGAAGCAATGCTAACCACCCAGAAGGCACTTTCAGGAATATACCACCTACACATATATAAATGCTTATTGCTTCCACAAGAGGTTGCTGTTGGATTTCAAAAAATAATCTCAGCGCTTCACAAAGATGTTGCATACCTTAGTTTTGAAACGTGGAGAGTTTGCACTAATAACCCAACATCCAATCACTATTAGCTAATGTTTAACATTTTCACACAACTTGCATTTGGATTTGCAATGTTAATTAATAAATGTTCATGTTTATTCCCATACGGAAACAAATCTGAACAACAATAGTGTTGCATTGTCCGGCCAATATCTACTAAAGATAAGCAAACACCTTTCCACTGACACTTTAAAGGTGGTGAAAAATACTCAAAATGTGTGCATACATGCATTTTGCACAGGATCAATTAGACACCCATGTTATAGAATATCACTCCAATGTACAACATGACAATCGGTGCGCAAGAAGCAACAGAAGCACAAGGATCTAACTGCTAACATGCAAATATATCGTGTTGAAGTTCCTTTAGTCAGCAAGTAAATCACACACGTATCTGTCAGACAGCTGATTACTGTGATTATTACACAGGTTTCTACTTGTTAGTGACACATTGTTCCTGTTGTCAACCTCTCAGAGAATCAGGACCTCACCTTCGAAGATGGACGGGTTGACGTCCTCAGAGCACTGCGTCTGGCTCATCTCCCCCAGCTGTTTGTCCGTGTCTCTGCTGGGGATGTAGGCCTGCACGTTGAAGCAGTAGCTCTCCCCTCGGTCCAGATCCTTCACCTCTATCTCATTGCTCTTAGAGTATAACACTTTCTGCACACACACAGAAGGAAAGAATTGAGTTTGCATCGTCTTTTCACCGTGTGTTTGAGATGCACGCTGTAATGTCTGCTTGTCACTCACCTTGCCAGTGCTCTTATTTCTCCGGTAGGTGACTTTATACTGCAGCTGGTCGGAGAAGATGTCCCTTATGGTCTGCTGGTGGCCATCTTTGAAGAGGGCGGTGATTGAGTCGGACACGTACAGAGTGGTCTTCTTTTTGTCGTCGCTGACCTTCAGCTTGAAGTCAGGTCTGGCTATTTCAGCTGTGGAGAGACAGATGGGTCAGTTTGTATGTCCGTCATTTCTACAATTGTATTTCATCGTATGGAACCTTATTATCTGTGATCATCGCTTAAAGTCAGACAGGATCAAACAAATCAAATCAAGATGATCTAAACAGATGATCTAAAAGGAGCTCAAACATTTAGATCAGTGGATAAATTAAGGAGTTCTAGATTGCAACAGCAAATGTTGCTAGAAATGCTACATCAAACAAGTTCATAGTGAAATTTAACATTATTTAGGTGGCGGCTTCCAATATGCCCAAGGGGTTTTCTGCCTCCTTCTGCACTGTAATTTGTGCAAACAACAACAACAACAACAACAACAACAACAAACAGTAGATATAAGAAGCGGGACTAATCTAATAAAACGTGTTTAAACTGAGTCGCTGACACTTCCTTCTCTGGCTGTGTGTCAGCTGTTTCCCTCTGCTGACCTGCATGAACATGTGCCTGAACAATGTGTTTGATAGAACTGTGCTGCACACAGGGAAAATACAAAAAAGCAAGAACCTACTATCTTTGGAGGGGCAGAAGCGAGGCGAGGCGGTGTTGGGGAACTCTGTGAGCTCAGTGAGCTCCCCCAGCAGGGGGGTGGAGAGGACGTCAGCCGTGTAGCAGGCATTCGGATCAGTGAGGGACTCGGACAGGTCGCACATTGTGGCTGTGGACCGGATACAGTGAGGGTTCCTCTCATTGTCCCTGCCAATCCTGAAACAGATGATCAGTCACATGACATGAGCGATGGATACAAACTGTCTCAGACATCAGACTAGCAATAAAAGGAGCACTGACACAAGAAAACATTAGTTTCTGTAAGTTATAACAAGAACTATTATTTAATTAATCAGAAATAAGTATAGAGGGGAGCAGTGATTTAGTTGTTGCCATTTTTAAAAATCGTTTTAGTGTGTTAATGCACAAAGTATCACACCTTAGCTCCTGTGATACATCTATTTTAAACTGTGTAGCAAAAATGGGCGGTGGTGGCGAAGTCGATAGGGACTTGGCTTGGCAACTGGAAGGTCACCAGTTCAAGTCCCGGCAAGACCAAGTGCTACCGAGGTGTCCCTGAGCAAGGCACCATTCACCGTTCCCTACACTCCCTACACACGCTGTTCAAAATGGCAGCACACTGCTCCTATTAGAAAAATCCATCTAGTCATGTTTTGGCCCATGCTATTTTCCACGAATGGATTGTTAAAATGATTCGGAAACCAATAAGGGAATTCTGGCTAAACACTAACGTTTTCTGACGCAGATATTTGTGCTCTCTAGCGACTTAACAGCAACCGTTTTAACGTGAGCCACAAAGGTAGCATTGTACTGTTCTTGCCTAATTCATTGTTCTCTTATTGAATCAATAATGTCTGTGTGTGCTGTCTCTACTTTCTCTGGCTTGAAATCGACATTCCAGTATAATCTCAAACTGGATCAATAACTGGTTCTTATCGTGTCCTGCTGCCATTTATCTCTCAAGGTTACTCAGCGGCCACGTCAGGGAGAGTGCACTTTAGCGGATTTACTGACAACCCTAATGTGTCTTTTAGAGGAATACAATAAGCTGGAAATGAAGTGTAATGTTCTCAAGGATGCAGGTGCAGTACTTACGCAGAGAACTCCACGGTGTAGGAGTAATCCGCTGAGGGCTTGGGCTCCCAGGTCAAAAAGGTTTTGAAGTTAGTGGATCTCCAAGTGACATTCTGTGCTCGGGGATAGGAGCCTGAAAATTAAAGAGGACGTGTTATATGCTAAACAACATTTAGTTAGAAAGCAATACACCAAAAGTATTTTATCATCACTGATGTATACAGTACCAAATACTTTCAACAAATGATTGGATATCATCACAACTTTTAGTACAACCACCAAACCTAGTTATCAACCCTTCTGTAATTCATCCTCATCAACAGCTACAATGTTCATTTTAAAACGTAATTGCATATACAAAGGACTTATTGACTTTCTCTTTAAAGAGAGCCTGGCATGAGAAATATGTCATAGCTCGTCAGCTTGCAAAAAACACTTTAAACATCCTGCAGTATGATCCTTTTGGGTTTCCTTCCAAGCAGGGGTCAAGACAATTATAGACCCTTTCCTTTTGATCTGTTTCTAGATTTTGTTCCCGTGAGATTAAGCCGCACATCCCAACAAACAATGCCAGAAATAGGTCACTTGCTAACATGCATCTGATACACAGTGAAACGACTGGCACTTCCTGAGGAAAAAGCTGTGGAAACTCCAGTGTTTTGATGTCAGCATACACTCAGACATGTGGTCTAAACATTAAGGGTCACACATACTTTCGAAAGAGAAATCACACCATGATCTGAGAAGCAGAGATGTGTTTAATTCACAAGGTTTACAATGTGAAAAAACACCACTCCCACTAATGTAAATAAGAGATGTGCTGTTATATATTTGTATGGACTGACTATCAGTATAACATGTTTCCAAACACAGTCTTTAAAACTTGTCTTGGTCAAACTCCAAGTTAGCATCGAAGGACCCAGAAAAAGAAAGTTGTTCCTGCACAGAGGGTTTAAAGGCTGCCCGGGGTTTCCAAAAATCTGAATGGATCCCAGATTTAGAAGCTGGGACAGTCCCACGGTCAGATACAACCCCCTAACTGTTCTAGTTACCATGTTGTGGCAAAACCAATGATGTGCAAAAATGCTGATACCGTTTAAGGTAACAAACGGAGCGTGGATATTAAAGTGTTACAGGTATTCTTAAATTAAAATGGTAACGTATTTATATTAGTCTCTGTCTCAACTACTTTTCACAATCTCTCAATTGCAGCACATAATACACATATACAACTAATATAGTTCTAATAAATTGTTATAAAAAACGAAAGTAGCCTCTGGTAACTGCACGTGAGGTAGCCCTAGAGTGAACAGCTGCTCTACAAAACCTCTTAAAACGCAATAAAGTGATAAGAAAAAAATATGAACAGGCATTTCTGACGAAGAAAAACTATATCTGTATATAGATAATAAGTGAATAAAATAAAGATAAGATTCTGCAAAGCCAGAGCATGCCTTGATGTTTCTCCAGAATGACAAAAATATAAAGCCACACATTTTCTTATTGCAGCAATATAATTTTATGATTTTGCCTATTTATCATGTTTTATAGCTTATGTTTTATTATTAATATCGACTATAATTTCTCATACTCCCCATACCATCACATTACAGTCACTAAAATCACACCTTGCTATTGATGCTGGGAATAATCAGAGACAAAATAATTCAACATTATTTACTAAAGTTGCATGTAATCCAATAATAGGACAATAGTTTATGAGCTGCTGGGACTCACCTGAGGCAGAGTGTGTGAGGAGAAAAATCACAAAGAGAGCTGCTGGGAGTCTGATCGTCACCATGTCGGTAATGTAGTCCAGGTTCAGAGTGTGTGTCTGTGGGCTCTGATCTCGGTGTCTGTTGTGTGTAAATCCTCCTCGCTTCTCAGTCCACTCTGACAACGACCCACTGGTTATACTACTGTAAGAGCGAGGCGCGAGTCCATATAAGGAGCGCCGCCGCTGACGTCACCAGACGGGACACAGAGCGTGCCTGTCCCTCTGAGCTCATCCAGTTGCAGAGGTTTTCTCCTGGATTACAACAATTTCCACTCAAAGCTCAACCTGGACTGGAGGCAGAGCAATCCGTGCTTTAAATGCAAAGTAACAGGCATGGACTAATGTGTCTGTCTGGCAAGATGAGTAAGATTAGGGGATTTAAACACTGATAATGTGCAAGTTAAAACGCTTTCCAATCTTACATATCATGTAAACAAATACATGTGTTATCCTGGCTCTAACGGATATTTATTATGAAAATTATAGTTAAATATAATTATTTTCAAATGTTTCAAATGTCTATAGCACCATATCATACAAAAGCAGTTTGCAGCTTCACAAAAACAAAATAAAACATCAAATTATTTCAGATTTCTTAAAGATTACACATACAAATATATTTGTGTCGTAAATCTGTTAAGTAATCTAATTAAACACCCACCATATCTGCACTTCAAGGTCCTCAATGGGTACAGGCTAGTTTTGATCATGATATCAGTTATCCAATCAGAACACTTTTTTTCAAACTAACGCAGACTTGCCAAAATGCATCATAAATCTAAAATATATTTAGTTATGAAGCGTAACCCCGGACCTCCCCCGTTAGTTCTGCAGGAGGATTTGCAGCTCACTTTGTTTGTATTCTCTTCTCAAGATGTATGTTTGTGCTCACTGTTTGTAGTGCTGACTAAACTGGGAGAGTGTCATGCCTGTTCTTGTGTTGAAACAATTCAAACAACTATTGCTGCATAACTTCCACCCAACATAAATAACTGTGATGCTGTTTGGAACATATAATTATAATTAAAGGTACATAGTTCTCATTGGGTCATGATCTTCAGGCTTTGAACTTTATTTCTCTCTCAGCAATCCATGTCACAACACCTTTTAGATTCTCTGAGTTATACAAAAAGCCTGAGATCAAAGTTTACTTAAAGGCGAGGCACAGGTTTATGAGTCAAGAGCCAACAGATAAAACCGAGCCAAGTTGCATCTTAAGATGAAGAGCTTTCAGAATTCTCTCTTTATCTTCACCTATCGACACAAGGAGTGCTTGAGTTTGGATATACTGTAGACCACAGTTGCTTAGACAAATAGAGATAAATAAATGCCACTTTCTTCCAGGATGATGTGCTCACTTGAAACAACCTACTCATCTATCTTTTTAAGCAGGCAGCACGCTTTGTTGACACATTTCTCCCATTCTCCAGTAGTAAAGTCGTCGGTGGTGTAGTCACGGTTTAAAGGACGGATGACATGCTTTGCAGTGGTATGCTGACCACATCACTATATATACTCTCGGCCCCCCAGCAGCCTTATTAGATCTCTCGTGATCACATCATTAGGGATCTGAGAGGCTCAGCTCAGTGTGTGAGTCAGGATCTCCTCAGACCCCTTCAGTGGGTGAAGGGAAGGTCTAAATATATACGCTGTTGTTTAGAGGCATGCTAAATATTCAGACACACGGAAACTGGAAAAACAAATGTGTTTATAGAAATTGTATCAATCACACTCGATGTTACATAATGTCTCGGCAAGTTGATTTTCACATGAAGATTAAATCAATTCAGAAGTTAAGAAAACTTGTTATTACATGCTTTGCAAAATGTTCAGGGATCATTTATATTCAAGCAAAACAGTGGCTATTTCTTTTAGTAATTCACTGCTGGCTGGGAATACTGTCCTGCAGTGGCATTGTGCCAGAGCTTGTCCCGCTTCATTATCCCTCCCCCCCCGATCCCTCTCTGGAAAAAAGGGGCCCACTTGTCGCACGGTCAACTGTGGCTTTAATACCAAAGAACCCCTTTGACGGGAAGGACTGAATGCAAATGCAATTCTTTTCACTTCATAAAAGCACAGTGAGAGCTTCCAGCACGTACACACACATGTAGGCTAACACACATGACTCATCTTTCATTCAGAGTCGCTGGCTCACTTTTAAACATTTAAAAGCATGGAAAATTAAAGAGTAGCGCAAATATAACCCGTTTTTTGTAATTATCTAGCTAATGGAGCAACATGGTCAACGCTGGTTGACTACTCATGCGTAGTGGATGACAAGGTTACCACTAGTGGAAATAAAGCTTCAAGTTTCCCAGACTGTTGACCGCAGGCTTTATTCCTCATACAACACATTACCTGTCTCTACATATCTTGTGGTGTTTCCTAGCACTAAAGTCCAGTTATCAACAACAACAACAACAGTATTGGACTGCAGTTTCTACTCTGTGGTCCTTTGCATTATAGACGTACACAAAGGCATGAGATCATCGGGGCTCTGCGTCTATTATTTCAGATGATGCTAGTCAGGGCTTAATTACTTTCCCAGGCCTTTCCCTGGAAGGAAAGAAAGGAGCAGCCAGTGTTCGTACACTTCACTTTCTACTGTAATAATCAACACGTTGATGGAGAATGGCAGGAATGAAGTGCGGGCAATAGATCCGAGAACACAAAGGCTACTGTGTTAGTCATGGTTAGATCCCAAACATGAGATTAAGTCTTTTTAACTCCATGAAAAGCATTAGCTATGCTCAGCTGCAGTCCATTCATCTGTGCCAACGCCATCTCTGCTTTTGCATTCAAACCCTCGTGCTTTAACGTTGTTTCTGGCTGTAGTTTGATCAAATTAAATACACAAATCAATATCCCCTCCTCACCTCTCCTGAAGCTGTCTGAGTGTTACAGCTGCTCGTTATCAGCAGCTGGAGCTCGTTAAGGGCTCGTTAACCACATCATTGGGATCAGGTGTGTTGGAATCAAAGTCAGGAGGATATCAAATCTTAAAGTTTGAAGAGAAACTTGTGGAAGTCAGTAAAACAAGATGACGTAACCCAGGGTTCCAGGTTTTTAATTTATGCATTTGTCTTTATTCGCCTCTCTTCCCCATACAAGGACATCTTTTCAGCGTATGAATACTCAAATTCAACATCTCTAGAATGAATAAGTGTCTCTGTTACAATCAGTCACACATGAGTTGTGTCCAAAATACAGCTTTTCCGGTCATTTTTTTCCCCCTATGTCATGGTTTACACAGAAGTGAGTCCATTGGAAAATGCCTCATCATCAAATACAGTAGAAAAGTATGAATGAGTGTGTGAATATGAATGAGTGTGTGAATATGAATGAGAGTGTGAATATGAATGAGTGTTTGAATATGGATGAGTAACTGTTCGGACGTTTGAAAGTAAAGGTGACGTTTCGGGTACTAAGGCAACGCTTCAACTTTAATGTTTGATCCCATACTGTTTGTTTTACAACATAATAAACTCCTAAGTCCGTTAAACCCAACCTTCAGCAAATATATGAGACATGGGTATAAAATGACTCATATGGTCCGGTCTCCCCATCATCACAGCCTTTGGATACGTTTTTCGTGACTGAAAGCATTCCATGTGCACTAAGGTTTAATTTAGAAAAAATAAGTTTCTATCCATTACAGAAAATCCCCTCCATTCACTTGAGGTATTTACATATTTTTGAGAGTTGTGAATGCATCTTTGAGTTGCTGTTAAAACAAATGGTCAAAGGACACACATTAGAAGATGAAATACTTTGAGGATATCACTGTAAAAGTAATGTGTTCCGTTGTTTCCCTACCCGACAGTAAGTCAACAGTAATCAAGGTTAATACTTCCCTTGTCCCAAAACAATTTGTCATTTTGAAATATTATTACTCGCTGATAGAATGTCAAGACCCATAACTGATACCACATTGTGTCGCTCCAAATCAAACACATACAGCTGTGAATAATTTTCTATTGTATTTGACCCGGGAGTTTCTCTGACGGTGTGCCATCTTCTCGTGTTAGAAGGTCCAAGGAGAAGGAAACTCTTCCTAGATTATTTTCTGGGGAAATGTTCTGAAAGACAAAGGCCTGTGAGACTGGGCGTCACCTAGGCTTCCTGTTTTCCTGTTTACTAAAGCCTGACACTTTGGGTAGCTCGCTGCACTCATTTTCAAATCAAATCAAATCAAGTTTGTATAGCACATTTTTAAAACGATTTTTGGTCGAGCCAAAGTGCTGTACATACAATAAAATACTTTACAATAAAGACACTTTACAGCACAGTTTGTACAGAATATCAGTATGAGAAAACGACACCCTCTGTTCTTAGACCCTCACATCGTACAAGGAAAAACTTCCAGAGAAAAAAAAAACACAGTTTAAAGGGGAACATGGGAGAAACCTCAGGGAGAGCAACAGAGGTCCATTTAGACTTTTAGAGTGAAGCAAAAATGTTGGAAGAGTTTGATAAATGTAACAAGTACCAACATGTATAAGATGTGTACTCAGATAAGGTTTCGTGCATATTTGGAAACAGTCATTTCAAATGTATGGAAGTATTCCTTTAGGCGCATCCAACAAGGGAAAGTGAGAGTTCATTTCTAGTCAACCCACATTGTGCTTCTCTGATGCGTCTGATCTTCAGCAGTCCTAGGAATGAATTGCGTCACAACACATTTAGGTATTTTTCAAATCTAGAAGCGCAAAACCAATGTCCATGCAGTGAGGGTGCAGGAATGTCCTTTTGAAAACATCCTATCCACACATTACTGGTGACCAAATGGAGGTTCCTTTGTAGAACGGTTCCAGCTTTGAAATGGTTAAGCATTGTGCAGCGTCCTCACTGAGGCTGCTAATCAGCCACTTGATGACAGATAAGGAGCAATTGGCATTCCTGTGATTGGAGTGAATCCTCCGCACAGTCAGCCAACCTGCTGGAAGCAAACACACGTTTCTGTTATATGGGTAACTTAGAAATCAATACAAGGCTGGATTAATGACATAAAAAGTCTCTGTTGTTCATCATTGTTCGTAAGTATAGGGTCAGTTCCTGATACAACTGTTTTAAGTGTTTTAAATGCGCTTGGCATGAGAGGCTGCGATTGGTACAGCCCAACGATTAGGGCACGGTTTCCTGTCCACTTCCATGCAATGTGAAGGAAGAAACATTTAACCTTTGTATCTTTCATTTATGTAGAAATTAGCAAAGGGAAGTCAAACTCTGAAACAACAGCAAAGACATGCCGCCATGTTGAAAACAGTGAACCCAAACCTAGCATCGCCGAATGGCTCAATAATGTGCAGACTGTTTAGTTGTGCAAAGTGCTGGTATTGTAGACAGAAATCATAAAGAAAAACTCTTCAGGTTTGTCATTCATCAAAGCATTTATTAATACTCTTCTAGTGAAACATGTGTAGCAACACTGGCTGAAAACAGGAACTAAACCTCCTTTCATTCCTGGGTATTTGGGAGAGTTGCATCAATGCATGAGGCCTCCCACACAGTTCCTCTCGCTCTTCATTCAGGCATTGTCTCCCTGCAGGGAATCTCACACCTCAGCAGTTCCAGCTGCACAGGGACAACGCTGGATTGTGTTTAGCGTTGCTGTCTGATCCCCTCCCTGTGGGTGAGGGGCTGCAGAGTGACTGTCAGACCCCCCGACCTCCCTGTGGGTGAGAGGCTGCTCACTGTCAGACCACCCGTCCTCCCTGTGGGCGGAGGAGGGTGCCAGCCAGGAGGGTGCTTTATGGGCAAAACTCTGCCAACCTGCCAGGACAAGTCTTTGTAAATGCACAAACACTATGTCCTTGGTTGCACCGTTTAAATGAATGTCGTCATCTAAAAATTGAGATAAACAAGAGTTGCTTTTAGTTGTAACCGTCTCTTCATTTGAGAAAAACAACTATGGTATCATTGCAATAGATTTTCTTTACTTGCTTTTCAAATTTTATTCTTGCTTTTCTTACTTTTTGTCTTTTGTTATGCCTCCATTTTCCTTCTTTACGAGCTGTAAGCAGTTTGCAGTTCAGGGAATCCACATAATTCTGCGAAACAGAAAGCAAACCATGCTTGTTCACACGTACTGTAAGGACTCATCAGGGAAACATTATATATCAGAGGGAAGTGCGACTGATGTCATCTTTCACTTTGGTGCTGTTGTTTTTGTTTAGCTTTTATTAACAGTGCATTTCCTGTCGCCAGAGAAAATGTTGATACTGGTAATCCAGCAAAATCCCAGATTATATTTAACAATTTATAATTTCCTATCCGGATTTTAAAGTAAAAAACACAAGTAAGTACCGTGAACCAATATGAGTAGCCAAGAATGAATTAAAGGGCTTCAATCGCTCTTTGTTTTTTAAAAGACTTATGGAAATATTTATTTTACAACATTAGATGCAGAGTCACCAAAACAGCAGTGACGAAGTACTCAGGATGTTATTCAACTCATGTCTAAATCCCAACGTCCACTTCCTGTTAGGGTTTGCACCTAACAGGACATTTCCACTTTCAACACGGCTGGTACTTCCACTTCTTCTGAATTCACCAGTATTATTATAATTATGCTCTTGTCAGTGGTGGGGGTGTCATATGGTATATTATAAAATAATATACACATTTGTGCAACTTGAAATCAACTTGAATATTTACATTTCTTATGAATCAGATTAATAATAAAAAACTGCTATTAATTGATAAATAATTATGTATTTTTACCCAGACATAACATATTTGAAATCCTCCTTTGTAAGCTGCAACATTAGGCAAGTATGCATCACTTATATTTAAAGTATGATATATTTTGTTACATTTGCTACATTAATAGTACTTGAATGCCGTTTACTCAACTGTTAGGGAATGTTAATGTGTCAAACATGCTAAGAAATAACAAGGGGAATCCATGAGAGCGATCTGGTTGAAAGGAAAAGTGAAGTACTTCTTAAACTGCTGTGAGTATGTACACTTTTTTTATGAAATGGCTACTGCCCAATTGTGTTTTTATTTTAATTTTATTAAATGTAATGTCTTTTATTTTATATATTTCAATTTTATTTTTGTGGAAATTATGTCCTGTCTTGTCTTTGCCTCTGTTTTGTAATTTTTTTTATATAAGTTTGTGTAAGGTATGGCGTGTCTAAAAAAAAAAATAGTACTTGAATGCAAGATTTAAACCTAAATTATTTCTACACTGTGGTATAACTACTTTATCTACTTCACTGACATGGGGTCATTAATCCAGCCACAGTAATGAGTTTTATGTCGACGGCCCGTCTCGTGATAACAAGCTGTTCTATCAACACACCATCCTGTCCAGCGATTTAAGTATAGCCAGTAATATTACCCATGAAATGCTACTAACACATTACTGGAGAAGGCATTTCCCTGAGGGCGGGACATTATGTGTACAGTATGTTTCGTGCTCAGATGAAAGGCTGGCACAGCGTTTGTTCTTTCAGCCAAGTGTTGGGAACATAATTCAGAAAACAATAGCTCAGGTTAACGAGAATCCCCTTTGGCACACAACAAACACACAGTCGTGACTGTGTCGAGTCCAGTAACTCAGGTATTCTGACGTACTTTTACTTTACATAAGTATTTCCATGTTAGGCTACTTTATACTTCTACTCCATTACATTTCAGGGGGAGATATTGCACTCATGTTCACCTATAAAAAACACAGTGCCAGTATATGATCCAGTACAATATTTATCAACACAATACCTTTTTTAGTGTCTAAAGCTGACAAACTACAAGATTGAATTGCTCCTAAATACATTTGTAAGTGATAAAGCTGAATGATATAATATTCTATAATCATACGAGACATTCTACATAGTACATTAAGTAACATTTTGAATGCATGAATTCACAATATAGGCTCTTTCAGACGCTAGTATTTACATTTTTACTCAAATAAAGGAACTAAATACTTTTCCCACAACTGTTTAAAGCACATGTTGTCGTGTTTAACACTTGCAGCACTAAAGTGTAAGCAGTGAATTTCCACCATTTCAGGGGGGAATATTGTACTTTTCACTTCCCTACATGTATGTTATATCATGTTCACATATAAAAAACGAAATGCTAGAGTTATAGGATGCAGTACTCTACTACTTATCAGCACATTGTATTTTTTATGTTTGAAACTGGCTAAATATCGACAAACTTGAAGATTAAAAATGCTCCTAAATAAATGTGTTAGGTATATAAAAAGGAACAATATAATATTCTATAATAATACGAATTTGAAAAGAGACATTCTACATAATGAGTACTTTAACTTTTGATACTGTTACTTAAGCAACATTTTGAATGCAGTAATTGTACTTTCCACAAGGCTTTTTCAGACCGTAGTATTTCTATTTTTACTCAAATAAAGGAACTAAATACTTTCCCCACAACTGTTTAAAGCACATGTTGTCGTGTTTAACACTGCAGCACCGAAATGTAAGCAGTGAATTTCCACTTCCACAGAGCGGGACAGTGCACGCTGCTGCAGCTTGCCCAGGAATGTGCAGGAGGTTGTTGATGCGTTGGTATTCAGGTTGCTGGGCGGGCAGAGGTGGGATACTCACCTGTAGGGACATGACAGTCTGCACCTTGTTTCCAAAACCAAGCAGGACTGGGATCAGATAGGGAGAGAGCCCGCAGACCGCAGTTCCTGCAGAGGGATAATGGGATTATGGACGAGGCATGTACGTGAATGCAGATGAGTGTCCCGAGGAGGAGAGGACATGGAGTTCAGACAAACACAAAAGCTTGTTTCAGAAGCAAAGCCAGTGAAGCAGAAAGGACTGATAACGGATGATGAAACAGTTTATACACAATAGAAAAAGGAGTACACATGCCAGACAATCACACCTTGTCCACATAATACCAATAATTCCAGTTTGTTTGAATTTATGTCTTATTTTCAAAGTTGTATTAAGTGACCTAAGATTTTCATCGACTACACTGTAGCTATGAATGACAATAAAAGCCTTGAATCTTGAATCACCTCTAACGTTCTTTACGATCTCGACGTGTCAATAAACACAATCAATTAGATGATCACATACAGTAGATTATTCATTCCACTGTCTACCTTATATTTTAGTATACATAGCTTTTATTTTACTTTCTCAATTTATCTGTAGTACTGCTGTCCAAGGAAACTGTAAACAGACCTGTCGAAATCTGTTCCATATGAAATTCCTTGCAAAATATAAATAAAAATGGATTTAAAAATAAACCTGTGCTGCTGCAATAACAGAATAACCCAATCGTATCTTGATGTGACTGACAACATTTAGAAGAAGTAGCCCAAAGATGATTCAGGAATGATGAATTTACAGTAATACTGTACGTGTTGGGGGGGGGGGAGCAGTGATGAAAGATTTCTTCAAAACAAAACCTAAGAAAGGATTACTTGGATATACTGTATGTGTGTTTGTGTCCTTCTTTGGTCATGGAGCCTAAAATCAATTGCATAACTTTGCATAACGGTCAATCCACCCCCTAATTTAAGGACAGTCATCAGGGTTGTGACTTTCCATCATTAATGTCACTGACACCTGCCCTTACATGCTCAACATACTGGGAACTGGCTGCAACCCACACAACATTAATCACTCATTATTGTGACATTCCTCTCAGCACAAATAGCTCACTTCTTGCTGTTTGGATCAAACGGTAAATTTGTTTCTTTTCAGTTTTAAGAGCACAGAAGTTCCAGAGTTTAGTCTGCCCCCATAACAATGCAGAAATCAGAGTCACTGTGTACCTGCAGACACACCTGTATTGTGATATCTGTCTGGCTATTCAGACACGGATACAGACAGAGATAGCGGCCTGTAAACGGGAGTCATATTTCCCTTTGAATCTGTTATCTTTATTGACCGTTAACATTGGGAACACTGTGCGTTGCTGTAAAACCACTTCTGCTTGGGCCCACTGTAAAACTCATGAAGCAGCGGATGTGACTAAGAAGTTCTTTGGAAATGAATTCACAACTAGAAAGAAGAAACACCAAAAATAACCTGCTATTGTAATTTTGAGACAGATTACACAATGGGATGAGTCTAATTTATGTGGTTCTGGTATTTTGTCTATTTTCTGATAGCATGACAGCGACTCACCATCTGTATAGTTATCAAAAGAGTTATCTCTTATATTCCCCTGTTTTCTTGGATCAAAATCAGTTGCTGATGGGCCTTTAAATCTCATAGACATGTCAAATATCAGCAGTTCAAATAAATATATAGGGCCTCTTTATTCCCCACTTCTAAGCGTGTATGCAGCAGCAGCTACTTCGTGTTTATGGACTACCGGCACTATGAAGTCCCACATATCTGTAAAAGTAATTAAAGTACACACAGGAGCTCAAGATGGGAAAGTTGCATGTAAGACTGGTTCACTCCTTGTGGTTCCTTTACGCACCCAGACAGTGACGTACAGTAGCAGACTGTAGGATGTTTGGCTTCCAGTAAAATGCTTCCGACAGCATTTCCACTGAACCGCTTATATTCTACCAAAATAACTTTATTTACTGTCAAATCTGTGACGAAGATGTCATGATAACATTTGAGAAGATGGCACATTTCTATTGAACTGCGTTCTCCTGAACTAATGACAAGATGTTTGTTGACCTGAGAGCTGAACTCACTGAATAGTAGTATGTATATCTCACGTGTCCCATGTAAAGGCCTCAGTTACAGCCAACACTGACACGTTCATCACTGTCTATGGGGGCAAAACTCAGCCACACCGGTCCATGGAGACAATTCAAAGTAATGTCATATGGGATATCGCAATCTTATGCGAAATTATGGTTTAAGTGTCAATTTTGTACATACAGCCGAAATTCATATGTTGTCAGAGACAGAGAGAGTTAGTATGAACTAGCTCACATCACTAAATAAGTAGCCCAGAGGCTCCAGTGTAATGTAAACATGATGTTGACAATAACTACTCCCCTGAGGACAGATTATTATCCTCTCCTGAGCCGGGGAGTGGCTGCTTACAATATAAATTGCTTCCTCACCCACATGTCTTGTGTAAATAAAAGACACATTGCAATAGGTAGCAAAAGAAAACAAGAGCAACTGCCTCTCGTTTGGGTGAAATTGTCACAATTAGCGGTTTTATCTTTGAGTTATGTAAAAAAAAAACACATTTGAGTGTCACAGTGCCCTTGACCTTTATCATTTAGTCTAATTTCCAAATTCCCTCCTGACATTCCTGAGATATAATTTCCCTGAGAATAGGATGGACAACCGAGAAAACACAGCCTCCAGTACATTA
This sequence comes from Gobionotothen gibberifrons, assembly GCA_943591055.1. Taxonomy (NCBI): domain Eukaryota; kingdom Metazoa; phylum Chordata; class Actinopteri; order Perciformes; family Nototheniidae; genus Gobionotothen; species Gobionotothen gibberifrons. The sequence continues at coordinate 66,217 of CALSBZ010034569.1, forward strand.
TATCATCTCAAAGTTACTTTTATCAGTGTGTTAAAATGCGATCAATCCTTTATAGTCAGAACTCCCACTCTCTGCTGCCTCGACCTAATCATCTGGCATAACAAAAATGCTGTCTTAAGTTTATACAAAGTTCTGTTTGTTATCTGAAGCTCCTCGAGGACCGCAGAGATCTCAGTCCAGCTGAGAGTCCCTCTGAAACTCTGAATCACCGGCCACCCTGTCGAAAAGTCAGCTGGCTCCAAATATACAGCAGTACAAATAATAAAATAATGTGTCATGAACATGAATGACCTCCTCCCGACCTCTCCTCTGGGTAAAGATGGGAGTTACTGTACGAACTGTAAAGTCCTTTTCATATGTACACATTTCTAATCCCTAAATCACTTCTTTGAAAAGCGTTGTGATTGGACTTTAATTGAGTTGCTTACTCATAATCCTAATTTCTTCATGGATGCATTTCTGAGCCACCTGTCAATCAAGCTACCATCAAATGACATTGTGACATTAAGCATGGAGAAACTGTGCACTAAAAATAGTGTTAATAAACTTTGGAAACCAAGCCAAAGTTCAAAAATAACTGTGTGGGCAGCGGAACATTTCTTCACTGGCGTGCTTACCACTACATTTCTTGCGGAATCTGATTTCTTGTATGCATTTGAAAAGATACTATAAAACATAAAAAGTGAAAAGACCACACAGCTTGGAAAAAAATATTACCCATTCTATTTATTTTTGCGAGTCCTAAAAATGGCTTCAAATATTCTAGTCGACGCTATTTTGTTTGTGCACCGATTTCACCTGGCTTTTAATTAAGGAGTATATTTGTATTATTTCCTCCCCTGCCGGTGGGAACATTTTCTCCAGCCGTCCAAACAAGGATTTGGCAACAACAGTGTTGACTTACACAACAGAACTCCTTCATTCCTCATGTTTATTAGCATTCAGCGACTCTGATCCACAGAGTCACCAAAGTAATGTCAGCAGGACACTATGAGCCTCACAGCACAAACCCCCTCCCTCAGAGAGCAACACGTAGCATGTCCTGTAATCTGGCATAGTTGACCATTTTGGCTGTGTTGTTCCAGATGTTGGATTAATAACGGAGACAATTAAGCGCCGAGAGACCTTATCAGGGTTGTTCGGGGGCAATTTGAATAGTTCTGAGGCTGTCTGGAGAGCAGCCAGATGTGGTCCAGATATTTAGATCTCAACCGTTCACATGCTTTCATGTCCAAACATATGAGTGCTTCACTGAAAATATTCAGTCTGGGGCCTGAACCAGAAGAACGCTCGAGTCCGGCCTCAGTCTCAACTCTCGCTAATTTTTCTTGTTTGTTTCCTGTTCTATGACTTGACTTCATGTTCATATTGATCAAGTTCAGTAGGTTTCTTTGTGTTGGCCTAACCCTGTTCCAACAAGAAGTAGGAACAAGGATGCCAAGTCAAGGTATGTTTCATGGGAACTATGTATTTCTTTTACTAGTAACTTGTAATGGAATATATAAAGTAACCCTTCCAACCCTCAGATCAAGATACCCAATACCACCACAACATACGCAGTCATTTGATCACTGTGAGATTAACGAATGATTTTCATTGTCTGACTCAAATAAAGCAGAGCCTGAGACATTTGATATGTCCTCGATGGCGGAACAATAGGTGAATAGACAGCTCGGAAAAGCTGCAACATGTCCCTTGCAACGCAAAAGTGGTAAAACCAGTTGATATTCGCTCAGCATGCGATACTCATCTTTCTTGGCTTGTGAAAAGTGACAGGGTGGAACAAGTTCAATAAGTCACTGATGTTTGTGCAGCGCTGTTATTTCTAGAGGTGCAGTCACTAACAGGCATGTGCATAATAGGCTACATATATTTGGAAGATCACTTCAGTTTGCATGCACACTTGTACTTTGCTCACTTTCACCACTGGAACTTTCCTGTTACAAGTATCACCTTAAGTGCATGACTAACGTTTGACTGTATATAATAGCTGACTATGGTAAATGTTTAGTGGAGTTTGCTATAGGGTGTGAACATTCTCACATACCTGCAATGCTGTAGCATGGCATGGTGAAAAATATACGGTTTAGACTTGCTTTTAAAACAGGCCCTATTCTGCTTTTTGGAGTTTTCCCTTTCCTGTAATGTGTTTTAAAGGTTTATGTGCATCTACATGATTTGCTAAAATCCCACTAACCAATTCATAAAGTGTTGGATATTTGGTGATGTACTTCAACATCCAAGCGCTGTGATCCTTCTTAATTATCCACTCTATCTCATAATCTTTCAGAGCAGACGTTGTTTGTATCAGATGCAGGGAAACATGAAGCAGTACAATGCAGTCAGTCTGGCCGGCTGACAGTCCTGCTGCATTCTTTGGAAACGTAGTGACTGGCACCAAGCAACATAAACTAAAGACCCTCATCAGCAGCTCGCAGCTGCCAGGAGCGCTGGAAGCAGGAAAGCTGCTTTAATCGGAGCTTTAGACGGACTTCCCAGAAGACGTTCGGCTTATTTTACATGAGCCAAACTGACTCAGACCTACACAAATTCTATGGAGATGGTTCGTCCAACTTGCCAAGAGGCTTGATTGCATTACACTTGGAAATCTTGACACAAAGACACGCACGGTTTTCAGATCTAGACAGTGTGTCTCCACGAGCTGCAGAAAATACTTAATGGGACACAACATGTTTTCACCTGTTATTGATGAATCAATCCAATACATAAGTCACCACTGATGACACTCCCTTTATTTTGAATCATCATAAATTGTTATTCTGTTATTATGACACTGACATTCGCCATGACCCACTTATGACCTGAGGGCTTGTTCAATGTGTCTTTGTGAACGGCTGGACTTTGCTCTGTGCTGAGTCAACAGAGTGGAGTGTGTGTGAGCCTCAGATGTGGCGGCTGCTCCTCAGTGTGGGAAGGCTCCTCCTCCAATGGGATGCCTCCTTTCATGGTCATGAGAATGTGCAGAGTGATGTCAGGGACTGGGGCTCATGGATGGGGGCTCCGCTCATAATACATGTGGTTCTCACATTGCATTCATATCGTATTAAAATACAACTCACTCTGCCATTACGTGACATTAAACTATGTCACGTACTTTGCAGACAGGTCCAGCGAAGTCAAGCGTCTACTAAGCAGGGTCATGAAAGGGAAACATTTAACGTCAAAACACATCTTTCAGTCAATGTTTTTACCCTCAACAATACAAAACGGAAATCTCACTATCTTGGCTTTAGGCCGTAGACATGCAGCATGATTTGTGATAATGTTCTATCTCAAACAGGCTCCACCCTCTACTGGACTGTATGGGTACTACTCTCATCAATGATACGCGAGCGTTCACACACTGAAGTTGTATAAACGTAGCCGCCTACCTGAATGTGCGCATATAAGGCAGCTACACCACCTGACAGAGAAAAGTAAAACGTTTGAAAGAACAAGAAAGAACAAGAAAGAAGTTATCATACCTTCATGCAGGGCCGTCCCTCCCTATTGGAGCTGTTAGCTCATCCTAATTTTCGGCCTTGATGTAACAACAACATTCATAATTAAGTAAAGGTAACACCCTTTTCACCCCGGTTACACGTTTCATTTGCCCTGAACGATGGGTGCTGTAAGTGATGAAAATGGGGGATATTGTTGGCTTATCTGGCGCCCGCAGCTCACAGCCAAAGTGCGAGTGAGCGTCCGAGCGAAAGAGATAGAGAGAGGGAGTGCACCGGTGCTTATTGTTGTTAGCATCTGGTACTATCTGCGCTATCCACAGGTGGAGAGAGTCCTCTCCTGTCAGACTGAGAGGCTTTGATAACTACAGCTCAGTGAGGTAAAGGACTGAGTGTTTAGATAGTTCACTTTAGTCTAAGCTATCTCAGTGGGTCTCAAACGTTTTGATCACAATTTATGTAAACAAATATTTCCAAGGCACTCCTTTATAATTATTAGGATAAATAAAAACCAGCTAAAATCTTGCCTAGGGCAGCAAATTGGTCAGAATGCCTAGCATTGTCAGCATATGGTTAACTATCACTATTGGAAAATAACAAGGTGAGTATTTAAATAGAAATGTAAATAGAAATGTGGGCGAAGCTGGACTAGCTGTTTCCAGCTGTTTCCAATCTTTAGGCTAAGCTAAGCGACTACTGGTTCTAGCGTCATGTGAGCTGTATTATTTTGTTTTCTAACTCCCTGCAAACAAGCAAAAACATACATTTGCAAAATGTTTAAGCTACTCCTACAGCCGGTCAAGTTTTTCACAGATTCAGAATAACAAGAACGCCCTGACAAACACAAAGATATCAAATCTAGGTACCACTTTACAATGGTGCATTCACACCCAATAGTCCGCTTCTCTGGTGCGCACAGTTCAGTTGATCCTTTTGCCATTAAAAGGGAGAAAACTGCTTTATCCAGGGAGCAGTAGGGAGCACGATACTTTCCCAGCAGGCACTACGTTGGCGCTCAGGTGTTATATTAGTGCTTACCTTAGTCACTAAAAATACCTTCATGCAGAGGATGTAGTTTAGGTTGTTTAGATGCACTAAGGCTTAGTGCATCTAAACAACCTAAACTACATCCTCTGCTATTGTCGGTTTGATGAGAATTAAATCAAACACTTGTGTTCCCAGGTAGCATTGTTTGCACACTATGTCAATGAAAAAGCTGCAACACTTTTTTTCTTCTAGCCTAATACCGTTATGTGTGTTTATTGCATAGACTGTTTGTCGCATAGCCTGTGGCTGCTGCCGCTGCAATTGGGCTTATATTGTTTGTACACCTGTGTTTGCGACCTTAATGTTTTTAATTGCAAGTCCAAATTCTGAGAAAAAGGCAACTACTAAGAAAAAAGGCATATTTTGAAGAAAAAAAATGTAAAATGTGAGATGCATTGTGGGACATGTAGTTTATGGGCAACGTGTTTCTGTAAATCGGCCTGTAACCGTATAATAAACATATTATATTCTTTGCAAGCTCTTGAGGGGCCACAGAAAATGAAGTCACGGGCCGGATTTGGCCCCCGGGCCTTGAGTTTGACACCCCTGGTGTAGACCGTGAGACAGCAGCAGCCATGGGGGTATGTACCAACAACACGAGACAGAGCTCTGTGCAGTGAGGGGGAAATTAAGGGGCTTTCTGTTTAGGGTCTGGGCCCCTATTTGAAAGCTTCGGATGGCCTATCTGGGGGGTTTCACATATCTATATTATGTTTTTAGGACTGTGCATTTATTTATAATGCAGGAAAAACCCAGCGTACCTGGAGAAAACACAACTTTAGCTTATTTTACAATCCATTAGATTGAATTAGATATTTATTTTCAATTACTTTCCAGGGGATTATTTCTTCAAACGTCTGAAAAAGGAAACTACTCTCCTTCTCATTCGCTGAAAAACATTTCGCCTCTTTGGTAGTCCTGTGCACGTTTTCTGGACATCGCCCTGATCAGTAGGTGTGATGGCACCATCGTTGGAAACTAAAAATGGCTCTGTATGCTAGAGGTTGCATTTGTGTTCCAATTTCTACTTCAGATGTTGGGATGGCCTCACCAAAGTCGA
>CALSBZ010034569.1:80911-113595 GCA_943591055.1 Gobionotothen gibberifrons
GTGTTCAACATGTAAGAAGTAGAAAGTACAGGTATTTGGGTTCAACATGTAAGAAGTAGAAAGTACAGGTATTTGTGTTCAACATGTAAGAAGTAGAAAGTACAGGTATTTGTGTTAAAAATGTAAGAAGTCAAAGTAAAAAGTCGTCAGAAAAATAAGTAGTGGAGTAAAGTACTGATACCAGAAAAATGTACTTAAGTACAGTAACGAAGTATTTGTACTCCACTACTTCCCATCTCTGCTAAACACTCTGTTCTAATTGGACAAGTTCCAGGAAGTACATCTGTTTAAAGGGATATATTTTTTTTTTTTAAGTGAGGGTTGTACTGTAAGTGATATTACCCGCGTCAACTTTGGCTGTTGTGCCAAAAACACATTAAACTTTTAAGCTGATCTGACTCCTGGGTGGATTTACACATTATTTTTCACTTATGGGAGCAGCCTTGGCAGGGTCTGCTCTCTTTGTACCCTTCTAGTATTTAACCGTTTAAGTCTCCTCTCGGGATCTGTTGGAAATACAAATATTTAATAACAGAAGCATAAAAAGAGGAGTGGGTTTCAACCTGGCTGGCTCCTTTGTTGGTTCCCATCTGCAGGCTGATGGTGGTCTGGTCGAAGGGTTTGTCCGTCTGGGTCTTTGGATCATACAGATGTCTCCTGGTGCCGTACGCAGTCATCCCCGCCTGACTCGCACACTTGTTTGTCCCCATCTGAGGACGAAGGAAGATAGGAAATCCAATTATACATCAGCCTTGTTGTTTTGAACCATTCACATGTACCTCATTACACAACCTTTTATTTATTTTAATGCTTTAACTTAGATTCCAATGGTCGCTTCACCGCAGTTGAAATAAGACTCTCTAGGGAAAAGGCAGCCTCTGTTTATTTCTCTGGAACTACAGCGGTTATATTTAAACTAAACACAAGCTCTCAGTTACACAGTTCATGAGTTGTCATAAGAATCCCCTTATCTCCAGAGATAGTTACCTGCAGTCCGATGACGCACTGACCGGCCTTGATCTTCTCGTCATCAAAATGTCGGGTCTGTTTGTCTGCATATTTCACTCCGATATCAATCTTTGTGTCCGAACCTCTGGTCTTTGACTGGAAGAGAGAACGTGCTCATCAAAGCCCTGACATGACATTAGATGTATTTCCTGCAACAATAGAAAAAGTGTTCCGCAGCGGACAATGCCCCCCCCTGTCCTCACCATGCTGGCCAGCGCGAGCAGTGTGGTCTGGACTTGAGTCATGTTCCCACTTTCAAACAGGTCATTGGCCTCAAAGATGTCATTGGGCTTTAGGCCATAGGCCAGGATGGCTTTGATGAAATTCCCAAGGTTTTCCAGCTGCAATGGAAAAAAAGAAAAAAAGAGGAAATGATGGGGGCTGGGTGTCCAGGAGGAAGCAACAACAGCACAAATAAAGCAGAGAAAGCTTCATGAATGAGTCTGAGCTGCAACCCATGAGTGTCTTACCTTGTGCCAGTTCAGCTGTGAGTGGTTGATTTTCCTCACCGACTCAGGTTGCAGGTTATTAATCAGACTTAAGAGAAAGGAAAGCACAACATGAATCAGACGGAAAACCCCCAGAGGATATCTCTTTGATCTGCCGTGCCATGTTTCTGTGGGATGCTTACTTGCAGAGGATGACTCCGTCCTTCAAGCCTTTCGTGAAGTTCTCTCCAATGGGCATTTGCGTTCTCTCCTCAATCCAGAATCGGAGATCCTCTTCCTTTTGCGTGTCATATTTCTGAGCAATCTGAGAGAGAAAAGCATCAAGTTAAACCTGCTGCAGTGAAAGAGACTGTAGGTCTGATATAAATGTACTTTCACTAGTCAGTTGAGTAGTAAATAATCAAGATGATAGGGAGTACAAAGAAGTCAAACCACTCGATAGGTTATGTAATAAGTTGTAATATGAGATGCTTAGATCCACACAGGTATTGCATACACCGACACACATACCGCAGTAACAATGGGACCCTTCATGAACATGAGAAAAAGTCCCCTACACTGACTGGTTCACACAAAACACATCACAATAACAATACTCAGACTTTCCAACTATCATGGAATATAAATGGACTTGATTTGAGCTCATTAGAAGTCTCTTTCAAACTAAGACAAGAAACATGCATAAAAAAACAAGCAATTCACTTGAGTGTAATGGTATTTAGCTTTCAGTGATGTGTGAAACATAAGCAGAAAGTTAAAGAATGAACTACTCTTTTCTCATTTTGTTTCTGTGGGGATTGTCCACAGTACTGAATGTATGTAAGTCGCTTTGGATAAAAGCGTCTAACAAATGACATGTAATGTAATGTTTTCTTTTTGACCGTTTCCACAATTGGAGGGACCAGTTTTTAACCTTTAACTGAAGCTCTTAAGTCATTCTTCACACAGATAATCCTGTCACTTTTCCAGTTTACAAGCACCCTGCCTTCGAAGAGAAACAGTCTGAAAGTGCCCATAGTTATTTACAGTACGCAACACAGAGCTCAGAGAGAGATATCAGGGAGAACAGGTAAATACTTTGAATTTAGATGTTATTGAAGTACACATTTGACTAAATACTGTTTCAGGTGTAGCAAACCCTTGATCACACCCTCAGTTCCTCCACACTAGACGGACAAAGTGTTCCAATGAGAGATTCCATCTGTACAGTAATCCTCCTCCCATCTCTAAACAGAGTTTAAGTGTTGGCTGACACCGAGTAAACATCCCACAGACTGCTCATCCACAGCCGGGCGCAGAGTCCACTCAGTTTACACTCGGAGAAGAAGCCCAGAGATAAAAACCATCTGTGTCCATCTCAGGTTTCAGTGAGCCGCCACTATTTCACCGTGAAATCACTGAATGTATCGTTTACTCTTCAAAAGTCTCCTGCTCTAGTTTAAGGGCAGCAGAATTTGAAGAAAAAAAAACTAATGGCAAATATTTTTGACTGATATTTCAATTGACTGAGGGACTCATCAGTTTATACTTGGATGTTTTGTAAATAAAAAATAAATATGTTTAGTTTAGTCCGGAAAATACCATTTGTATACCGGGATATCTCCACAATGTTTCATTCAAAAAGTCTTTCAACACACATTTAGCTTTAACAAACAGTGTGTTTCCTGTGATTTGACCATTGGACTTGACCATACTGACATTTTGATTATTGTGCAACTTTAAAAATTCTTCTATAGTATTTGTTTCTTAGTGATTCCTTCAAAACACGTAATTTCTCATTTACATTTTCTAAATATTCCCTGTGTCCTGAATCAACTGATCTGCAGATTATGTTGCCTTTTCAAACTGATTAAACATTCAATCTATGAAATGTCTGAAAAAACCACAACATGTATCCAGCCCATGTTTCCATGTCCATACACACCTCTCTTCTTGTTCCGTCTTGCTATGCAGTTGTCATACCACAGAAATATTTACCCCCCTGAACATGTCAGCTGTCACCTGCGGATCACATAGTTGTCTACATTATCACAGAGGACATATTGTATTGTGCTCATTCAGGTTCCTATTTGTATTTAGTGTCTCTACTGGGACATGTCTCCATGCTTTAATGTCCAAAAAGCTCTTTATTTTCCTCATTTTTGCATTGACAATTACTCCAAGGAATAACCTATTGGCAAAGTTTTAGTTAGTTATATGACCTATAACATTGAGTGCATTGCACAGTCAGAAATGTGTCTTGCCGTCATGAAATGAAAACACAAATATGAATTTTTTTCATATCCTCTCTCCTCCTCCCAGCTCTTGTTAAAAGCCAAACAGGATGTTGTGCCCCAGTGAAAGGTTAGAGTTAAAAGGTTACATCTTCTCCACTACTCATAATATCAGAGGAGAGGAACCCCATTGAGGAGCCGAAGAACTGGAATGATTAGAGAGGGGGAGTAATTCTCTCTTCACGACTCCCGGCAGTTATTATCGAGGAAGATTGCCAAAAAACTCTCAGGAGAAAAAAAGGGGGGAAAAAAGCAGGCATTGGAAAAAGGGATCCGATTCTTATGATGGAAACTGAGCTTCTGAGGGGAAAATCTGGAAGGGTGAAATGTGAGCCAGCTGGAATGGAAAATCCGACAAACCCCTGCGCCATTTCATCTCTGTACCCAAAAGCATTTCCTGATGACAGCATGAAACTGCTCACATTTTTTTTTTTAAAGGGTTCAGAGCTACTGTTTAACACAGGAATGAACAATCACAGTTTGAACCGGTTTCAGTCAGGCATTCAGATAAGAAAGGCTGATAGTAATGTGAAACATAACAAAACCATCCAACCACAGTGGTTTATCAGCATGAAGCTGCTTAGCATTTTGTCACATCATGCACATGACCGAGTCCTGAACCAAGGCTGAGCAAACAGAGCGGCAGCTATTCATTAATATATAACCATCCCGGCGCATGAAAAACTCCCAACATACCACAAAGTGCGGCGAGAGGAGCCGTGTCATCAAGTCAGAGTTTCACAAGAGAAGAATAGATCTGGCTGCTGCAACTACTCATTATTTCCTCCATCAATTCATCTGTCAGCAAACAATCAACCTTTTTTTGGTTAATTATATAGTGTATACGATGCTATGCCCATCGCAATTACCCAAAACACAGGGTATCCTCTTCATACGTCTGGTCGTTTCCTCCCCAAGGAGCCAAAACTCAGATATTCAGTAAACAGTGAATCATGATGGGACCAGATTGATTCCCAACTAGATGGATACTCAGATTGCCAAGTCCAACCTGTATCCACCCCAAAATGTTATGGCTTCTTCCTTGGCCAATGCTACACCCTTAAACCAAGTTTCATGGAAATCTGGCCAAAAGTCACTCCGTAATCTTGACAAACAAACCAACAAACCCAATCGCGGTTGAAAAAACAACAGTTGCATTCGAAGGATTCCAGTCAAAGTCGATTTAGTAAAGATTATCATTTGGACATTTCAGCAAAACCTTTAACCTGCAGCAAACAGAAACCCCACTTTAGTCTACAACTTGTAGTTTCCAATTTGATGGTAGCCACATTGCTAATAGCAGTAATCTGTTAAACAATAATGTGTTTATCAAAGACTGAAGGCCACAGGCAAAGTGCAGTGTCTGGAACATCTTGCTGCACACAATCCTAACAGCAGAAAGAATCGAGAAAGCCTGCACCTAACAATTTTACTAAGTGGCTGTTCAGACGGAAATCAGGCCTAAAACAACGCTGAAGGGTTAGCTTTATCAGGCCCTGTTGAGATATCAAATGAAAACTGGGAAGTCAAGTTTAAGAAATGGATCTATGAGGGTTGTAAAACGCCAAATAACTTCACAGAGGTTTATGAAACTACGAGACATGGTTATACTCTAACAAAACTGTTATAATTTAATCTTAAAATCTGCATAAACACAGCACTGACGACACCAAGTAATCCACCAGGAATGTGTTCTTGTGCAGTAAGTGGTTGGCCAGTTATAACAATGTTTGTAAAAGTTGAGCGTGGTTCAAACTTTTTGCCGAACAACCCAGCGTTTTTCAGCATCGCCGGACTAACTCCATTCATATAAGTGAGGACGGTGTACATGATAAATGTGTTATCTTTCTGGAGCTGAACAATAGCCTCAGGAAGGGAGTCTTTCCTGCCAGTCTAAATTGGAGGCATCTCTGTGCTTGGGTAATCACAGGCTGCTCTCACAACACACTGATGTGCAGAACTCTGCTGTCAGCACATTACTCGAGAGCCTTCGCTATGACGACTGTGCTTCTTAGACGGTAACACAGCACAGACAGACATTCATACTACGGCAATGATTCATTCAATAGTCAATTAGATGATCCGTTTTTAGCCTCTCAAATTTGAAGATGTCCTGGTTTGAATCAAATTAGAGTGAATACATTTGGGTTTCTAGCCACAACAGGCGTCAACCAAAAATATTTAGGGTTGTCTTTGAAGATAACACTCAAAATGTTCTGACTTGTCCAACTGCACTTTGGCCAAAGGAACATATGGTGGTTGAATAAACATGATAAAAACTAACAAGGACACAGGACTAAATAGAAAATGAGTGATAGCATACAGTCTATTTAACCTCCAGATTGTGAAAGCTCCGTCACAAGAGTATCTATGCATTTCAGAATGACGCAGGTTTGCTTTTTAATCAGTCCACCTTGAGATAATCCTCACATCGAGCGATAAATATGAACCACAGAAAGATAGGCGTAGATTCGTCTGTCAGGAGGAGGTCTGTTTCGCAGATGAACTGTGCTGTCATCAGTTACACCAGAGCTGTTTGACTTCTCCTCTCCAGCAGCTCTGCACACACTAACACAATCAATGTGTTTGCTGATAGGACCGCCGGACGCCACCCACAGGCAAAACAAACAGACGCTCCAGGACGGGGGTGGGAGAGACGCTCAAGAATTTAGTCTTATGCTACGGTTAGCGTTGCAAGACATTTTATATCAGCAAAGGGAAGGCATCAAAAATGGCTATAATGCTTTTCTCGGTGAGCTAATAATATCCAATGTTAGATTTACCAGTTAATTTTTTCAGTTATTATTATTCGTGCCATAGCTTAATGGAGTGTCTGGCTGAAGAGTTAGAGCATTGAGAAGACCGACAACATGATAATAAAGTTATGTAGCATAGTTCCCATATCTGCCGTCTTCTCCTGTATTTACAGAAATGTTTGAAGCTTTTAGCATTTTTACATTTAAAAAAAAGTCGATACAAACTGGCAGATTCTGATGTGTTACTCAGAGTTCATGACCCCAGTGAAAAGCTGTGATCTGAGCAGACACGCTGAAGAAACTCACGGCAGAGAGTTGTTGCCAGACCTTTAGCAAACACCTCAAAACAAGCCAAGTGAGAGCTCTTGAAATAAAAAAGACAAGATAACCCGGAAAGCTCGAGAGTCTCTGGTTTCACTTTTCTTTGTACACAAAGCACATAACTGCCTGTCTTTATGAGCCGGATTTAAAACAGGAAAAGGGAATAAAATATACAGAATAATGTAATAATTTAAAAATGTTCCATGAGGCCAGTTTCTTTTTCCAGTCACACAAAGGAAATCTATCTGCTTTCCATTTCCCCTGAAACATGAATGTGCTTCCAAAGCCTTTTATTGATTGATAAAATAATTCACTTTTATTGCACAGTGGACCGATTTTCTGTTTCCTGTTGTTTATAATATTCCTTCTACAGCTTATAAAGTGTCGATACTGATTCCAGTTCAAATCAAACAACTCTATCTCCGATAAGAACCACGTTTAATATATTAACTGAGTAGTGTTAGGTCACTGTCGCAGAATGAGGTAACAGTGCTGTTTAAAGCTTTGGCTCTCTGATCAAAGTGTTTGTAATTTTGGCGTTACAAATTGTCTGTGGCGACACTCCCAGGACAAATTACAAGAGGGTGATCTCTGGGACGTGAGATCCAAAAATACGGCAATGGCTTGTTTTGATATTATTACTGGTTAACAAAAACAATATGGTAATCATTCACAACCGATGACTTTAGAAGTTGAGGTAATAATTAGATAAATACAATCTATATAACCCGTTCTAATCAGAATACCCTGTCATGTGTACAAATCCAATGTGATACTGTATAGCGCCACAACTGACTTGTTTTTGATCCAACTACCCAACTATAAAAACCCTGATGCTCACAGCAGAGTGGAAGTGAAAGGCGGTGGGCCGATGGATGGGGTCCTCATCGAGGGGTTTTAGCTGAAGGATTTCAGGAATGTGATGTATGCAGCTCGGAGAAGAAGAGCATGGGCTACTGATCACACCACTGCAATGGAACCCAGATGGGCCCCCGCCTGACATCCTCCTTTTATTTATGTGCACTCCCTGACAGAGGAGGGTTTTCTGCAATTAACTGGGTCTACGTGACTGCAGTTGACACATTACAGTCGGGTTTAGAATATACATACCTCCAAATGGAAAATGTAAAGAGGCCCTATTATACTTTTGTGGGTTTTCCCTTTCCTGGAGTGTGCCATATAGGGTTTGTGTGCATGTAAATCGACTGCAAAGGGTAAAATCACAAAGTTCCCTGTGACACTCTGCTTTGATTGGCTAGAGCTCCAACACATTGTACATGATAGGTTAAGGGGCGGGACATCTCAAGTGGTTGACTAATTCAATTCCATAATCAACACTGTAATGCAAATCCCATCAACACACAAGGTTAAAAGTTCACACCTGAACTCCATTAAGTAGCACCTCTGGAGGTCTGTGTTTACTGAAGTGACATGAAATTGTAGATCTCCAATCCAATCTTGGCATTTCTCCAGGAGCAGCTACTGAATGGACAAGTTGAAAAGTCACTTTGAACCTCAGCTTCAGGCCAACATGGACAAGATGTTCTTGAAGAGCAATTTCCATGCTGTTGTTTTGGCAAAAGTCAATGTTCTTTTGTCAGTAAAGATACATTTCTGCTGCCAAAAAGTTATGAAATGGATATAAAAGTACAAAATAAAGTCAGCCGTCACACTGCCCACTTGATAAACGTGCTGGAAACTCTGGGGAAATACTTTAGGAAAGTCTAATGCAGCATTTTTTGACCCAACTGAAATACAGAAGTACAGCAGGGATGTCCAAATCAAGTTGGCTTGAGTCCCTGTGGTTGGATTGCATTGTGGTTTACTAACAGTTGTTTCTAGTATTCTCCATTTTACAAGCTACTTACTGAACAATCCTTGGTTAGACACTGGTATTATGGAAAATCACCAGTTTTAGCATCATAGGCCAACAATAATCTATACGAGGACTTTTTGCACACTTCACTAAAATCAGATATGACGTTCCTTATGATGGATGGCCAAACTGCTGCAGGTCAACACATTTCACAGCACTGTTAAACCAGTGGCCATCCATGTGTGCTGAAGTAATGGAAAAACATTTGGTAATTACAGGGAGCTTTAAAAATGGTGAGTGGCACATGTGATTTGTGGTTCATGATTGAAAACACTGTCCATTTATTAAAGTACTTATAAATACACTTCTCAGTGTCACTATAATGCAACACATGCCATTAAAATGCACTAAAGTCAATGTGCAATGATTTTCTGATGATGTCATCCATTGGACATTTCCTACAACCCCCACCAGTCTGCATCCAGACAGACATCATTTATATCTCTTTATTTAAAAACTGACAGATTTTTGCAGTGTAGCCTCCTGTTGCACTGCTGCACACTTTCCTTTATTATCATACTTAATACCATAAAGCTACTAAAATACCATTAATGCTACGTGGCAATCTAACTTTAAAATAGTGCAATCATCAGACAACAGATTGGAAATCAATACATGTCACATATGTATGCCAGGACCCAGACACACAGCCCCTCCCTTCACAAACAATTGGATTTCTATCATATCCCTTTAATTAAATAATGAAAAGTAATGTTAACAATGCAAACACACGGTGGGCAAAGTCAACAAAATAAGCTGTGACTGCAGTTTAAATTAAACCAATGCATAAACAAGGGTAAAATGAGAGTTTTCCATCATTGAGGGGGGGGATAAAGTTGCTTAATGTTTAACTAAATGTTTTACACGGTTTACTATAACGAACACACAACTTTAAACCGTCAAGGAGCTGCACTTTCAAGCTGGACTTTTGTACTAAAATCTCAACTGCTGGATCACATTTCACATTTATTTCTCCTGCCTTTGTTAGTTTACCGTTTGAACGCATTCTTGACTTTTTATGTGCTGAAAAGAGCACCGAAATTTCTGGAAAATTCCCAAAGTTTAGGCAGCGTTCACCATTCGCCAATGCACATTAAACTGGCACTTAGTTGAATGGCTTTGTGCTCGGCTTGTTGCTTTTCTCCCGGAGAAAGAGCCAGCGTTAACGGGCAATGTGTTTATGGCTCAGGTCCAAAAAGTATTTGTTAACTTCTTTGTTAAGTATATGAGTAACTCCCCCCCCCTCCCTGAAACACAAAGGTAAATACTTACTTTGCTTCGCACTTCTGCAGATAATCCGTAGGACGGTCCTTTATTAAAATGTGTCATTTTCTTGTTCGTTTTTTCTTCTTGTAAACCCGAAAGAGTATCCTTAGCTACAGTGTAGCACAGATGCTGCTTTGGAGGACTCCTATAAGCTGCAGCTGCTTCTCTCTTGAACACGCAGACAGGAGGAAAGTATTCCGTGAGTTTCTCAGAGGAGAGGACCAGAGAGACTGAGCTTTCTGCAGCTTTCACTCACTCTGCAAAAAACTGCCCCAAATAATGGACGCGGCTCAGCAGCCAATCAGCGGGGCTGGTTTGTAATAGGCCCCTCCCCCTCCTGCTGCTCCTCAAGGATGGTTCATAGACTGTATCACACTACAGATTTTGAATTTGAATATAACTATTATCACTATCTGAAGTAAAAGTACTACTGATGCAGTATTATCTATTGAAGCCAATATATAAACTGCAATTAAATTAAAACACAATTAATCCATTTGCAGTATTAAATACCACAAAATGATCTGAAAGTAAATATTAAAATGCAACATCCAAGTTATATGTTCATATTCACCTATTTGTTTTGGCCTTCTATTGCTATATTAAAATGAGACCTTTTATACATTTCATTTAAAAATCCTACCCAGCTGTACCGTGGAACATATTGAAATGTTAATTCCAATTTGATTATAAAAATGCATTATAAACACTGTAATCTGGTTTTCCATTGACGCAGTCATTTATCAGTCAGGAAACTAATGTTTAATTCTCTACAAGCTGCCCAATGATTCCTAAATCTACTTTGGAACAGACTAAATGGAAATAATTTAATTGAAATGTTGGCGTATCAATTTGAACTCCCATTAGCTGCAGCTGTGTTTACTCTTCTATGACTAAGCCTCTGTAGGAGTGAACCCTTTCATCAGGAACACTTATCTAGCTTTTTACAGATACTTATTGTACAGTTTGTAGTTTTTTTATATATAGATTTTACAGTTTCATACCAACACCTATTTTATGAACTTGTTGCACAGGTCACAGAGCCATCAGTTGCCCAGTTTTCACTCAATTAGTAACTCCAAAATCCAGTTTACTGATTCGCTATGAGCTAAAGTGGTCCAGTATGAGTGGTCAGTGTGAACAAACAGAGTGGAGTTTCTCCTCTCCTACAGCTGGGTGTTTCTTCTCCAGATTCTCTGAGATCTGTCCTATAAATAGCGCCAGATGTCACACTGACTCGGAAACTTTTGCTCCTTGTCTTCCCTCCTCCTATTCGGTTTAGTTCAACAAATCATCCCAGAACTCTTCCTGTCCAGCAGCTCCATCCAGGAACAGGAAACACAGCACAAAGAAAGAAAAACAGAGCTGTGACAATGCTTCGAACACCAAAAAGCAACATTTGAAACGATACCCCTTTCATGGACTCATTCAGTTAGTAACATATTTGAAATTGGGCATCAATTTCTCTCAGCTGATAATTCAACCTTATTGGATCACCTTTAAAATTAGCAACAGGGATGCTGCCTCTCAAATGTTATTTATAAAACATTCCCTGTAGTTCTCTTTGATGCCTCCTCCTCTCTGACCCGTGGTGTTACTCAAGGCTCCACCCTCGGCCTCCTGTTGTTTCACATGCTTCCACAGGCACTTATCACACAAAAGCACAACATTCATCATGCACAATTAAAAACCAACGAAGAACTAAAGTGCTTGATGTCCCAAAGCCCCTGATAACTAATTATCATTGTCATTGAAACGGATTATCAACTCAACAAGGCATTAACACAACTCAAAAGTAAAAAAATAGCGCATTTATTCACAAGCATTACAGCAAACATTACAATGTGTTTTATTATATTTAAATGTAACAGATGTTTTCACACTATTCTCCCGAGGAAAATGGACTTGGGGTATTTGTCTCTCAGAGAGGACCACTGCACGAAGAAATAGTCTGATATTGGGTAAAGGATTTTCCCCGTGAGCGACAGCGTCTGCACCCGACAAATGCTCTCCACATAAACTATCACGACTTTCTTCATTCCCAGAATTCCTAGCAGGAGTGCTGCCACACACAGGGGAACGCAGGTCCCCGGGCCGTTGCACAGCACCTGAAACAACAGACAGGGAGAGAGGAGGAGGGGATGAGCACATGTCCAGGAAGTGACACATAGTCAGAGTTATATAAGCTACATAGAGATTTGGAGTCAGGTGACATGTGCTGGGTAAAGTAACAATTGGATGATGTGTTTTCAAATCAATATATATGTAATCCCTTGTGTCCATGACAGACGGGTTTAATTTATTCAAAAAAATGTTTTTCTTGTTTTCCATGACAAAGAGAGGTGAAGGGTCCAATGTAGAAAACTGATATCCATGCACTAATGTTTCCAAAGAACAGTGCATGTGGAACATATTTGGGTTTGGCTAAATATGCATTCATTTGAATATGTTTATGTCTTTTGTAGATACTTACAAATGTTTTATCGTTTAAGATTTTTTTCAATCTGGCTCACAGTTCAGACATCTGTCTCTTTAAAGTACGATCAACGATAACTATTGTTTGAATTGGTTTGATCTGTATTAAACCTTGGCCATTATACCCATGACTAAAGCACAAGCGCTTACAATGGAAGTCAATATATCTGTTTTTTTTGTGTCTTTATGGGTTACCAGTGACTACCACCAGCTGTGATGGAGGTCACAGGTAGACACTGATTTATTTGAGTCAGGAAAAAGCCTAAAGCTAGAGGAGCGGACAGGAAATGATGCATGTGTTAGTTGTTAGACCTTCGGAGAGTTGAGTAGTATGCTTTTAGCTTCACATGACGGAGCACGAACATGTACCATCCCTCAACACTTGAAGAAGTGTGGTCTGAAGTTTAAGAAGGCAAAAAAACGAGAGCATGTGTAATTGTGTATGAGTCAGTGAAGGCAGCTCAGTGAAACTCTCAAAGAGGGGGGAGGGGGCTAGATGAATAAGTGGCCTCAGGGTTGGAGGAAGCTGAGGGAGTTGAGGGAGTTTGGGTTTACAGGAAACCAGACGGAGCTGCTCTGGAGTCTGGAGAAACCATCACACAGTCACAGAACTCATTCTCACAGCTCAACGACTGACAAGGAACAGTCACTTTGCTTCATGTAGCAGCAGATGGGAGCATTAGGACTACAAACACTTCACTTTTTAACTCTCATTTAGGTGGTCAGTGCTGTGAAGTAAATAAAAGGGAAATATTCCAGAGTCTACCCTAAACGTCAGCAGATTTCCCCGCTTGATGTTAAGCTCCATCTGGCTGCAGTAAAAAGAACTCACGCTAGTTAAGATTTCCATCTCCAGAGATTTCCATACACTTTCATAATCTGGTTATTGTCGGTTTTCTTTAAGTAGTTTCTAACAAAATAAATAAGAGAAACACAGAGTTAACCCAGCAGAAGAAACCTGATTGCATGGCCAACATCATGGGATTGCAATGTTATTGGCAAATCGTCAATAGACTGCATTTATAGAGCGCTTTTCCAGTCGTTCCCCTGAAGCTGCTATACATATAAGTCGACATTCATCCATTCACAAGTTCATAGAGGCAGAGCCTCCCACACAAAGTGCCTCCACTGGTATCAACTAACTACATTTGTAGTCTTGTGACATCCCTATCTTATGTATTAATTAATTAGTTATGCTTCTATGTATTTAAATATGACTGTTTTTTAAAGTTGTCTTTAATTTATTCAAGTGTCAGGTATCATATTACATCAAAAAATGCTTTCGTTTCATGCTATTCGAATAGATTAGATGTACTTTATTTATCTCAAATTGGTATTTATTTTGTCACAACAGGCATTACATTAAAAATGTAAAATGTTATGTAATGTAAAATACAAATAGAATAAATAGTATTCAAATAAACAGTAAATATGTACAAATCAACAGTAGAAAATATATAGTGTATACCAATGGAGTATCCAAAGAAAACACAATATAATATATACAAAATAACTTGCAGTGAGGTGAGATATCAGTGAGTACAGATTACAACTCCTGAATTTCTTAATTTAAAAGACACTTCTGTGCAGAATCAGTGCGCATGAGAGCGACTGCAGGTTTACGGCGGGTCAAACAAGAAATGGATCATTTCTGGGAGGACTGCCCTGGCACCAAGTCCCCGGCTTTGTTTGGAACCAGCCACCAAGAACCAAAACGTTCTGTGGAGAGCCGCTCACAAGTCTGCTCTCACAGCTCACATGGGCGTCCATAAAGTCATTGTGCATTTCCTTCTAAATTTACAAAAGATCTACAGCCACATACACGTATCCCTACATTAGTCATTAGAACAGAATGCGGCACTGATTACATGTTCTGGTTCAAAATGAGATGTTTATAAATCTGAAGCTTTTGCAAAACAATCTATTAAAGAGAACAATGTGTAATTCAATGAGCATGACTATGTAATGTAATATCAGTATTATAAAAGCTACAGCATTGCACATGAGAAGGAATGTGTTTGTATAAGTGACAGTTCATCTTCCTTGTTGAGAAAGATACCTGCATTCTAATACTATAACAAAGAAGAGCTAAGAAATGTAAAGATATTGTGCCTGGTGTGCCACAACTACATGAGATGGGTCCAAATACTTTTTTTTCTATAGTATATTTTTGCAACATTCCTATGTCTACTTCATTGAATGGCATTCGGCACTGATTAACTTTGATGTTGTTAAATGAGCTATTAATAAGACTGATGTCGTGTAATTCAATGAGCATGACCACGTTGTGCAATATTTGTCAAATGATAGCACTGTACATTAATGACAATGTCTCAGTGTTAGCTTGTTATCTGCATATTATGACCATATAGGTACAATCTTAAAGCCAAGGCTCCAGATGAAAAGGCCTGAAATAGTAGAAGGAATGCTTCAAGCGTCTGAGTGATATTTCTGTGCGATAACAGCTCCCGTCTGCTCTCTGTCGCCACTCACCACGTCAGGTCTGAGTCTGAACACCAGAGGAAGGGAGAAGCGCAGGGCGTGCAGGGTGCTGAGAACTGAGGAGCTCCAGGACTGAAGCACCTCCCGGCTGCGTGGGATCCGACAGATGGAGAACTGGGGAACAAGGGCACATGACGTCACCGTTTGCATGTTGAATTTGGGTAAAACTGGCTCATATCACAGAAAATGAGAGTAGGAATATATATTATTCAAATGAATGTACGGCAATACTGAATACTCTTTCTCATCAGTGTTTTCTCAATGGGTATTCAGATATGCATAAAGCAGGTATTCATTTAGTGTGTTGCATATGTGTGGGTGGCTGTGGCTCAGTGGGTAGTGTGCTGGGCTTCGAATCAGGGTTCGAGTCCCACTGCAGTCAGCATGTCGTTGTGTCCCTGGGCAAGACACTTCACCTCAAATTGCTCCTGTGGGGATTGTCCACAGTACTGAATGTATGTAAGTCGCTTTGGATAAAAGTGTCTACAGTAATGTAATATGTATCCCTGGCTCAAATGATGTCAAAAGTATAAGAAAAGCACAAATAAAGAGCGTACTTCTGCCACCTGCTGGTGAGTACTAACACTCCACAGAGTCCCAGAAGATGCTGTACTTGAATCACCACATAAGCAAAGACTTCAAATGTGTCCAGGGCTGGCCTTAGTTAAGTCAATACTAATTAGGTAATCCAAAAGCTAACTGTCAAAGATGATACATTTGTGCAAATCATTTAGAACTGTTACTAACACTTTGGTTTTCTTCAAAGGGGACAGGATGTTCTAATTTGCTTGATATGTCTGAGCAGATCATATTGGAGGAGACATTTCAGGAGTGAGTATTGACATAGTTAGGGACATGGACCGAATGTCCTCCTACTGACAGCTGTGTACCTGTGACTCAGAGTCTGAGTTCTGTTTAGAGCTTTCGAAGGAGCAGATTTTCTCCTCACTCATCCTGTCAGTGTCGGCGATAACATAGTGTCGAGGTGTGTATCCTGCAGAGAGGGACTCCATCAGCCGCAGGATCTCTGTGGTGTGACCACCTGGAAAACAGACAACACACACTGTCAACACATCATACACACATGACGGAGAGGAGCAGCATAGGAGGACTTAGTTGGAAAATGTTGCCAAGACCATCCTTAGTATATTTAATACACTTGTGTAATATTATATATCTCCAGATGTAGTATAACAGTGGCAAAATACACCCTAATAATTTAGGTCTGTTTATCATGTTTTGATCCAACTCCATTTGTTCTAATGAAGATGATTATTAGTATAACACGACTACAGTTATATTTAATGTGATGTAGTGTTTCTGTTATCAATATTACAACCAGAGTTATATTATATATCAGAAAAAATAAGCAAAACCACTCTCAAGGTTGTTTTTGGAATTTTCTGATTTGTTGTGGTTATTTTTTTAAATAGCTTCTTATAAGTTTAGGGATGGAATGTTTACCTGTTGAGCAAGCTTGTTCGTATTAATTGTAAATACCGTCTGTACAAATATTAGTAGGGCAGGAAAATATTTATTTACAAAAGTTCCACCCCCACTTTTACTGTTAACTTGGCACAGTCCAGTGCAGTAACGCTACGTGTTGTTAGCGCTGATGCTAAGGAAGTAAGCTAACTGTTAACGAACTTTAAAACGTTGTCTACCTGTTCGCCCTTATGCACTAATGAATATCTAAAGGTTGGCAAGTACAACACATGTCTTTAATCATGACTGAGGTACAAGTTAAGCTTTTGACGGCTACTCTTCTCTGCAGATAGCCTACCTGAGGAACTGTATGTAAGTTCATATCATTATCGTTACCTGACCCTGCTACGACCAGAACAGCGACCGGACCTTTGGCTCCAGGCTTATAGCTTGATCCCGTCTTTACAATATAATATAAACGGATAATAAATAATAAACATATAAGTCCAACTGCATTCACGGCTCCTTCCAGGAACGCCATGACAGCTACGGCAGCTCCGGAGGACCAAAAATGACCAAAATACATTTTTTGATCCCTGAGTTCAGAATTTCAGGCACCTCCCTCTCAAGATGAGTAGATTGTAGGATTGCATGACTGTTAAACGGTTATACTTATTATATTTGCAAGTGTTGACACTCAACTTGCCATGTTGACACTTAATGTAATCCTCCTGGGATTACCTAATAGTAAGTAGGCTAATGTTTATGTTTGTAAAACTACACGTGGTCAGTGTTTATCTGCTGCTTGCCTCTCTAGCCCTGATGCACCAACACTGGTAGAACATCTTCAGGAGCCAATAGGACACATTGCAGGATCTGAGTCTCAGTTTAATAATGAAGCATGCAAAGCCTATTACAAATTGGCCTCTTACAGCCAAAATGTTTAAAAGGAAATAAAATATGCTTCACCCTTCTTGTTCTATTTAAGGATGAATGCTGGTGTCTACTTTGGTTGCTGCAAAAGCATCTGTACTGCCATTGACTTGAAGTGTGGAGAGAACACATTGTTCACAAATGGTCAGTGGCGTTTTTATATGTACAAAAGTGGTGGGGCACAAAAAACGTAGATGTCTTAACTTCTGCAGTCACGTGCAGTGAGGTTCATGGCTGGTGAGGCATTGACTCTTCAGGTTTACAAATATTATATTTTGACCTAAATCAAAATATAATATTATTTTCAAAAGCTTTTTTAGTCTGATGCTTCGATTACTTTTAAACAGACAGTTCAACAAAAGGATACCCAAAAAATGTAATTTTATCATTTAAATATTGAATTGTTCTCTAAGATCCCATTTTCAATAAAATTGTGGTCTTACCTTGACTTGAAGATGAAGTCCATTTGCCTATCCTTCTGGACAAAAATCTCTATTACTTTTTTGTAAAAGTCCTCCTTATCTTCTTGTAGTTTCAAAAGTTGAATCATAAATCTAATCGATAGATTTCTGATAAAAAAATTATAAAAGTAGGGTAGACATGTGGATATTATCCGGCTGAACAAAAGATGCATTTATCTAACAGGTACGTTTCCCACAGATCTTATTTCGAGCTATTTTCTAAAATCCTATGGAGAAAGCTCATTGCTTTTTGCCCCTATGGTCATTATTTTTTTTGCCACACACATTAAATAGGAAAATACTCTGAGCATGCGCAGTGTAGTTTTTACAGTCACCATTCACTTAGACAGTGAGAGGGAGGGGCATGATCGGGTTTTGTCCCACATGGCTCAAAACAGCTCAATAGGCACACACTGTAGACACTAATTATAAGAACACAGACTAAAACAGCAATGTACAGACGAATCAGATGATTAAACATGATCTTAAAATATATTTTATATATTTTTATTTTATTTGTAATCATTATTTTTAATACTTTCTTCTGAAACTAGGTGGGGCTGTGCATTAAATAGCTCATAAAGACTCACCATATGTAATTGAGAGCATGTTTTGTGTTTAGTTCAATGTTCAGTAAAAATGTCCTTTTGTTATTCTGAAATATGCTGAAATGCGGTACTTGGTACACTCCAAGCTCAACTTATTTACTACAGGTAATATTTATCAGGAAATTCAACAACGTCATTGCAGTTTTTCCATATATCCTGCAAGCTCTACTGGCTATGGAAAAAATAAACTCCAGACGCGTTATTTTCCGATAAAGTGGCGTCTCCGGTTTTTCCCACGGGACATGAACGCAGCATGTGTTCAGACAGCGGAGGCTGAGCAGCATCAGGATGGGCGGCTAGCATCTGTCTGAGTCTCGGCTTTAACGGCAGCATCCTGAGCAGCTTCATGACAGGTGGGTAACACACCATCATCACAACATACAGTGTATGCAGTCTCAATGTGCACGTGCATGGTATAGCCTATGTGCCTGTTGTCATCGGTGTGTGTGTGTGGGTGTGTGGGTGTGTGTGTGTTGTGCGACTGCATGGCAGAACGGCAGCGGTCGTGCTGCAACGCTACAGGTGCACGGGGGCTGTCTACACACACAGGCACATAGACAAAGACAGACAGACACACACACGACATTGTCCTTCAGATGATCAGTGTGTGTGCAGACAGAAGGTCATCAGGAGACGCAGCTTGTCCCGGCGGACGATGTCCTCTGATTGGTTATCACCGATCTCATTCAGCAGATGATGGGTTTCATTGATGGACGCAGCAGCCCGCCTGTTTTTGACTTGTGCAACATGGCAACCTCAAATGTTTTCCTATTAATGACATGTACGTGATCAATAGCATTTTTCAATACATTATTAACAATAAATGAAGCTGTTGATTTCAAATAATTAACCAGAATTTGGCACCACTAATATATTTATTTAACAAACATTTTTTATATTTAAGCTCCAGATCATCTACTAAGTGGACCTTGTATGGTCGTGAGATTGTCTTTGCCAAATGCTGTTCTAAAGGTAATCAAAATAAAATGTGTGTTGACACTTAAAACTCAATCTGGATTAAGTTTGAAGTGTCAACACAAATCTTATTTAGATTTTCAATTGACAAAATTGACTACAATCGATGCGATCAAATGTTGTTTATACATGGTCATTCTACCTGTAATCATGCATGGGATTTAGCCCCTGTTTTACTTTGCTCTTTCCTCCCTTAGACCCACTGAAATCCTCCTAAGCAGAACACCACAGAAGAAGACAGGGAGGCAGGATGGACTCCTTCTCCATGATGGGCAGCAGCAGGAGCCCTGTGTTCTTCACAGCTCCGTCCTCTCACCACCACCTCCAACACGCACAGGCCTGTTTCCTGCCCAACGGCACCAAGAGTGGAGACGCAGAGTCTTCCCGGCCCACGGTGGCCATCCTGGGCTCCGGGGACTTCTCCAAGTGCCTGACCATCCGCCTGCTGCGCTGCGGCTTCCATGTGGTGGTGGGCAGCCGACACCCCAAACTGGCAGCGCAGTCCCTTCCTCACGTGGTGGACGTGACACACCATGAGGACGCTGTGGGGAAGTCCAACATCGTGTTCCTGGCAATCCGTCGTGAGCACTACTCTGTGCTGTGGGACCTCAAACACCTACTGGAAGGTAGATACTTACACATATACACTGCACTGTCATACAACAACACATATACACTGCACTGTCATACAAATGTATTACATCATTAAATCATGCATTCTAATTCATCTTGCTTTTGAATCTTTCGTAGAAATTAACCGGACTGACAAAAGTGGAAAATAATATAAACACATGTTATTTATTTATTTATTATATCAGTCTTCCAAAGAGGAACTTTAAAGATGCATCAAATTCAATGTTGTTGCTAATGTTGTGTAAAACAATAATTATACGAGAAGTCTGGAGGTCCCTTCTAGATATCCGATACTCCAGGAGGGTGTCTTGCATTATTAAGTTTAACTACAGAAATCCTGTGTGTGTCTTGCCGTGCAGGAAAGATCCTGGTGGATGTGAGCAACAACAGGAGGGTGAACCAGTACCCAGAGTCCAACGCTGAGTATCTGGCTTCACTGATGCCAGGCTCCATCACCGTCAAAGGCTTCAACGTCATCTCAGCCTGGGCCATGCAGATGAGCTGCCCCAAAGACGCCAGCACACAGGTAACATATTCAATTCTTTGAACAAACAACAAACCTAACACAAGGTCCATTTACAAGATTTGTCTGCAGATTTCACTGGGTTTTCACCATCTTGTTCATATGAAACCAAGATGGCTCGGTTATGATTATTGGACAGAACAGCCTGAGTTCATTTCAAGGCCAACAGGCATCTTGATTTAGGATCTGTGTCTTGGGTTATCGAAGGAGACAGAAGCCAGCATACTGCATGCAACAGAGACATTCTGCCTTGCTGGCTATTTGAAGCATTCATTTTTGATCGAATTTAGGCACAGATTATAAAAAAGCCCTCACATTCAGAGCAAATTAATTCCTATAGAGGGAACTCACAACAATAGAGCTGCCCGCTTCTGAAATAATCTCCCAGCCAGTCAGCTATCATGGTTAGGATTATAAAATTACAGGGCAGCACTTCAGATGTGCAAGTAAGAAGCTTCTCAATTAAATGCATGAGTTTCATGGAGAACCCTTGCAATCAGATATAATGCAAGAGAAGAGACTATTATTTCAGGATTTAGTCGAGGAGAAGAAATTGGAGTGAATAGATGTGTGAGAGGACAGGTGGAAAAGACTAGTGTGTGGATTAAGGGTTATAAATGATAAATCGCAGGTAGTATACACTCATAGTTCATGATACTACACTGAACAAAAATATAAACGCAACACTTTTGTTTTTGCTCCCATTTTTCATGAGATGAACTCAAAGATCTAAAACATTTTCTATATACACAAAATAACCATTTCTCTCAAATATTGTTCACAAATCTGAAAAAATCTGTGATAGTGAGCACTTAATAATAATAATTATAATCCATCCCACCTCACAGGTGTGGCATATCAAGATGCTGATTAGACAGCATGATTATTGCACAGGTGTGCCTTAGGCTGGCCACAATAAAAGGCCACTCTGAAACGTGCATTTTTGCTTTATTGGGGGGGGTCTGGGGGGGTCCGAAAACCAGTCAGTATCTGGTGTGAGGGTTAGGGTTAGGGTAATGTTGTGAATCGAGTGGCCTGTGTTCGTCGTCCATAACATACGCCTGCCCATACCATAACCCCACCACCACCATGGCCACTCGATTCACAACATTACCCTAACCCTAACCCTAACCCTAACCCTTTTGATTTGTGAACAATATTTGAGAGAAATGGTTATTTTGTGTATATAGAAAATGTTTTAGATCTTTGAGTTCATCTCATGAAAAATGGGAGCAAAAACAAAAGTGTTGCGTTTATATTTTTGTTCAGTGTATTAATCAGTTTGACATTCTATAGGTGATTATGTCCTCATTTTCCTACTTGTCTTCTCTGTACGTCCAACCTCCAGGTGTACATCTGCAGTGACTCTGTGGAGGCTCGGGAGCAGATCATGGAGTTAGCCCGCCAGCTCCACTTCCTGCCGGTGGATATGGGCACCCTGTCTTCCTCTCGGGAAATTGAGAACATTCCCATACGGTTATTCCCCGGCTGGAAGGGCCCCGTGCTCGCAGCCGTCGCCCTCTCCATCTTCTTTTTCGCCTACTCATTTGTACGAGACATCATCCACCCGTATGTGAAACACAAGCAGAGTGACTTCTACAAGATCCCCATAGAGATGGTGAACCGGACTCTGCCCACTGTGGCCATCACGCTGCTGGCGCTGGTGTACCTGGCGGGTCAGCTGGCCGCCGCCCACCAGCTGTACTACGGCACCAAGTACAGACACTTCCCTCACTGGCTGGAGGGCTGGCTGCAGAGCAGGAAGCAGCTGGGCCTGCTCAGCTTCTTCCTGGCTGCCGTGCACGTGGTCTACAGCCTGTGTCTGCCCATGAGGCGGTCTGAGAGGTACCTGATGCTCAACACCGCCTACCAGCAGGTCAGTGGGGGGGCTCAGAGTGATATGATAATTTGCTCCAGTGAAACAAGAAGATTTGTATTAATTTTAGTGCATGTAAATGGTGTGCAAAGGCTACAATCCCAAAGTTCCATCCTTAAACATCTCCATTGGTCTCCTTTGTTTGCTTCAGCAACATGGTGACATCACTATGTATAACACTTGCGCTTCAATTGGCTAGCGCTCCCACACATTGTACATGACAGAAAATCAAGAGCCATAATCCATAATCAAAAGATGGTAATAGTGATTGATTTCATCCCAAGCCTCCTCTGTGTGTGCAGGTCCACGCTAATGTGGAGAACGCGTGGAACGAGGAGGAGGTGTGGAGGGTGGAGATGTACGTTTCCTTTGGGATCATGAGCCTCGGGCTGCTGTCGCTCCTCGCCATCACCTCCATCCCCTCCGTCCACAGCACGCTCAACTGGAGGGAGTTCAGCTTCATACAGGTACAACACGAAACAGGGCGATGCTTGGAGAAACTTATTGTCAGGCAAATCCTCGGGTCATAAGGGGTCCTTTTCTAAGATTTCTAAGCAGTAGAAATCTTCAGTAGAAGAAATGTTTGGGCTAGAATTTCCCTCTGATGCTTCATTAGTAATGGATATTGCAGAATGTGGGGTGTTGTACAGTGTAGGGGGGGGGGGGGGGCAGCAGGAAGAGTAGTAACAGTGTGTATGGTGGATTTGAAGCTTATCACATGGAAATCATCAGAATCAGAATATTTTCATATCTTGGGTTTTGTGGCCGTGGCTAAAAATATAAAGAAAAAAGTATACGAGGTGTGTGTCTGGCTCTCCTCTCTGTGAATGAATCCCAGCAGTTGTTGCTGTATATCCCATAATGAGTGTTCCTGTCTTTACTCCAGTCCACGCTGGGCTACATCGCTCTGCTCATCGCGACCCTGCACGGCCTGCTGTTCGGCTGGAAGAAAGCCTTCGAGGAGGACGCCTACCGCTTCTACCTGCCCCCCAGCTTCATGGTGGCCCTGGCGCTGCCCGTGTGTGTGATTCTGGGGAAGGTGCTCATGCTGCTCCCCTGCGTCGGCCGCAAGCTGCACCAGATCCGCCGCGGCATGGACAGCAGTCAGAACCGCTGCCAGCGCCTGGAGCCCGTGGGCTCGGCTGCACACGTCTCTCCGGAGAGAGTCACCATCATGTGAGCTCTCCCACATGCACTGCCATATCTAACTGTTGTATGTGAACACATTCACATGATCCAAATGGTATTCTTTGTTCCTGTGATCAGTTTTGCCGTCTGTGAATCGTGTTCTTAGTAGCTGTTCATTATAACTGCCCTTGTGGGACTGTTATGTTACAGTTTGTCCATCTAAATGGTAAAATGGAATATCTTGTCAATATTTCTTTAACACTTTGTTCCTGTCGTTGTGTTCTGGCATTACACTGAGGTACAGTGTTTACTTTAAAGGAAAATTCAATACATTTTACAAGTTCTGCTCGGCCTGTTAAATCAGAATCTTCTAGTCTTCTTTTAAAGTCAAGAAAAAAACAAACATGATAATGCAGCATAGGTCTCATTCAGAATCATTCAAATATTACACGATGAGTCTATCAACCGAGTGTGTTTAATCAAGTTTAATGAGCTGCTATGTTCATAACTTTTAATACGTCTTACAGTCAAAAACCTTGACTTATGTTAAAACACTTTTGACTTATGTATGCAGGAGTTTCAAGGTAACTTTGATTAAAATCTGAGCTAAATAACTAGTCATGTTTACCCATAATTCCCTTCCTTAAGCACCAAATCAGTCAATGGCAAGCTTCCCAAAGGTGACGTGTCATGGTTACACAGGTTTAAGTGTTACTTTACTAGATTGTGTTTCCATAAATAAACATTCCTAAAAGGTTAATACAGTTCTGCACTTTAAAAACTACTTCAGAGGTACATGTGTGTCCTTAGGAGTTTCCAGCAGGTGGCTGTGTTGCAACACAAATTCAGAGGAAACAAAGTTTAGAAACACATTTCTAATGAATGAGTTTGAATGTGAGAAAGAGCCAAGAATTAAAATGTAAATTATAAAAATATTTTTAATGAAAACACTTAAATCTCACATTACAAACATAGCAAATAAAACTCAAACACATTTGTATCTCAAAGTTTAAGAAAATTGTATAAAACTAAGTCAACCCTTACAGTAACTTCGTGTGGATGTTTGAGTTGTGGAATAAAATGTCAATGATGTAATGTTATCTGGCTTGTGTTCATGTAAGTGATACTTTAAAACTAAAGTGAGAATAAAATATTTTTACCTGTAGCAGTGTAGAAACTTTATTTCAGAGCACTGTGCACCAGAGTACACTTAATTAAAAGGACATTTAAAGATGAAGCACAATAAAGCCCCATAGGGTTAAGAAAAAATACCTACAATGTTTGTATCATGAGGAGCCACATATTTACCAGATCTCTGCACAACACACAATACATTTAACTTTACACTGTTAAGCAACTTGAATGCATCTATTCAGGCTGAGTGAGCCATATGAATGAATTCAAAGCTGTTTTTATTACAATAAGTGCTTTTCTCGTTAGAGTCACATAAGCCGAATTGCAGCATTACATCCTCATGATAGTCTAACAGTGTCATTTTCGTAAGGCACATTGTATTTTTGTAGATAAACAGGAAGGCACTAAATTGTGTGCTTTTTTAAAACGAGATTCGGCATTAAGATAAGGGCAGTCCACGTTCTAAAATGTTCCTAAAAACATGTCAGTGCACCTGCGAATAAAACCGTCTCATGTCTGGGAGCTGATCTGCTCCAGCTGAGGCACCAGCTCCTGAGCAGTCGGTCTGCAGCGACCGTCCCCGCTCCAGCAGCGGCCCAGGAGAGTCCTGCACTGCCGGCCCTGCTCCGACTGGAACACCGGGTGCTCCTGGACCGACGGCCGCAGATTGTGGGCCACCACCGCGTAGAGCACGTGCTGCCGGTCCCCGGTGTAGGGCTGCTCTCTGGTGATCAGCTGCCACAGAGTGATCCCGAAGGAGTAGATGTCTGCTTTAGGAGACAGCCCCTCTCCTTTCAGCAGCTCCGGGGCTCTGTGCGTGTACGTGCCGCCGACGTGGCTCAGATGCGGGCTGAGACAGCTCACCTCGCACCTGTGGTCCAGTTTCAGAGAAGAACCGAAATCTACTATTTTGCACACGTCCTCCCCGGACACCAATACGTTGGCTGGCTTAATGTCCAGGTGCAGCACGCTGTGTGAGTGTAGGAAGCGCAGACCGCGTGCAATATCTGTAGCATACCTGAGGCACCTGTCCTCCAGAGGGTCACACCCACCGTAGATGATCTGCTGCAGGTTTCTGTCCCCCACAAACTCCATGAGCACCGCTCCGATGCTGCTATCGTCTCCGAAATCCGCTGGCATACAGGTGGTGGCCGCGATGACGCGCACGACGTTCTCGTGGCGCAGGTGCGCTGCGTTCAGCTCGGCCCAGAAGCTCTGCCGGGACGCCAGCTTGTTTTTGGTGCACTTCTTGACTTTCTTCAGCGCTACAGTCTCTCCGAAATAATCCGCCTTGTAGACGGATCCGAACCCTCCGGATCCCGCAGGCTGTACGGAGCGCAGTTCCTTCCAGTGGATCACCGTGGACCAGAGCCGGCTGGCGACCTTTCCGTGGAGCCGCTGGACGGGAACCTGTAAGGTGGATCCGGGGTTTCTGGTCAGCGGGCTGCTGCAGGTCTCCAGATCCAGGAAGGGGTAGAAATCTTTGGGGAGCAGGCGGGTCACGGGGATCGGGGAAGGCATGGTGGGGGGGTGTGTGTGTGCAGTCTGCTGTTGACTGATCAGCTGGCGCTTCTTCTTTTTGCGCTTTTATGGCCGGTAGTAGCCAGCGTTAACGGTGCATTACCGCCCCCTACTGTATTGGAGTGTGGACCAAAATTATCTAACCAAAAAAAAAAGAAATTAAGTTAAATGTTCTTTATTAACTCAGTTTGTCTATAATTTGTGGTTGCTTTGTACGTATACCCCACTACAATACAGAGGTACATGGTGTACTTTTACTCATTTATTTAATACCTTATTACAGATTTTGATGAAGGATGTGAAATATAATCAAGTGTTAAATCAGACTTTAGTTCCACCTGGAGTAAATTCACAAGCTACCCTGCAGTATACAAAGTCATTAAAACTAGCTGCACCTTTACCAGCTTTGAGAACACTTTAATGATCAATCATTATAAAACATATCATGCATATTATTCTGAAATGGAACAATCTGCACAATGATTACTTTTACTTTCGGGACTTTAAGTATATTGATGTTAATACTTTTGTACTTGAGTAACAGTTTGGTTGCAGGACGTTTACTTGTAACACAGTATTCCTACACTCTGGTACTTCTACTTTTACTACAAGTACAAGATGTGAGTACTTCTCCCCCCTCTGGTTAATACATGGTCCTCTGACCCTGCTGACATGCTGACTCCTGCAGTCCCAATTGTGTTGCCACTCCTTAAAAACATTCCTTTTTACTATTTATTTTGCTTCAGATTTGTGCACTTTCTGCTCTGCTCTCTCCCAGCAGAAGCCCCTCCATCCGGCCACAGCGCCCCCTGGGGTCCAGGAGTGTGAGGTACTTTCTGTTTGGGTTCAACGGGTTCATCCCGATGGTTCAACTCAGTTTACTCTGTGCAGCGGAGGAGGGCGGGGTACATCACAAACTTTCTGCATTCAGTGGTAGTAAAACACGATAATATGTTTGTGTGTTTCAGAAAAAAGTTACTACTCGGTGCGCGCGAACCACGGCCTGCTTAATTAGCCGCGAGACAGCTTTGTGCAGAGTCCAGTTTCAGAAGTGCACACTGACACATTTGAGCTGAGGCTGGGGGGAGGGAGCTGCAGAACATGTTACACAGCTCACAGCCTGTGTTTGTCCTTTTCACTCTTTTCACCGAGACTTTTCCTGCATGCAGGAACACATGATCAGAGTGAACACTACTGCAGTGTAACATGCAGCTGATAACACAGGAGAGCAACAGGGAGCTGTCAGTTTGTTCATGTAAACTAACTCTACAACTTATTTGTGCTAACCTCCTTGGCTGATTCACAAAAATAGGTTTCAAGCAAACAGAGTCATGATAAAGTGAGAGAAGGATAAATGTCAAGGAACACAGCAGGAATAGGAATGAGACCGGGTAATGGGGTTGTTTAATAGAACCGCATGATTTTATCAACCAATTACATCAGTTTTTGGGACCAACAGCTTTCATTTGTAACTGATACATCCACTCCACTTCCACTGCAGTGTGCATAATCCTGAAACATGCAATACATTTCAATGTTTAGGATTGGTTTACCTCATGTTTGAAAGTCTCTTCCACTGAAGAACAACATGGTAGCACAAACTGTCCTCAGAAGCAGTATGCTTAAAAAACATAGAATTCATGTTGTTTTGATAGTTTATTTCTTGACAGATCGCACTTATTTAGGCTTCAGACAAGATGAAGTTTTGTATTAAAAGTGTCAGATGTGCAGAATGACATTAAATAAGAGGATTGTCGAGATAAGTTTGGCAGTTTCTAGGTAGGGTTGTAGTATCATGACTTTAGGAAGTAATTGTTGGCTTGTTGCCATGCCGATGCAGCCAGTAGCTCTCTAAACTACCCAACAACATATGAGTATCTTAGCTGGCTTGCTATATCTTGTTTTCAGATTAGCTCTCCTATCCTATGTCCTCTATCTTCTTGTCTGTCCTCCTTACTTCTCAATTAATGCTTGACATGATTTTAGGGTGTCTATTATCATCTGGACGGGGACAACAGCTTGAAATCAACCATGTTGGCTAAAAGCTGCCCCAGTTACTGTCTTTGTAACAATACATGGGGACTGTCCACGAAACTACATTTAAAGAGATGTAATGTGGGCAGGACAACAAAGCCTCAAAGTAACCCCAGACTTACACAGAAACAGACACAACCACAAACAATGAGACGTAATAATAACCAAACAGACGCTCGGTTGTATCCTTCTCGTATGTTTATTGAACTTTCATTACATTGTGTAAAAACACTGGAGTTGACGACTGCAGCTCTTCTCTCTCATAGCAGCAAAGGTATGTAAATCAAATCAGGTTTATTCTGCCAGACAATAAATAATCTGCCTCTTTGGATGATGTCAAGGTTTAAAAAAACAACAGATAAAAGCTGCAGCATTCATTTTACACAACCTGTAAACATATACATATATATTCACTTATATATATACATATGTTTGTGTGAATTACTTTGCCCTATATTTATAAAAATACAACAGTAGTTTGTAAAATAGATTTGAAGTAACATATTGAGAATTAGCAACGAGTCCATCATTGTCACGGGATGGCATTGTTGAAATGCAACGGATCACAAAACCAACATGGCTGGAATGCACTTCGTTTTTCTGAACGTCCTCAGCTCTTTCTGAACGGCGGAGCTTCTCACCGTCTTCATTTTCTTTTTCTGCCGAGTCACTCAGAGCCATCCCCCGCCATGACTCAGTTTCCCAATATCACAACACAACACAGGTGGGCAGGGGGGGGGGTGAGGGATGCATGTGATATTACAGGCAAGTCTGTAAAAAGACTACAAAAGTCACAGTACAATAACAATATATGTCGCTATATAGTACAACCGGGCACACACGCCAACTGTTCAGCTAAACTGGATACTTTGTACAAACGATACACTTAAGAACTAGAAAAGAGGTCTGTAGCACCTTAAGGAGCTTTAGAAGTATGTTAGCAGCTTGATCCAATACCAAAAATATATTGCAGTATTGCAGTGTTTCTTACACATTCAATAAAGTTCACTGGTACCACTGAAGCTTATAAAGAAGTCTGACATGCTGAAGGTCTGTGCCTCTCACTGAAGAATCTCCTGGGAGACTTTGCCTATCCCTTTTTACCCCGGGGATTTAAAAGTTAGCTTTAGGTTAATCTGATGTAGGATGCCAAATCTGGATCTACTTTCTCCAATGTGTAGGGATCTTCTATCTTTGATCCAAAGTTCATTGCTGTTACTTTCACAAAATCCAATCTCTTGAATCTGCCATGTGAGTAAAACACTAGCTGAGTGGATAATACGTTTCAGGCAGAAATCACAAGGAAATATTCAAAATAAATGATAATATACTAAATTGTTTTTTTCACAATGTCACACTGAGGTCAAAGGGTGATATAATCCCTTTAGGAGTTATTTGACATACATTAAATGTATTTTTTAACATCTGATTAAACAGCCAATGAAAGGAAAATACAATTAAGTGCTATATAAATGTCCGTTAAAGGTGGGGTGGGTAAGTTTGAGAAACCGGCTTGAGATACACTTTTTGTTATATTCCATGGAATGCTCTTAACATCCCGATAGCAATGAATATCTTAAGTGCTTTGACAAAAAATCCATAAAAAAATTCATCTGTGGAAGCCGTAGTGCTGTAAAAATCACGACCAATCATCTGAGCCGGCCCGGCTAAAATAACTGGATGGCCTACCTGCCTGTCAGCCTTCCATCTGGGCACAAACTTATCTCGTGCCCTCATTGGTCATGTGCGCGTTCGTGTGTGTTGGAGGAGGGGCTCTGGAAGGAAGTGGCAGATTTGTTCCGGTTGTGTATTTTCAAATTCTAGCGCACTCGAGCTGGTTTCTCCAAAATGACCTACCCCGCCTTTAAGCTTCATTATTACTTGTGCTCTAAACCAGCGATAGAAAAGGCACGTTGTTTGTTAAAGACCCCCCAATGAGATACACAGAACACTTGTGCAAGTAAAGCAAAAATGACACTTTGATAGGAAAAAACACTGTCAAAATTGTACCTGTAAAAATAAAACATTTTATATTGTATTTACATGTTATTGTTCTCTAAAAGAGCTAAATATATCATCTATACATTTGTAATAAAGGTTTTAAACAAACAAAAAAAAAGGTATTGGAGGAAATAAAAGGCATTCAATTTACAAAAAGTGCTATGATTACAAACAAAAAAAAGAGGCTTGCTAACATCTTTTGTAAATCCACAAACCTTCACAAGATACAAATAGCAGACTTCCATAAATGCTTTGAAACATTCAACTTTCACATAGTGTCCATTCATGTCTCACTCAGGAAAGGAACCGGGGGACTTAACACTTCTAGTTCATCATCATCATCATCATCATTTCTTTTGACTTTCAGAGCACAGAAACAACATGAGTATGTGAGGTAAATGATAACACTATTGGGTTATAAAAACATTTCATGGAGCTAAGATGCACTGCTGTGGTAAGGGAGGGGGGGGGGGGGGGGGGGAAGGTGTGGGGTGTAAAGTTCACATTTTTTGCCGTATGGTGTGCAGTCAGATATCTCTTGAAAAGTTTAAAAAGGACATCTTTGTTTCATGAAATGATATCAATCTGCTAAAGTATTTTCATCCTTCAGTTGCATTGTAGGTAATGATTGGCATTTCAAAAGAGTTTTGATACGGATACCAAAACATACATTTTACAAAATCTCATTTGTAATCTACAAAATAAGTTCTCATTTCAGGAACTATTGGGTCATAAGAAGTGAACACAGTAATGGATCTAAACACGTCTTTTTCTCAGCTTTTAGCACAGTGCTAAACACATTTCAGTCGACACCCAGCCCTGTTATATTGCTGCTTAACGATTGCTAGCACCGCACGTTAATTGTATGAAAATGCTCGAAAACAGAGAATATAACTGAAAACGGAGCTAAAGTTAGCCATTGCTTTTTACCTCAGTATCCCAGCAAACCTTGGTGAAGTTGTGTTTTTAAAGAGGACATAGTGTGCTCATCAACCAGAGCCCAGTGTGCTCTGATTGGTTAGCTGGCCGGCTCTGTGGACTTTAGCGGGATTTGAGCCTTAGCAGACCATTTACAGGCACACAAACCTATACACACACTACAGGTAAGGGAAAAGCCCCAAAAGCAGAATCTTGCTGCTCTTTCTAGCAGCATGTTTCAATCTTGAAAAGTATTTCTGTGATCTCACAGATTTGACTGTTAGCCCACAATGAAAACATGTTGCCCATGGGTAACACAAATATGCCTTAAAACAAATGTATTCCATCGGAAATGTGACTGAATCACACAGGGGTACTGAGGTCACTAATGATGCTAACCCAAACTAGCACTAACTATGATTATGTTAGCATTCGTTAGCATCTCTTCAACCTCCTTTTTCCACTTATTGGGTCCAATTATCATCCCAAGTTTTCTGCATTTGCTTGTTCTAACACATCATTGAAGGTGTATTATGGTCATGACACACAAGTTCTGCATTTTTGCCGCCAATCAGCCACTACACATATTTGTTTCAGGTGAACAGTTCATATAATGACACTTCTTAGAAGCTTGATAGGAGTGTGACGTTTGATAAAAACACTTTCTTATGACCTTTGAGAAGTAAGGCACATCGAGGGTTACATAAACGGTGAATAGAGATGTGTGTGTGTGTGTGTGTGTGTATATTGCTCTCTGTGTGGAAACAGGTGCTTGTTAACAAAATAACTCTATGTCAGCTTTGAGAATGTCGAGAATTAAGATCAAACTTGAGCAGAAAATCAACCAACTATACTCAAATGAAATGTCAAAGTGTAATACTGTTGCTCAGTAGTTCCTTCTCAGTACCTTGTCCATCATAATGTGAATTCATTTAGCTTAATGGAATGATCAAAATACCAGATGTATGTTTTTGAATGTTTGAGCCTATATTATACAAATTCCAGGAAGACATTGGTGTCTATAATTTCACTACATATTTGAAATATATGTAATCCAGCATAGTGAGCATTATGTCGAAATGTACTGTACTGCGTAACACAAGCGCACAGTGAAGTTATCGACAAGATACGAGCAGATGATCACTGTAATTGATCAACTCAAGTAATTCTATACAGATTAGACATTTATGAAATTCAAACACTGCCTTGTCAGTGTCATTTTTGATGTAATGAATAGATTGGCAAAAACATCCAAAACCTACAGTCTGGTGAAAGGTCAACTGTGATGACAGACTGCATCCCAAAGTGCTGCAGAACAACAATATATATCCCATAATCTGTTCACTCAAGCCGATCTATTCTAGGAGGTCAAGTAAAGAAAATGTCACTGCAATGAAATCACTAATAGCAACCATCTATGTGAACACTCCCAAACGACTGATAAACTGACAGCTCTCACCGTGTTCACATTGTTGTGGAAAAGCAGGTTATTGTGTGTGTGTGTGGCGAGTTGTAACTGCACCAAAGGCCTTTGAATAGGTTAGATATCATAGAAATCAGAAGTTATTCAAGTTGCGAAAAAGTAAGA
>CALSBZ010034569.1:113995-134301 GCA_943591055.1 Gobionotothen gibberifrons
TGTGTGTGTGTGTGTGTGTGTGTGTGTGTGTGTGTGTGTGTGTGATTGTGTGTGTGTGTGTGTGTTACTGTAAGAGCTTATCATGATATATCTGCTTTGTACGTCTTTCGTATTAAGTGCTTTATCTTCAGACATGTTTAACTAGCATATTTTTTCTGAATAGCAGGGGGTGTAACTCAACGTGTGTGTGAGTGTGTGTGAGTGTGTGTTAGAGTGTGTGTGTGTGCCAGGCAGCAGTACAAACTGGATCACTGGAAGGCCTGGTGGAAGCGGGGCAGTGTGGTGGGTGAGCTCAGGTTGGATATGAAGGAGGAGGGGAGCCTCTGCAGCGGACTCTCTGCAACCTCGGGGTCCTCAGGAGCCTGGGGGGGCATCTGGACCAGGGGGGGTGGCTCGTCGTTGGGAGGATAGGTGACGCCCGCCCCCCCGCTGCCCCCCGCCTGGTTGTATGGCGGCCCGTTGAGTGGCAGGAAGTTGAAAAGCTGTGAGAAGTCCATCAGAGAGGAGGACGAGGCCAGAGAGTCTGCGCCGGCTGCTGCCATCTGGGAGGACATTTTGGACATGGACCCCCCCTCGCCCGCTTCCTCCAGCGCGCCCACTTGAGGCTCCAACTCGAGTTTGGAGGAGGAGAGTTGGGGTTCTTGGGCTGCAGAGGATGAGGAGGGCATGCTGCTCTGCAACTCCATCAGGTAGGTCTCCAGTTCTCCCTTTAGATTCTGCTCCCGCTCCTGTGAGGAGACACTGTATGAGGTAAAGTTGGAGCCCAGTGGGTACTTAAAAGAAAAAGGCAGCGTGGCGTTGGGGAAGGGCTCCGTGTCCAGGACGGGGCCCGTGTACATGAGCTGGTGCGGCCTCTGTGTCAGCATCCCCGGCAGCTCGCCCTTGATGCCCCCTGACGCCAAGTCGAAGACGACGGGCTCCAGCGAATCAGCCGGCTCAGTTTTCACCCTCAGCAGCTCCCGGGCGTGGCTCTTCTTCACGTGGCGCGTCAGGTGGTCCTTCCTCCCGAAGCGCTGGGCACAGTACTGACACAGGAAGTCCTTGCGTCCGGTGTGCACCACCATGTGGCGTCGCACGTCTTTCCGGGTGTAGAAGCGCCGCTCACAGTGCTCGCAGCGGTGCTTCTTCTCTTTGGTCCCACCAGAGGACTTGCCGGCGTGCGTCTTGAGGTGCTCCAGGAGGACCACGGTGCTGGGGAAGGGCTGCAGGCACACCTGGCAGGTGAGGTCTCCACTGTTAGCAGCATGGAGGGCCAGGTGCCGCTTGAAGCCCAGCTTGGTGTTGTAGCTCTTGCCGCACTCCTGGCAGCCGAACGCCTCCTTGTAGGGGTCGTGAGTGTGCAGGTGATTCTTTAAGTGATCCTTGCGGTGGAACATTTTCTCACAGTATGAACACTTGTGGTTTTTTTCTGGCGAGTGAGTTGCCATATGCCTTGGAACACAGACACATTCTATGAGCACTCAGAATCAAGAAGGCATGCTTTACATTACACACAAACACAGACACTAATATGCAAGAACAGATCATTGTGAACACTACTGAGCGTTATGTTAGCAAAGGTGTAAAGAGAAAGGAACATGCTGCTATGTGCTGTCTGTACCGTAGCAGCTTGTATTTGGAGACGAAAGCCTTGGTGCAGTCGGGGTAGGAGCAGCGGTAGGGTCTCTCTCCGGTGTGAGAGTACGAGTGCACCTTCAACTTCTCCAGGCTGTTGAAAGCTTTCTGACACTCCTGGCAAAGGAAATTCTTTTTGGGCTTGCCCTCTGCTCTCCGGCGCCTCCCTGTGGGCGGCGTGAGCTTGGTTCTCTCCAGGACGTGGTCACGGTGGCCCTGGGTTCCCGTGGCCATGGCACTCTAAGGCTGACCGGCTACATGGACAGGGGCGCAGAGCCCGGCTACTTCTGATGTGATTACTCTCTCCAGTTTTATGTGCTCAACACCGCCCGGACTCAGGGGCCTGAGAAAGAGAGAGAGAGAGAGAGAAGATGGTGAATGGTTTGGTTTCAGGTTGCTGACGGTACAAAAG
Source organism: Gobionotothen gibberifrons (assembly GCA_943591055.1). Lineage (NCBI taxonomy): Eukaryota > Metazoa > Chordata > Actinopteri > Perciformes > Nototheniidae > Gobionotothen > Gobionotothen gibberifrons. The sequence goes on from CALSBZ010034569.1 coordinate 116,022, forward strand.
ACATTAAAACCTAAGTCATAAATCAACTGATGTGAGGAATGACTAAACAAGTTGAACTGGCTGCCTTTGGATTACATGTCTTATAGATCTTAGATAACTGTTTACATTCAAACGGGTAACAACTGGCTCAGTTAACTCTGGGGTTTACAATCACAATTGTTTAACTCAAAGGCTATCTGAACTACAAGCAATAGAATATATGAGCTCAAAAGATACATGAGGGGAAATACATGTAAGCGCACGCAAAAGGTGATCTTCAGCAAAGTCAACTATATGCAATGTAAGCACACAAATTAAATGGAGTTAAATGCTGTAAAACCCTAGAAATAACAACCAATGTAAAGTAGTTGGCTGTAAAATATGTGTGTGTGTGTGTGTGTGTGTCTAGCATAAGCTGAAAATGGCACTTTTAATGATTAGTTCACAGTTTTTTTTAGAACGACAGTCGAGTTATATGTTTTTATCGAAGACACAGCCGAACTCTGATGCCTCAAACTATGAATTTTTGTTGTCATTAGGAGGATATAGAATTTAAGTCAGCTGGAAAAACATCCACCAAAAGCACTAACTACTGCTGCCACAGGGGGATTATTTTAAAAATGGCTGCCTGAGATGCTAAATCTGTAACACTTCTATACCTTTAACCACTTCCACATTACTTCCTTATACATAACACCTTTTGTTTCTCCTACACCTTGGCTTTGGCAGTTTACCAGCTACCATTACTTACACATATTAAAAAGGATATTAGATTCTATAAGAGGACAAATCAATTTTAATGAATTAATTTATAATAGAAAATTATGTTTTTCAAACTGTCTTTTGTTGTTGTATCCCTTTGCCTTAGATCACATGTGTCAAACTCAAGGCCCGGGGGCCAAATCAGGCCCTTGGTGGATTTAATTTCGGCCCGCAGGATAATTTGTAATTACTATTGGATCTGGCCCGCCGGTATATTGCACCTTCACTCCATCCTGAGGGTTTCCTCAGCTCAGAGGCTGACCCCAAACATTGATGAACTTGCACCCAAGATGAGATGCCAAGTATCTGGCTTGAACTAGCATCACAGAGCAGCAACCTGAGTTTACATTTTTTTCTTGCGACAACAGGGCATGTTTGTTTTTTTCTTTGAGGGAAATAGTTTTTTTGAAGCTGTTTTGAATGACTCGGGAAAATCTGCAGATAGAGCCATAAGAAATGAATGCAACTGATTATTTAATGTTGTTTTTATAGGCAATAATTTAAGCTTTGTTAGTTCCAGGTTTAATATGTGCAATAAGTTCATTTCAATAAGTTCTGCAATAAGCATTGAACCAGTCCGGCCCTCGACTAGTACCCATTTCTTTTATTTTGGCCCACTGTGTGTTTGAGTTTGACACCCCTGCCTTAGATAGACACACATACAGATGAATAGATCTGATCTGTCATCACACATTGTATTTTACAATTGAAAACTTACAAAAGACACGGGGATTTATCAGTCTGCACATGTTTATATGATATCATCTTATTATGGAAAAAATACTCGTATCTACTAGTACAAAGTTGATACTACATTATCCATGTAGCACACTGCTTCATTGTTACTGCACAAAGAGCTGATATTTCTTTATTAATGAAATTGTTGTGTAGCTTTTGTTAGAAGAATAAATCCTGGAGCCTTTCACTCTTGAAACAGAGATTTATTACAAGCCCTTGTCTCTGAATTGATTCATACTTTTCTAACAGATATGATCTAAATCACTGCAAATATCTAGATTGATAACAGCCGTCTGTCCTGCAGTAATAAAGACGTATTTGTGCTTTAAATGTAAAATTAGATTCACTATGCATTCAATTGTTGTTTTTGTGATTTGAACAATTTTAAGTAACATAATGATATTAAGAATAGTTATTCTTATGTGTCTATATTTATAGCAATTAGCAACTTGTCATAACCGTACCAACTAAATATAAGTATTCATCAATATAGAAACTAATCTTAAATATCTTGCATATTCTTGTACATTTAGATTATTTTTTAATTAAAAGTGTACAGTTAAAAGTAATAACAAAATGCCCTGTGTTTGATAAGACCATGGTTTGGGGAAAGTTGTCATATTTACTGAAACACACGTTAACAAACATTTGTTTCGGGGGTAAGATAAGTTGCTAAGCACATAAAAAATGTCTGTTTTATTAAGGCTGCAATATTGATCTCATTACTAACAATTACCTTTCTTCAGAAAAGCTACAGAAACAACCCAGGCGTAAGGAGGATGTTTTTACTTGGACTAAATCAATTATCTTGCCTTCAAAAAAACTAAAGCAACTAATTTTAAAGGGTCATTATCAAATCAATTCAAACATTTATAAACACAATGATGCAAATCCAAATTCATTTCCCACATCTTGTCAAAGAATGTTACATATTTGAGAAACTCAGAAGGCTCACCAAGCCTTTATAGAATAACATTTTAACATTTAGGAAAATGATTAGCAAAAGGCTAAGCTAGACAAATGTATGAATGCTCCGAAGCTCTTAAATATTTCTCCTAACATCTTATATAGAAAATTAGTTTTAGGCATCGACTAATTATAGTAATTTATAATGGCTAATAGCAAACTTCTGCATCAAAGAAATACTCTTTTTCTCTCATGCTAGTTCTGCCTTACATTAGCATCATTACATGCAATCAGATTGATATCAGTAACAACGCAGGTATTAACAGTCAAAATCATGCCATGGTAAATACAGAACAATTACACATTAATCCATATCAGCACATTAAGACAGGTGTAAACAGAGACTTGAGCCAACACCGACAACACACTTCCTCTCAGTGACTGTTTCAATATCACTTTTACAAGCAGCCACACCAATGCTCTGGCGGGCTACACCTCGATAACACCATGGGAGATGCTTCTGATACCTAGTAGCTTGAGTGTAACGATTATAACACCGATATCCTGCACCACATCTCTTACATAGCCATTTCTAATGTGCACAGTGCAACCTGCCACACCGCCAAAGTGAACACACGTCCTTTAAAGAGCAACAAGTCGGGGCATCGCATAATTACTCTGCCTTGACTTCTCCCTCCATTTTGCAGCATTATTGACAAGCAATTGCCGTGTGTTGTTTACGAGGCTTGCAGCGGGTAGTAGCCGACCTGTCATGTGTGTGTCTGACACCGGGATCGATACTTGCAACGGGTTAAAAAAGCCATAAAGCTAAAAGGAGAAGCATGACAAAATGTCACTGTAGCCGCTACATGGTGGCATTACGGTTTCAGAGAAGAGATGCTGGAATCGATAAGTGTAAGTTGGCACAGCTTGTGATAAAGTGTGAAAATGAGGTAAATATCAATGTACATGCAGATACAAGTGATAATGACGTTATTGCCGAAGTAAAGTGCGCCTGTTCCTGTACGTGTTTACCGGACTAGCGTTGTTATTATATTTTTTTTAAATAAACTAAGTTAGGAGGCAACTTTGCTCAACTTTCCTACGCTACTGGTTCCGGTGGTCTTTAATGTTCGCGGACACGCACCGTGACACTAATACGACCAGTGACATAATTTATTTTAATAAATATCAAAGCGTGTGCCGTCCCCTGCTTTTCTCTGCGGTCCTAAACTGGGTACTGATTAACACAAACTTTTTCCCCAGCTCACCCCTCTCTCATAATTTAAATAACCCCGATATTTTAATTCAAGAACAGGGTAACCGCTCACTTAATTCACATCAAACTTACCCCGGTCGCTTTAACATTCTTTCTGTTGGGTTTTTCTTCACTTTCAACTATTTTCCGAATTTTTAATAATTTTTTTCTCATATTTTTTGCTAGACGCGGCGGGCCTGAAAATTGTTTGCTTTCCCCACTTTCGAGCAGCCATTGTGTATGCGCTGCGATTCAACCCAACTATGACTTAGCCACGCCCACCGAAATCCCGCCCACTCGCCACTCTTTTGATTTGTGTAAGCCGCTGCCACTTTCCCCTCAGTGTCAGCTACAGTCCATTTCAGTAAAACTCATTTTTGGACTTGCTCGATGCACTGTCAATCGCTTAAATGTGGTTTAGTAGAATTTACAAGGATAGGAAGACTAACATGGCTGCCAAGATATCCCATTGGCTCACAGGGTTGTCAGTCATTCTGTTAGTTTTCCGGTGCTCCTATTGGCTGATATCGCTGTCAGTTGTCTCTGACGGTGCGGGTGATTTTCCTGGTGCGCTGTTGCAACAAATAGAGAGGAGTTATCTTGAGCATGAAGGGGAGGTATTAGCCTATGGGTTGTGTTGCTTTACCAGTTAGCCACATGTATGCTAATGTATAGCTGCTCACTAGCTCTTTAAAGCAACATTCTTGTTAGCATTTCAAGGGGATATACATCATAACATAACATTTGAATAACTAGCATTAGCAGTTATTTTAGTCCTTTCACACACGGGATACTCTTCACTGGTGTGGATATTACGCTTATCCACAATTCATTAGACTACTGCAGGATACAAGTTGTTATCATTAAAAGGTATGTATTAACTTTGTATAGCTTTTCCCATTTACCTCATTCCATCTTAATGCACAGTCGCAGAAGTTTGAATGGAAGCTGTTTGGTAACATGAGTGAAGGTCAACATGCTACTATGTAGCAACGCTACATGGTGTAGTGGAGGACACCAATCTCCATTGAATCATTTGGGAAGTCTAGTAAAACGTGTTATTTGTTAAATGTACACCACCTGTCGACACGATTAAAGACATTTCCTACAAGAGGAAGAAGCCAATTTCAATTCGGCATATATGTTACACACCAAGCTGACATATTTTTAATATTACTAGTCCTATAAACTATGGTTTAGTTGCTGTTTACCTTTGCACCACTTACACCTTATGTGGTTAGTGATAGCAATAGCAACATGTGTACACCTAAAGGGAACATTTATTGTAACAAATGCAGAGTGGTTTTGTGGAGTATAACTTCTGATAGACATTATGAATATGTATGAATATGATGTATCTGTATCTGTATTTTTGATCCTTTGAGGCCATTTGGGACCCTTTCTCTAGCCTCTAAAGATACAGACATTTAGATTGTCCAACAACAATACAGTTGTTTCAAAGATTTGCAAGTTTTATTCTGCTGACTTTATTTAAATATTCAAGGTATTACTCTGCTGTATGTTTTACATTCATCCCAGTAACAGGTGATTCATTAATAGTAATACATGCACCCATACAATAGTTAAACAACGAAACTGTGCATAACCTGAACCTCTTTTTCCATCTTTGCAGATCCCAATGGATAAAAAAAACGTACGAAAGCTTCGGAATCAGGACAATAACCCATGCTTAGACGTACGTTTACCTCCCCTTTACATCTTGCTTTGTGTCAAACATCGGCCTGCTGCAAGGTAACTGTGTTTCTAATTTTCTAATCCTGAAACTTGTTTCTCTTTTTCAGGAAAGTGATGCGTCCCAGCAGTGTTTGAATGTTAACAGCTATAACAAGAGCATGTGTTCAAACTATTTCCTGAGATATAAGAGCTGTAGAAAATACTGGGTGAGTGCATGTTTCCAGGATCAAGGAGAACACACTGGCTTTCTCATGTTTACCTGTGCATGGCTGAGAAGTCAGCAGTCATTGATGCTGCAGTAGTGACACCCACTGGTGGGTCAGGGTGTCTGCACAGTGAGGGGCATAGGGGGAGGTTTGTCCTCAGTTGGGTCTGCAATACAGAGAGAAATGGGCCTAAAGTCTATTAAAGTTAAGATACATTTGATAAAAAGGGAAGTCATAAGCATCAGCTTTCCTATATTTGCGGAAAGGATTAAGAGGAAAAAAGCAATAAACGTAAATTGTTGGAAGATGCACAAGACAGATTTAAAACCAACTCCTTTAAGACATGCACCTTATTATGTTAATGTGATAATTATTTCACATGTATGTCTCATGTCTAAATGAGAACAAAGGTCACCAGTGATCATGTGAGATCTTTAACAATTTTAACGCTTAAAAGAAGTTAGTATAATTTAGTTTACGTTTTTGTCTTCAAATTCCCCAGAAAATGTATTCATTTATTTGATTTAAAACAAGGTTGCACAATAACACAACGTACTGATCAATGCAGGGTTAGTTCACTGATCTGCAATTTACATTTTTTTTGTGTCAATGGTGGCTTTGAAGAGAACACAGATTTCAGTTCCTCTAACTAATCATTTTTACCTGTGTAATATATAAAGCATTTTTAATTTGTGTCTGTTTCCTTGTAGCAAAACATAATGCTGCAGCGGAGAAGAGAAGGAGTGAAACCGGACATGCCGACGGCTGCAGAGAGGCAGGAGATGATCGCTACTATCGGAGGGAAACCTTACTGATTTCAGCAGAAACTCAGAGACACTGTGAAGGCCAGCGGGGCCCGGACATTTACTACAAGCTGTGCTGCTGCACTGGCTGGGTTCACACTGACCCAACGCCTGACCCATCCTAAACTCAGGGCGTGTGGAAGTGCCCGGTTACTGGTCTGTTGTGGAATAAAATGGAAAAGGAGGGATTTCACAGAAAGATATCAGATGTATTATTTATTGAGGAATAAAAACAATGGGACATGAACTGAAACATCATTCAATTAGCTTTATAAGCTGGTATGTCCCATGTAATGGTATTACAGAAGTTGCACTGTAGTCACAACTGTTGAGATTAATATTTAATCTTATCAAAAGTAGACCTTTTGCCCATGAGAACAGTATATTCTACAATTCCCATATGTAAAAGTAGGTTGTTTTACAATTTGCCGGTGTCAAGGACTACTTCGTCTTTGAAATCTAAAGCATTGTTGGGACTAGCTCAGCTGTGGATTCTACCTGGCCAACATGTTGAAGTCTGCAGCGAGTGTGATGGACATCTACCATGTGTCTTTCCTAAATATAAAAGGAGTATTGTAGCATCTCCTTTCTCATGTCATACTAGTTATTTGTTTGCATAAAAATCATGCATGTATTCTGTCCTGTATCATTCCTTACTATTCTTTGCCTTTTCCTGTTCTCCGAAAAAACTAAGATAGTTGGTCATGAAAAACAACAATTACAGTAGCTTTCTGGTTGATACTGTAATTTCTTAAAGGGCAATTCTTATTTTGTTGTTGCTGTCAACTAATGACGTAGGCTGACACGTGTTTTTAAGTAGTTCTGAAAAGGTGAAATAAATACTTTACATGAAGTTATTTTCGTGTTGTGTAAATAATGATGTAATGCTTTGGAAAGGCAAAGAATAATATAAATATATGTACATTTCACCTTTATTTTTTACGTTACAATTGCAGGGAAAAATGATCAGTACATGCATAATTAATGATTATGCAAAAATACAAATGTCAACAATGATGAACACTAATATTAAGAACAATACAAATGTATTATTGGTCTTATTGTAATTAGCTTTTACAAACCTATTGTAATCAATGGAGAATATACCACAAATGTGGACAATTTGGGTTGGGTCTTCTTTATTTTCTGTTCATGCAGTTGAAAGACTTGAACTTATAAAAGCAGGGATTTCTCATTGCCAGGAAAAAAGGGTAACTTTATTCAGATAGTACAACAGAAACAGAGAAAGGACTTGGTCAGCATGCGAATACAAGGTCTTAATTATCCTCAGGATAAAAAATATGCTCTGCCGGAGATGGAAAACCTTGGTCCTTGTCTAAAAAAAGAGAACATTAACAGTGTGAGAGAGGCACAGATACAATAACAATAATACATTTTGTTTGAGGGCCCCTTTCAAAAATATTCAATGTCACCTCACAAATACATAAAATACGAGTGGCATTACAATACAAAAATGTGTTGCATAGAAAACCACAGAGTAAAATTACATTCTAAGGAGCAATTCAAGTGAGTAAAGCCAGTTTGAACTAATTATTCGTTAGGCTTGATTTGAAATAACACAGTGTCTGACTAATATCATATGTGATATCATTACTTGTTATGTTCAGTGGCGCTGCAAGACACTGGGGCCCCCAGGCAGAAGAGACATTTCCTTTTTGGTACAGCACTTTATTTGACAGAGTGGACCTTACATTATTTTTTTCACATTTCAAAACCTAATTTTAGAATAACAGTTTAGTAAAGCTGTCTGAAATGCTTAAAACATAGCGAAAAGAACACAAGAGAATTCGCCCTGAGAAATAATGAAAGATTGATCAAACAAACCTTGCAAACTTAGACCAATCATATCAAGGAAATGCTACTAAAATACAATATTAATGACTCTGTTCATAAACTAGACTTCAGATTATTTATCGCCATTGATGAACCAAAAAGGAAATGATATCGTTTCCAAACTGTACTTTGCCGTACAAATCATTTAAATGTCTGGGAGTTTTCGCTTTTAACTGTGCGCGCATCCGCGAGGTGCATCGTGCATGCATATTTCGGCGGGCATGAATATTTCGGCACAACCATGGATGTATAATAAGCACAACACCGGCAAGCCTTCAGTCTACGGCACAACACCTGTACAACACCGGTGTTGCGTAAAGTCTTAAATCTGTTTCCTGTCGATGTGTTTTCCCGCTCACCTGAAGCTGCTCCATCACCGGAGTGAGGCACTAAACATTAAGGACATGTATTCCCGCTAGGAACTCTGGGTATAGAAGGAGAGTAACCGAGACCTCAACATAATCAAAGGTAACTTTATCAACTTTATCTGTAGCCTACTGTCGACATATACTTAGAATAAAAGCAGAATAAAGTAGTTCATGAAGCAGATAAAAGTAAAATGTATTCCAGGTAACATTATCTAACAGACAAAACTACCTTAATGTTAATTCAGTTGTAATTACCTGACATGCTAATTTTATACAGCAGGCTAACTCATTGCTACTGTAGACACATTAATGTGACTTTTTACACTTTATAACTCTCATTACAGAGAGTTCAACTGTCACTCACAGGTATTAAAGGTTATAGTTGAAACTGCATTGTTGTCTGTGGAGTGTAAATATGATAGCAGTTGGTGTTGAAACAGTTCATCAATTAATTTAATTTATTTTGATCAGGTAAAACATTATTTTTGTAGTATCTGAAATGTGAAGATTTGCTGCTTTTTCTGTTTAAACATGTTTGTGTTTAAATGCCTTAAGATATGCCATGGACCTAACAATTAATGAAAGGGATTATCAATAGATTGACCGATAAAGAAGACAATGACTAGCCTTCATTTGTAATTTTGCAGATAAAGACATTTGAGCACAGAGATAATTTTTAAATAGTTAAAATCAATTTTGCTACAGGTGGTACTGCTCAGTTATGGTTTGATTTGACGCCTAAGTATCTTTGTATCCCTGATTGACAGGTAACCCTCACACACTGTGACTATTACTGGCAGATTTGCTGTGAGTCCACAGACCTCCATCAACCTGCTCATGGATGTGTACGTTGATCTCTGCTGTTCATTTGGGTAAGCTAAAGATTTCATAATCCAGAATACCATGGTCAAACAGAAGTTATCAGTAAATAACCATTTAGATACGAATCTCATCCCTCCCGTTTCCTCAGACTTCCTGTGTGGATAGCATCAGTGCTAGAAGCTGCCAAACACCTGAGGTCTGACCATGCCCGTCGGAAGAAGGTCTACAGGATTCTGCAGAGGAAACTGGTCAGTGCTCATGTAATACATTCCCATGTGGAACAACCATTGCTTTTTTCATGCATGTTTTGGAAACTAAAAAAGACCATTGAGGTTGTTTGTAAGGCAACAACTAATTACAGTTAAAGGTGACATGTGAACAAATTCAATTATTTATGTCATAAATATATGTCTCTAATGTGTTCAGAGAAAATACCCTGTTTCTCCTGCTCCAACAATCAGAAAACATGTGTAATAAGCTTAAGTAGCTGGTCACACTTGAGTACCTAGTGATTCTACCTCTACCTCCATTATATCCTCATGCCTTGCTTTCACCACATAAATAAATGAAACACAATTTCATTGGTAAATTGAAAAATGGGCACAAATAATGTTTAACGATTTAACTTGCATATTAATAGCCCCTGGCAATCATGAAGTATTGTCTCATTCCCACCACTTGTTCTCTTAATATCCTTCTCTCTTTTGTTCCAGAGGTTTCAAGGGGTCGGTGTGAAGAACGGGGGTATGTGGAAGCCCACTTACGTTTACCCTGAAGAGGTCAAAAAGTTGATCCGTTCTGTTTTCTCAGAGGACATCCGGGACTACCCTGACCCCTGCCATGCTCAGGTGAGTGTGAGATGCTTTCACAACAAAAAAGAAAATAGATTATAGGTAGCTCTGTAATAGTTAAAAAAAACCACTGACATTGAAAAAAACAACTGAAAAAGAGTGTCAATAATTAATTGAATTCTTATTTTTCAGTTATGGTTCAATTCAGCTCGTGGTCAAAGAGGTAATCCTGTGTAACTGTGTTTGTGTGTGTTTCAGGTGGTGTACCTCACTGTAGAGGATATGCACAAAGTTAATTTAAACTAAAGTCTGTCTATTTAATTGTCTTATCTATGCTGATGTACAATTTACAATTATAGACCAGCCCCAGTTTTGTTTTGTGTGAGGATTATCTCTGGGAAGGTTTGGTTTATTGTTAGCATGTTTAAAGATGTGTGACTGTGTATCTCTATGCATTATTGGTTGTTCTGCATGTTATGGTATGCAATCATTGTTACGTTTTATCTATTGGCGGTTTCAGGGTTGATTTTTCCGTTTTTCTGAAACTCTACACTGGCTCTTTATTAATCAACAATGCTGCAAAACTATTTTAATTAAAAAGAGACTTCACATTCTATCATTTTCTTTCTTACAGGCTCTTCACAATAACACATTTCACAGCTCTATGTTTCAATGTTCTGACTAGATGAGAGTCATGTGTGATAAAAATGCTGTTACAAGGGAAATTCATGATGAACTTAACTCTTGTTTTGTCTGACGCAGAAATAGAAGTAAGTCGCTTTTGTAGCTTTTTGGGAGTAACGACAAGGGCTTGTTTTTTTTAGCTCACCACACAGTGTTGAATTATGAGCTGTCACTTATTGGTCCACGACTAATGTGCATCATTTGTCTCCATTAAGGTCAATCAAAAGACACATTTATCATTACACAAGAGCAATACATTGGTGTTTAAAAATAATAATAATAATATAGTTAAGTGGAAAAAACTGATGACAAAGTCGTTACAATTAAAATGATAGAGCACCTGTGAAATATTCAAACAAAAATCCCAATTAGTACTATTTAAGTTAAACATTTTAATTATTATTTAGCAATAAACCATGCAGTGTGCCAACAAACACAATGAATCATAATCATGGCTTCTTTGGGAAACGTATCTGAATGTGTTAAAAATGTTCTACCACCATGTGGCGCTGTAAGCCTACACACTGTGAAGGATAAAGCACACAATGACAGCACATGCAGCATATATTCAGCGTGGATTTGAAAGGCAGTCATGGGACTTTTAATTTGAAAGAATAAACGCGTTTCCGCTCAAAGTTGCGGCTCAGTCAAATCTTCGACGTGCGCTTGACCAGGTCCGCAGCTAGCATCACCAGAGTGGAGACAAGTTGACAGCAGAGCAGAAAGCATGGGAAACTATGTTAAAAGTAGCAGACAGTGCTCCTGGAAAAGTCTGAGGTACTTTTAGGTGGACTGAACACTTTTCCCGAGCCACATACCACCTCACAGCAGCGGGAAACCATGATGGATAACCAGGGAGGTGACAGAGAGTCTGCCGCGGGGAGCAGCGTGTCAGCCCGGGGAGAGGAGCCCAGCAGCGGGGAGCTTCCTCCGGAGCTCACCTGTCCCCCGGAGGACTACCGCACCGCGAAGTTCAGCCTGGCTGCCTACCTGCTCTGCTGGGCCCTGCTCAGGTGGTACCAGGTGAGAATATTCTGATATTTACACCTAACATGTTTGGCTATTAAATTAGTAAATTTGTCTAGAGAGGGAGGTGTAAACAAACTCGGGCCCTAACCTGGAGAGATGTACAGAATTGGGTGTCAGTCACCCAATTAAGCTAATAAAACCGAATGCTATCAGTTAAGTAACAATGAATGCTTTTTACATGCTTACTGTTGACTGCAGTAACATGGCAGATATTATTCAGCAGTCTTCTGTTCCACTTGTGACTATTTGGCACAAACATATCAATTAGTGATCTGGCCAAAGAACATCTGAATACATTCTCTTAACTCTTGCAGTGTCAATTAACCTCCATAATAGAATAAGACAAAAGACTGGAACAATTACAAGCTGACATAATATCATACTGCATCAGACATGATTGGTTTCTTTTTTTCTACCTTTGCTACCATGCTGCTAGGGTTAAAAACACAAACACTAGATAGTTATTTCATGCATTGCAGGTTATTATGACTGCATCATCGAGTGCAATGTGTGTTTATTGCAAACCAGGTGCTATTATGTGTAATTTAAGCGAATCCACTGTTCATATTGACGTCATCCAGGAGTCCTGACCTGCAGTTCATGAAGGTTTGTCATGATGACTAGCTGCACATTGACTTGACAAAACCATTGTCGTAATAAGACCAGGGCGTGTCAGGAGAAGGGTGGACCCTCAAGGCGGAACATCTTCATAGATTTGGCTCATGTTCTTGTAGATGCCTCAGTGGTTCACCCATAAGTCCAAAACCTTGCATCAAGACTGAATCATCCTTAATAAGAGCCATCCGTAATGAGAGCCATCAAAACAATAAATGCATATGTTTGCAATAATCAGCATGCTGTATTTTCAGATTGGAAGATTATTGTGTTTACATATGAACTCGTTATAGCTGACAGTTGGACTTTTCAGTGGAGAAACCTGTTTAGAGCCGCTGAGCCATATCCGGACAGTTTAAGAGGCCAGACCGATGTAGTGACTATGACTTTGGTGACTTCTGCATCTGATGTCATGGCTACATGGCTCCTTTATCAATCACAGGAAATTCATGATTGTGAAATTATCCCTTCTACAATGCACACTTCATTTGGTGTGATAAGTGCCAAACTGCCAATGCAAAACAGCTGCTTCTATTTTAAGAGACCCATTGTCAATTCTGACATCATTCAGGTGTAGATGCACGAAGGCCTGACCCGACCTGCACTTCATCAAGAAGGTTTCTTCATGAATCACTGCACATTGACTTGACAAACCATTAGCAGGCCTAATCAGACCGGGGCGTGTCGGGAAGAGGGAGGACCCCCAAGGTGGAACATGTCCATGGACTTCTTGTCTTCTATAGCGCTGACTGCAGGAACAAGCAAAGTCATGTTTTAAACATGCCCGCAGGCTCTGCTTTCCTCAGCAGCTGCACAAGTAGAGCGGCTCACATGCAGACAGACAGATCCACCTCTACACACCCAACAATACCACTTTTCAGATCATTAACATCTGCAGACATGCAGCGTGAACATGTGTCTGGTATATAAGACTGAATGGAAACGCTTGATTAGCAGTCGACAAAACGACATCATAAGTTGTTGGAAATCTTTAGGCCTGGAATGACCTCAATATTTGCTTGATTTAATCTCGGCGAGCTTTGAAAAGCTTTCACGTTATTCATAAAATAAGCCCAGTAATTGGCCACCAGGAAGGAAGATCGTAATCATTTTAACTCCATGATGACTCATTGATTCTGGCATCGACTGCCTCCTCTCCCTGCTCTGTTTCTGGTTTTTTCTTTTTGTTAAATCACAGCCTTTCAACGTCAGCATGGCTTAATTAGCACAGACGTGATCCAGTAAGACTGGCATTTTACCCATGACCACCCGCACTGTAACACATGATATAGTGTTGTGTTCATTTTATTGTGTCAAGTCTTCATGTGGAATTTCTGTCTTCAAAGCACAACAGAGGAACCACATGTGTCAGTGACTGCATCTTTAAGAAGTGTGGGGGTTAGCACGCAGTTTGTGAGGACACCAATGAAACGTTTTATGCTCTTTTGCTGCTGTTGAAACTTCAAACTGAGACTCGGGAGTCTATGAGAGCTGCTCTGAAAACACCTGGTGACAAAGAGGCCACACAGTGACTTATTGAAAGGAGTTCTCCTGCTGCTCTGAGGATTAAGTAGCCCAACTGTAGGCTTAAAAAGTGGCTCTAAAAGTTGCGTTCTCTAGCAGGAAAGTCATGAAAAGTTGGAGGGTTGTAGGGATGTCCCGATCACCTTTTTTTGCTCCCGATCCGATTCCGATCATTTGATTTTGACAATTTGCCGATACCGATTTTTCCCGATCCGATCTTTATGCAATGCATTAAGAGAAAAAAAAGGAAAAAAGCATTCAAGTTGTCCCTTAAGGTTATTTTTTTATTTAAATGACAGTACCCAACTACCCATTCTATCCAACATGGATATAGCTTCTTTTTTTCATAGCAGCATTGGATCAAAACAAAATAAAGCTTATCAGTGCTCGTTAGCTTACTGCTCCTATTAGATAGTCTATGAACAGGTCTATGAACACAAGCCCCAAAGAAGCAACACATACATGATGTTGTGTAATTTGAAACCAAAACTAAGGCCTCAGGATGACTTTAAGACTAGAACATGGTCATTTTTGTTTTGTAACATTAAATAAATTAAAAAAAGAAAAAAGTTAAAAAGTCCGATCTTTTGAAAATCACGTGATCGGCGCCGATCCCCGATCACGTGATCGGATCGGGACATCTCTAGACGTATGTATTGTAATCATAACCACCCTAGAGAGGCTGTGTGTATAGCCACTTGCTGACAAAAAACATACCAAGCACATCATGTAAATGGACTGTGCAGAAGGAGAGTGGTTTGAGAAGTATTGGCAGCATGAGTATTCTTTTAAAATCCTATAAATGTCTGACAAAAGCCTCACTTGTCTTTGTTTTGTCTCCTCAGAAACTCAGATGCCAGTCTGCCCCTCCACAGGTAGGAACATCCTTCTTTTATCTTGTCTACTTCAGACTAGTTGTTTTGCGGCTTTCCTTTGTTGACAGATTCATCTGACACAGCACAGACATTAAAAACTGTAGTCTTATGCCTCTGCATGAATATTAAACCTGTGTGAACATAGCCCTGTTGGCAATCATAGAGATCAGTGTTTTTTGCTCAAGGCACCAGCCCACTCAAAGCCTTACATTTCAACACTTAAAGGTAGGATTCAAAGGGCGAATAAGGTGAACACCATACTACCTGGATACATCCGCCCAATGTAGCTTCATTAAAAAAAGATTCAGGGCCTCGACATGAGATCAGTGAATCATGCCATACACTAGGGCTCAATAATTGAGATCACGATTATCAAAAACGATTTACTTTGAAAACATCAATTTATTGAAAAATGTGTTTTAACAGTTGATTACCCTGAACTTTAACTATAATTCAATTGAAAAACCAATAAAAAAAATTATACTTTTTTTTTTCTTTTTAAATAAATAATAATAATTTTAAATGTTTTAAAAATCGTTTTATTTCGATTATGTTATTTTCATAATCATTGCAAGCCAAAATCGTAATTGCGATTAAAATACGATGAATAGAGCAGACCTACCATACACTCAATGAACATTTGTGTGGCTGTGTTGGTAACAGAAATACAGAAAATACTATATTTTTAGACGTCTGTGTTCCCCGATAAGTGCTTTTGTAACCTGTGCCTATTTGTACTTCCATCTATCAGCATCATTGTTTTTTTACTTTACTGTGGTGTACAATCATTTTAAATTCACTTTGACACAGATTTGAGATGAGGTAAATAAAAAAGAACATTGTTTTTTATTAATGCCAGGCATAGGGGACAAATAACCTGGTTATTAAAGTCCAGACGCTGAGACTAAACCATAACATAGATGATTGATCCATCCTTTGATGCTTTATTGGAGCGTCTGTTCACCCTCTACCTGCTTGAATGTGTTCTGGATCACTGCTAATGCTCTTTTTATATGAGTTTCAAAGGCTCTCATGACCCCAGCTACTGACTGAGTAGTTGAAACCATATGGCAGCGGAGGCGTCTAAAGTTGTTGTGGTGCTTTGTAACTCTTTGGTGTTAGTTATGATACCCTCTGTCAAAAGAGGACATAATTGTTCCGTGCTGTGACTTCAAGGAAAAGCCTAGAAAACCACCTCTTGTGTCAGATAAAACGTCTCAATGTGTAGTCAGAGCGCGTAAGCCTTTTAAAATCCCCTGTGACGCCTCTCTCTGTTGTTTGGGTACCTCCACGCTGCAGTGTGAGGGAGAGAAATGGAGCTGTGACCCCCGCTTGAACCCAAATATCTCGGCTCATACTGTCAGTGGTGGATTCCCAGAGGAGCGGAGCTTATTGTGTCCATAAACCAAAACCCCATTCCCACTCTGAGGACACAGTGTGGGCTAACGCTATCAGCTCTGTAATTTACAGAAGTGTAAGGAGTTAAGTCTGGGTCACTGTGGAGCTCAGAAACCACAGCAGCAATGAATTGTGGGAGCTGTCTTCATCTACTGCTTCAGTTTAACCCAGCTTTTTCCTAAATCACATCTTACAAATTCAGTTTGTTTCATAAACGCTAATACGATCTGTCTTATTTTGACTCATAGTTTTAACCTTTTTTTCAAATTGCAACCATAAAATTGCACTTGTTTTTTCAAGATGTGCCTTTGGATAGATTAAGCTAACTTTGCTTAATCTAAGAAATTATAATTGTAGTGCTAAAAGCCATTCAATGGTCTGATATCACTCAAAATTGTTAGACACTGAAAGCACTGTGTTTTTCTTCTTACTCAATTTCTTGCATCAGATGTCATAAAATATTTTGAAATCCACTCAAATTGGCCAGGGCGTGTCGATTTCCTACAGATATTGTTTCTTTCAAAACAAAAACTGAATAAGTGCTTGCCATTAAAACAAATGTTTGGTGAGGAAAAACCTCAAGCCTAGCAACAGTGCAGCTGATCCAGAATCTGCACAGACTGGCCATTTTCTCCTGGTGACTGCATGTCTTCTCCTCAGTGGCGCTCATTCACCGCGCTGGATGAAGTGCATTTATGTTTGAAGGCATCTCAAAGGGCTTTGGGAATTTAAATCTGCCCAGGACGACAGCGGTGCCAAACGCTAACTGCCACCTTCTCTTGTGGGGCGTTTAAAGAGTCTGGCATGGAGCAGTGCAGCGGGCCTGTGTGTGTGTGTGTGTGTTTCAGTCCGCTGCAGATTATCAGTGTCAGAGCCAGTGTGCGACTTCACGTGTTTTAAGAGGATCAACTTTTTTTTTACATCATGCAGCTAGCGGGTGAGCCTAATCTCTTTTTGTTGTGCAAACTATTGTAGCACAATATTGATGATAGCTCTGTGTTTTAATGATTTCATTATCAATTCATTGAAATATTGTATCGATTGATATACAGCTTGGCATTAGTTGTTCATAATCCCTAGTCTACTTTTAGGTAACTTTTGATACCTTACTGAATGTCTACCTGCTGCAGATTCCTTTTTCAGTTAAGAAAAGAAAGTCCACATATTTAGATTTGCAGATGTCTACAGCTCACTCCACCCTGATATTTCCGGAGGCATTTAAAAGTTGTACTGCTCAGCACAGGGATTTTTGTGGCTGACGGGCTAATTTTAGAGCCTGTCAATTCTGCAGGTAACGTTTCACTGTTCCTGCAGTAAAATAAGTCCTATAATAGATTATTATATTTTCATCGACCACCCCTACAGCAGCAGCACAGACTTCTCTCTGTCTCTCCTGAGTCAATAGCATCATATAAGAGCACTGAGCCGCTTCCTATATTGTTTTAACGGTTTTACTTCACCTCAATGAATGTGAAACACCGACTGTGTCAACTTCCTTTGGTTCCCCAATTTGAGACCAACCCTGATTTATAAAGAATTCAAGAATGTCTAGTTGGTTGGAACAACGTCGTTAGAGAAGACACTTAAAGTAGGATAGACTCAACGTTATTATACGTGGGGGAAATTAATCTTAGGCACAGTGTTACTGTTTGTAACCTTACATTGAAAACACCACTAACATTAAAACATCTTATACAAGACATTTGATTTGACAACACATTTCATTAGCTGACGCTTCTATCCAACGCGACTCACAATAAGTGCAATGAACCTTAAAGATACAAACTCTTATATCTGATATTTTTGCATCAAATAAGCCAAACATTTATCCTTTTTTTATTTAATGGCCAAGGTACAAGAAAAACAGATGGATTTTCAGTTTGCGACGAAGATTTGTAGACCTGCTGTCCTGATATCAATGGGACGCTCATTCCACCATTTTGTAGCCAGGATAGCAAACGGGTGTGTTTTTT
>CALSBZ010034569.1:149301-167130 GCA_943591055.1 Gobionotothen gibberifrons
ATTTAACTTTATTATTGTGTTTGAGTTGATATGCGGTCAGATACTAATGAAAGATAAACATTGAGGTTATCATGCTATATTGGAAAAATATATTGTAGGGCCATACCTATACAAAACATGTCTGTGAAGTTTTTTGCTTAAAATACCAAACAGATCACCCGTTGTAGCCATGCCTCATACTGCTCACACCCTTCTTTTGAAGCCCTGTTAGAGAAACGCGGATCTTGGGTCCTTAGCTTGAAAAAAAAAAAAAGAGGAGGCGGAGCTAATGCCTGATCAGAATTCTACCGGAGATAAAGTTAAATTCTGCTGTGATAAAACGCCATCCTGTTTAAACCACATCAAGGATTATTTCTGAAACAGTATGGAGCTCAAATGCTTTTTCTCTTGCGGGTTTATCACAAGGTGAGTTCCTTTTTTTGTGCTCTCCAGTACAGGTTAGCTCCGAGTGTTAGCGAGGCTTGCTAATGTAAACAAAGACGAGATTACGTCCAAAACACGTCAGGCATTGTTTCTGATAGCAACTCTCTGTGGGTCCACGATCCGAAATTACGTAATATCGGCAGCAAATCTGTATCCGCTCGTTTTACCCCTGTTTTTAAAAGATTTGGGTACGGAGGAAAAGAGAAAGGGTTTTATTTTCTGACGCTGCGTGAGTTCCCCGACGCACCGGGGGACACATATTTATGTATAAAAGACATAAAAAAGTGCATTTTGCATGATCGGTCCCCTTTTTAAGTAAAGTTTGAATGGTATTTTAATGTAATTCCATCAGTTTGAAGAGAAAGTAAACCCACAATGACTTTATTATATTGCTTAATAACGGAGATATATATCCATTTAGGTTGTCCTGTATGTATAATTCTATAATAACTCTGCTTTGTGCGTCAGAGCAGCAGCTTGTTCTCCTCTCATGAATAATTGAGTGGCAGCTGTCTGTTGTAACCATAGACTCCATTAGGTCCACTGTGTTTCCTCTGTGTGACCACTTTCACAAAACTCTTTCACTATCAATCCTTAGATCTGTGTCACTCTCCTCGTATGCTGGCTTGGTTTTTAGATTTAATTTCAGTCATTGGAACTAACTGATTGATTTCTACAGTTAGAAGATTAAATTGTTGTGGTCATGAGACAATTAATTGAATTGGAAAGAGGAAGTAAAAACTTGTGGTTGAACTTTTCATACTGTTGAAAGTACTTAGTATGGCTGCCAGATTGACAGATTGGTGGCTTGGTTTTAGGGGGTCACAAGTCAAAAAGGATTGGGGGTACTAGCTTAATGACCAATTTTTTGTAAATGTGATCAATACCAGTTTTCGGTGGAAAGCTCTTAATGACACTTAACACCCAGATTTTCCCCTAAATCATTACCATCGCCAAGGAGGTTATTTCTTATTCAGTTCAGCTTGTCCATCTGCGGGATTATGGAGAAACTGAATACCGAATACTGTCTAAGTATTGCAGTATTAGTAGTACTACTGGTAATGAATCTGTGTATACACTTCCTTTTTCAATCCCTTGTTATTTGCTCAATGGATAAAGTCAAAAGCACACATGGATTGCAAATACTCAATATTAAATAACTCTAATCAGATGAGTATATGACCTTGGACCTCTTCTCACATTGTTTCCGTTGACATCAGTGTGCTTGAGAACATTGCCAAAACAGCAGAAAAAGTCTTAGTGTCCAAAGACTTAATTCTGCAGAGACAGGATGAGTTATCCAAACATGACGGCCCATTCAGTCCAATTCAAAGCCTGTCTCTCAGTATTAGGAGTCTCTAATGCTTCTTGTGTCAGAGCCCATACTGCAGTGCATCCTTCTGCACTCTTTCTCCTGCTTGGGTCAGCATTCCGATACTTAACCTTGTACTTTCTCATGAAATGGTTGTGTACGGAAAAATGTCATTTTGGGCCAAAGTGTGTTATGTCATCTGCTTTGGTCACTTTGCCAAAATGACCTCACAGCTAAGCTAAGTGCTGATCCTGGGGTCTTAGATCAGTGTTTCTCAAACTTTTTCATACCAAGGACCACTTAACCAATAAAAAAAAACACTCGCGGACCACCTAACTCCACAAATATAAAAAAACACATCGTTTTTCTAGAACGGATTACAAATCACCTGAAAATGGTACAAACAAGTGGCAACATGTGTGATGAACGTGTTGCGCTGGGCTATATCATGCAATTGAAAGTGAAACTTAACCTCGCTCCATTGCGGAGATATTTCCACAAGAGTGCGGAAAACTTTAATTAATTAATTTCAAATGTGAAATTTTACCAATATACTCACGGACCACTAGGGGGCGCTCACGGACCACACTTTGAGAAGCACTGTCTTAGATAAATGCTTTTATTTTCCATTACCTTATCAGCATTGCTGTTTTTAAACTCCAAAAGGATTTGAATTGACTATAAAATAATCTGTGTACATTGAGGTTTTACATTCAACGACTCCCACCACCTCCCCTCCCTGTCCTACGTTACTCCAAGTAGCCTCCAGAAAAGAGATCAGGTTTCTCTTTCCATCCTCCTCTCTGCTGAGATGCGAGACAATAGGCGACAATTTAGGGATGACCTCAGAGGAGGGAAGAGGGGCAGGGATGGAGGGAGCAGTGGAAGTTTAAGGTGAGACAGAAGGAGAGTAAAGCGAAAAGGGACAAGGAGTAAAAACAGATTCTATACTGCAAGACACTAAAGGTAAGCTTTGTATACATCTGTGGCTTGCTTAGGACGGCGTGAATAATTGATCCTGCCAGATGTCACTCACTGTTACACAAAGAAGCCATCAGATGAGTTTCAGGTGTCTTTTTTGCATCTGGACCGGTGGAGTTTTGATTCCAGGTGAGGTGAAGGCTGGGCTACAGCAGAATGAAGAATACCGTGTCCTGGAGCAGAGAACGATGAGGCGTGTTGCTGTGTGTTCATCTGAACGGTGTGTATTTGCGTGATGTCTGAACTCAGAGGACCCCTGCCGGCACAATAGCCAGCTGTCCCCGGGGCCCTGACACATCAGCGTGATCGCAGCAACCCACGGCCACATTCCCTCCAGGCTGGGTGTGGGTGGCGTCTGCAGGAGGAACGCTCTGTGCAGCCTTAGGATGCAGAGAGAGAGAGAGACGAGGGAGAGGGAAATCTAGATGCCTCTAAAGACAGGTATCGTTTGTGTGTTTTTATAGAAAGTGTTGTTAGGAGTAAAGTTAGTCTGCATGATTGTCCACGCCAAGGTGTGCCAGTCAGGAAGTTCTTCTACTACTATTGCTTTTTGCCTCCTGACAGACAACAGCCATTATGCCAGTGTCCACTAGAGCAGCGGTTCTCAAACTGTGGTCCGCGGACCAGGTGGTCCGTGGAAAAAAGTTAAATAAAATCCACTTTTTATTATCAAGGATTTTCGGGGACCACCTCATATGTGACTAGCTCTATCAAAATCAGTCACATTGACCCGAAGACACATTTTGAGTTGTATACACTGTCGGAAAGAGGAGATTCCTAGCTTTCTAATGATATCAGGCAGTGGGGTAGGTCGTTGGGCTCATCGGACATTTATGAGAGAAAATGTCTAATGTCCGAGTGCAAGTGAATGCACCACAAGACACGAGCCTTGTAACCATGCTTGTCATGGAAATATGATTGCCGGCGATTTCATTTGAACTGGACGGAGCAAAACGAGAAGCATCCGGACCCAAGTACAGTAGACGGAAGGAACGAGGTATTTGCAGTCTACAATGACAGAGAAGAGACTGTCAAGTTTGGCTGTACTCAGCATTGAATCAAAATGCACTAAAGCTTTGGATCTTAATCAGTTTGTGAGGCGTTTGGCTGAACAACATGGTAATCGCCGCATCATAACAGTGATTGACAGCTGCAACGGCTTTACTGATGTGCCACAATAATGTCACCTAATGTTATTCAGTTAAAATATCAATATTTTGGCTTTCCAAGTTAACATTGATTGATATGACTGCGATTAAATCAGCATATACTTCTGCCAGGGGATGTCACCCCTCAAAATCTCCTGCCACCCTCTTCTAGATCCACCCCTGAGTAGACTATATTTTTCGTTTCGTTTAATAAGTTAATTTCAGGACAACTTTGGGAATTTGGGAGTTTGTTTTGAGATTTAAATAGATTTTGAAAGTGGAGATGGAGAGAGAGAGAGAGAGAGAGAGAAGCAGCGCTGTCTGCTTAGTAGCAATAATGTAGCTCAAGCCTTTATGCAACTTAGGCCTATACATTGTTTATGTTACTTATATGCCAGTGTGTCCATGGTTTTGAGTCTCTGTGTTGAGCGCAGCACCGTCTGCTTTTTGTAGCACAGTAACTAAAGCATACCGGTAGTTTTTTGTAGACCTGTCTGCCCGTTTTGTGAGTGCACTGCACGCGTGCGCACTTGTGGCATTGTTTGGGATGACCTAATTAAAATACTGTCCGCCGTCCTCTTTGAGAAACATACACAACGCAGACAGACACCAGTCACAAAAGTATCAGATAGGCTTCAATTTACTTTTGATTGTCTATGATTAACTATAAAAAAATATCGGCGTTTTAACACTACGTTTATATAGGCTATGTACTTATTTGTATGGTTTGCATATGAGGTGGTCCACGAAAACCCTTGATAATAAATAGTGGTCCGCATAAACAAAAAGTTTGAGAGCCCTAGAGGTCTTCACCTGTCAAACATAAACATACTGTAGGTTGAAAGAACTAGTGTTGTGATCATTATTTGGAGGACGGTCTCATAAACCAATATATATAATATTATTGTTCTACAACCCCAATCAAGAGATAGTTTCCTGACTGTGTGTTGATGACTTGTCGTTCACTGATTTTACTTCAAAATATGTAAGTGGTAGACGTATTCCAGTTCACTCTGTGTTTGGGGTTCTGGCTCATAACTCCATGACCTGAGAGTGTGTGTGTAGGAGGGTTTACTTTAAAAGCTCAGGTGTGTGTGTGTTGTCTTTACTCTGTCTGGGACTTAAGTAACCCCCTCAGGTCACAGGCAGTTCATCTTCAAGTTCAACACTGCAGTTTTAAAGCTACCCGGTATGGTGAAATTGCACTCTACTGAGACGCTGCATAGAAGAGCTGGGTACATTTAATACAATTGTTGTTTGTGAAGAAATTTTTCCACAGCGATGCCTCGAATATGACATATTTGATTTGTCCCTGGTTGTCCTGAAACAACAGATGCAGCTCAATCTTTTTTTAATGACGTAAAGATTAATAATTAATTGTCCTATTTGTAAGTACATTTTAAATATTGCCATTCTTGTTTAATACAAAATGGCAAAGTACAATACAGAAATACAGTGGATGGAATCTAAATATTTTATTCTAATGAAAGTTGCAGGTGATAATAACATGGACCAATAGGCAGGCTTGGATAACTACAGAGTCATAGTGCTGTGCCTCAACCAGCCGCCTCACTAGCTGCTAAAAAAAGGTGCTATGCTAAGCCTTTAAGCTTCTTTAAGACACGTAACTCTAATTCATTAGCAGGAAATAGCACCGGCCTATCGGGAAACGGAGCACGTCTGCACAAACCAATCACTGCAGTTCTTCTGGTTTAGCCCCGCCCTATGTGAGTGTATTTTTCATTCTCCTGAAGAATTGATGAATGTAGTGTTGTGAGCCCTCTTAATCTGAAGTGACTTTTGACAGTGATTGATCTTATAATTTGTGCTCATTTTCCATAAATAGTTATCAGTATTTGTCATAATTTTTTTTTATTTAGACCAGAAAGAGAACGTTATATGGTTAGAGTAGGACTATAGAGATTAAATGTCATCCTAAACACTGTATGATCAAGAATGGCAGTTTGATGGGCACCCCCCCCCCCCCCGGTGCCATGTTCTTCCTAATGTGATTTGAGTTAGCTTGCATTAAGGTTACGTGCCCTCGCCTGGAGTTGTCATGCACTCAGCTCTGCCTGGAGTCACAGCTCTGTATTTATAGCAGGGCTTTCTTAATGTCTTCCCTTGTTATTGAGACACGGAGCTCGCTGTGTACCTGCTGTTTGGAGTCTGGATTATGTCCTGTCTGCGGCAGAAGGAACACATCTTAAAACATGCAGTGAAAAGTTCTGCTTCTTCCTACCTTCTTCTTCCCCGTTATCTGGCTTTGTGTTCAGACCAGTGAGTGCAGGTGGATAAAGAAAGGGGAGGATCTGTAATTTAAGACATGGAGCTCTTAGCGAGCGCGGTTGACGGCCACAGAAGATAAACACAGAGACAAAAGGCAGAAGAGTGCAGAGGGAAGCCACGGGCCATGTAGAATCAGGGAAGAGGAGACTCTCCGGCTGAGTGTATGAACTCTGTGGTTATGTGTGTGAGTGTGTGTGTGTGGGACGCCATGGGAGCTGTGCTGAGCTGGTTTGCCGCTCGCCTTTTTGCCTTGGTGCTGCACACAGCTGATGCACTGAAGCGCTGGAGAGTAAGTAAAGTGTTGACATGGATTATGTGTGTGTGCGCACACTGCTTTTAAGAGGGAGAACAACCTGTTGCTTGTGACCTAAACTCCAACTCTTAGCAACAACAATATGCAGAACATTTGTTTCTTTTAGGAAACAGTGTCCCTCGTAACAAGTTTCTGCCAAGAAATGTTCTACATCTTCTTTTTGTTTTGTTTGTTTGTTTATTTATTTAAAGGACAGTGCACATTAATCCACATTGCTGTAAATGAGCCAGTATTAGCCAGAAGGCACATTTTCAACTGTTGTCCTTGGCAAGATGTTAAATGACCACAACAAGACTTTTTGACTTTCCTATCTATAAGTTGTCCTAGGATTTGAATCACAAAAACATTTAGTGGCAGAAAGTCTAATGGGAATGGAGGCTAACGCTAGCAGTTTAGAAGTGGAAAATAACTTGGTGTTAACCAGTGCTGCTAATTGTAGATGTGGAAATCTTGTATTGACGCCCACAGGCTATGCAATATGACATTCTCCAGTTATTAATGCTGCACAGAACTTGAAAGTGTGTCTTGTTGCAACCCTCCTCTAGTCAACAGATGTCATAGGAAACAGTCACTCAGAGGATATCGGCTGCTGTTTCCTCATATCGGTCCATATGCACAATAGCTAAAGTATCATCATATACAACTTATTTTTGTGTGGGAATGCAAGTTTCAGTTAGACACATTTGATTTGCTTTACCAATTGAAACTGAAGTTATTAACATTTGACCTGCTTTAATAGAAATAGCTAAGACTAAATGCGACACAACATGACTTCAGCCGGATGTGTACCTGGCTTTAGGACTTGTTGACCTGCTGTTCTGGTTGACTGACTCTTAGTATTAAAATCAATAGTTTACATATTGCCTTCTAAAAGACAGCCTGTTGCTGTTTGAGGATCGGCTTTAAGATTCTTATAGCCTTGTGCTAAACCACCTGTTGCTCCTGTGCTGATTTCTATCTCACCCCCTTCTTCTTTTTTGTTCTGCCTCCACAGCCCCAGGAAGCCCTCGAACACTCCCCCCACCCCTCTGAAGGATTAGGCTTAGAGGAGGGGGATTTGGGTGCTGACTCCCAGGAATGGTGCAATAGAGGCACAGGAGGGGGGGACACATCGGATGAGTATTGTGACTCCCGCTCACGGCACAGCGACACCCTGTCAGATGTGAGTCCGGATGGGGAGGACTCTGTGGACGCCCTGCTGGGACTGGAGGGTGCATGCCTTAGTCGGAGAGCAACAGTCAGCACCTTCCGCACTGGGCAGAGAAAAGCCAGACGGAGAGAGGTGGTGACAGCGAAAGAGGAACGCAGAGATGCACAGACAGAGACTTATGTTGGACGGTTTAGATGTAGCAGGAGGAAAAGCCCAGAGAACCACGTGGAACCTAATATTCCCACGAAGCTCAGACCGTCAGACCTGTGTCATCCGTATACAGAGGAACTAGACTTGCAACAGGAACAGTCCACTTTACAGGCCGTTTGCACCGCAACTCAAGCCAAGGACAGCACGGAGCCATACAGTTTACATGTACAAAGCCAACACAACACAGACACCTTTGACAAGAAGGTAAATAGTCCACCAGACACTCAGGAAGTGAAGTTGCATGCACAACCTGAAGAAAGCAACAGACTGAGTGAATCCACAGAAACATGCACGATACACATAGACGCCACGGAGGATAGGGTTGTGGACACGCAACAACAGCAGGTCACACATGAACACAACACAAGGTTACAGACAGAACGGGAAAGATTAGAAGTCTGTAATGTTCAGGAAGTAGAGAATATTGAACTACTCGGCTCTTACTCTGTAGCGAAAAATACACATTTAAGTAGATGCAGTAGTGACTGTAATGATAGACCTCACAGACACAGAGAACATGTAGAACAGCAGGGTGTAATTAATGAAGACGTGCAGGCTCTTAAAGCGCACAAAGACGAAGGGGACTTGTGTAAGAGTATGGGCGCAAATTATAATGCAACCTATAACAGAATAGAGAGTAATTGTAATGACATAACATGCATAGCTGATACACATTTTACAGATCTGAAAGATTCTCAAACGCTCTCTAAACCAGAGACAGACTCTCAGTTAAGTACAGAAATAGTTGGTGCAAGTCCAAACATCACAGAAGCACATGGCGCAAAGAAAAATAGCGCATTAGAAAAGCACACAATCAACACCGTTAATATATTGGCACACAATGTGGATGTTTGCTGTTCGCGAACTGTGTGTGAGGAGAGACCGGCAGATATCCGCCCTCAGGTTTGTAATAGTGGAACAAAGCCTCAGGATAAGGCAAAGGTGTCGGGTGTCTGCCTTCAGGCGGGGCAGTTTGCGTGTGCACCACCTGGGACAGTAAATGAAATATGTTCATCCATCACATTCTCTTCAGAGACCTCAAGCTCTTTTACTTTGGACACCTGTTCTGCTGAATTAACCTCGGTGCCAAAGGCTTCTACTGTAGCGTCACCTGTCCAAACGGATCAAAAACACCGTCAACCAGGTCGAACCCAGGGTTTGATCCCTAATCTCTTGGATCAGGGGGTATTTACAATAGAAATACCCTCTCATAGGCAGCTCAAATCTGCGAACAAGCTTCTGGAGAAGTCACAGTCAGGCTCTGTAGAACCAGGAGCTGACTCGACTAAAATCCCATCCTACGTTTGTCAGGATCTTGATGAATGTCTGCCTCATCAAACATTCTCAGAACATCTGCTGTTTTGTTCTGGCAACCGAGGAGCAGAGGAATCCTCCCGTCTGTTGTCAGAGAACTTTGGAGGAGAGAGAAGGAGGGAAGGATCACCCTGCTCGCTTCTCCAGCAAAACAAGGAGGAGGGCAGTCACGCTTATCATGAACAAATTGTCGTAGGCAGTGTCCATCTTCCGCAGTTTGGCTCAACAGAGCACGTTGAGCAAAGACTAGATCCAAAAACTACTGTCAGCACACTTTCTAGTCATTGTAAGCAAGTTCAGTTACAGATCCCCGAACCTCCCCATAGCCTGAACGCCTCTTTTTCTCTCCTCTCAGACTCCAACAATAACACAGAGGCCAGTACAAAAGGGGTCGGAAGAGGGGAGGGTTCAGTCTGTTTCTCACGGGGAGCCCACTACAAAAGTAATGAGAGAATATTTTGTCCTGTAGTTGAACCATCAATGAATGCGACCAATAACCCTTTAGAAAATGTAGCCAAGACCCAGGAACGTTTTGAGGGGTTCCAGTCTTCTCTGGACTACAGAAGCAATAGTGAAGAGACTGAATCTGTGCTAGGGAAAAACATTACTATCCACAGCCATTCAAGACTGGCTCATGCACATGGGACTAAACCAGAGAAGAGTGATGAGGGTGTCATAAGTCTAGGGTTCAAGTGCTCTAACGCCGAAAGACACGAAGGTCTTGAACCCTTGGGGTCAAGTTCAGACAGCCTATTAATGGACAGTGCATTTAGCCATCACAGATTATCTAACAGAGGAAAGGGCAGCTTATCCGAACCATTGAAGGAATATTCACCGGCTGAGGGGTTTCGAGACCACACACAGGTCACATTGTCAGCTGCACAGCAGGAGGTCAGGGTGAGGTACACACACCCTGATGTCGGCCATAACCTGCTCCCTGTCAGCAGTTTAGAGCCAATTCTGGAGGCTGAGCGATCACTGGAATATTGTGGCACCACAGAGGATGACTTTAAAATCGAAGCAAAGGAAGAATATGAGGTCATGAGGCCTACAGAGGAAGTTAGGGCTAACCTTTCAGGGGTCATATCCAGTCCCCAACACCAGCCTGAAATAGAAGAAGAAGCTTTTACTTCTGCTGAATCGGAAGCTGACGTGAGCCCCGCAACATCTTTTCTGCACGGTAGTGGCGCACCTAAGACTTCTGCCTATGATGCCGTGTCTTACACCTCAGCTAGCAGCACCTGCGATGAGTTTGAGGATCCCGTTTCTCCTTTAGACAGAAATACCAACCATGACAAAATGACCAAGAGGAGCAAATCAAAAGGCAGCCAGGCCGGAAATAAAAGCTCAAAGTTTTCTGTATTTGCAAAAATGCCTTCTTTTAGGAAGTCTAAGGGCTCAAAAGGTGCAACAGGTGAGGAGATAACCCCGGAGTCATCTGATTGCGGAGGCGAGGGCCTTCTGTCTGAGCAAGGGCCACATAGGGAGAACTCAGACGATGAGGTTTTTGTGAAAGGCAACGTGCTTAACCAAACAGTATCCTCAATGCATTATGAGCTGGAAGAAGAGGACTCTGGCTTTTTCCCCTCTTCTCCCCAGACTCGCCATGTACGCCATGTGCGCCATGTACAAGAGCTGGCCGGCCAGGGGAGTAATGGGGAGGGAAACGGAGGATCGAGCCCAGACAACCCCCTCCTCAGTCTTGCCCAGGCCCCCAATGGGCAGACGTACAAGAGGAGCAAGAGCAATGACAGTTTAAACATCCGCATGCGCTTTGCACAAGCACACAAGTCTCTCTCCAGCCTGTTTGAGTCCCGTTCTTTGGATAAGGAGAATGAGGAGCAGGCCGCTGTGGGCACTGATGTGGATTCTGGTTTAGCCAAACAAACCTCGAGGAGGCTAAAAAAGGCCAGGGAGGCTGAGCTGCTGAAAAGAGCCTTTTCAGTGCCAGAGGGGGAAAGTACCAGCACAGCTTCTGGGCCGAGCTGTGAAGA
Source organism: Gobionotothen gibberifrons (assembly GCA_943591055.1). Classification (NCBI taxonomy): domain Eukaryota; kingdom Metazoa; phylum Chordata; class Actinopteri; order Perciformes; family Nototheniidae; genus Gobionotothen; species Gobionotothen gibberifrons. Next base: position 160,436 of record CALSBZ010034569.1, read on the forward strand.
CATAACGTCTTCTCCACTCCTGGACAGGCTCAGCAGTCCAGGGTCTCCCACATCCCCCGGAGCCCGCCGCCATACTGGTCCCACCACTAAGCAGGAAGTTCGCTGGGAAGCGAGTGGAAATGAAACCCCCCATGGCTGTAAATCTGAAGGCCAGAGAAGGAAGTTATCACCAAATGGTGAACCTACAACTGAGTCGGGCCTTCCTCTCTTTCTAGATGACTCAGCAGTCTCACAGCCAATCAGCACCAGCCCTGTCTCACCTTTAAGCTCCTCACTAGCCACCCTTACTCAGCAGATTTCACCAGCCTGGACCAAGTCCCACCCAGGGGTCAGTGAGAGTTTCACTAAAGGACCCGTACGGCCAATGAGCCCCAAACCCAACAGTCCCAGGCCGACAGCTCAGCGTAAAATCTTTTGCTACTCTCACTCAGCGAGGGCCAGTTCTGCCTGTCCTTTCCTTCTGAGCCAGTCGGTCAGCGTGGAGGGATTAACAGACCCCCCAGAGAGACCTAAGACCCTAAAACCTTCAGCTAGCCCTGTGGGGGTCAGCCTCAGCCCCGTGGATGCAGCCGAAGGCAGAATAGACAGCCAGTCACAAATCAGCTCCATTGGCTCTATCAACGAATTAGAGGTAAGAAAAGTCTGTTTGTCATGCAGATTTTTGTAACATTTGAAAAGAAATGTGTGACATCTTTATACAGAAATCTTATATAATATTAAGTACCAAGGTTTGTCTGGGATTCAATTGTGTGTATGTGTAAATGCCCTTCCTTTTTAAAATGTTATCGTCACTTTAAAACTGTATAGATGAACCGGTCCTTGTTAAGGTCTCAATTAAGATGCCGGTAGGGTTCCAGCTCCCTGGGAAAAGTGTTTCATCCCCGCCTCCAACGCACCCTCACTAACTCTGGCTTGGAATGAATAGAAAAATAGAGCAACACCAGTTAATCTCTTACTCTGCAGACGATGGTGTTAGTGTGTGTGGGTCTCAGGGTGGTTGCCAGTGTATCTACTAGATCTGTCAGTATCTGGGTTGGGGACAGAGAACAAGTCCTTCTTTGTGGCTCTCCACTAAATGAAGAGGAGGAGAGAAACAGCAGAGTCAACTCTTCCCCCCCCCCCCCCCCCCCCCTCAGCCCCCAGCAGTGCGGTAGATTTCCATACTGTCAGTTACACGGTCACCATCGGCCCACCGCCCTGCCAGTTCCTACAATAGTCCTGTGATACAAAGCCAGTAGGGAAACTGGAGGACTAGCCCCACCTTGTGGCATCCTCCCACTTTAACCCAATCCCATTTACCATAGCCATGTTTAGGCTCATCCCAGTCGATGGTTTAGGCTTGGGTCACCAACTTTCTTTTTTCCAATCATTTGGAGCTGGATATTTTATTTGGTTAAAAGTGTAGAACCCTATGAAACCGGATATTTTGGAGTCTGGATGGCACACATAATATCTATGGAAACACGTGAAGAAAATGCTGTTAAAGGACACAGGAGGTGAACTGCATATTTGAACAGCATTTTTAATTAATACATTTAATTTAATTGTTTACTCAGTACGACGCAATGCAATACGATTTTGGTTAGTTTCTCACAATCTAGAGATATAAGCAGCAGTTGAAACGGTGAATGTGACTAACCAGTAAACTGTGCACTTGAAAGGGAACACCAAACAGTGGTCGCCCTCGCAGCCTGTCCAGAACAAGAAGGCTGTTGGAGGTGAAGAGCGAGGTGAAGAGCGAGGGGATGAGCGAGGTGAAGAGCGAGGTGAAGAGCGAGGTGACGCCCTCTGTGGTTCTCAGTGGTCTTCAGACAGGCTGCTGGGTGGGCGTGGTCCGTGACGGAGGTGGCCAGCAGCGAAGGAGAAGGTTTTTAGACGACCACTGGATCGAAGAGCAAAAGAGAAACCAACGCAAACTGGCCAGAGGCATCCGGGGGAGCCTGGGCCAGCTCCACACGCTGCTGTCTGAAGACATGGACAAAGTAAGAAGAGGCCACAGCGCCTCCAGCCGCCGAAGCAAAGATCCGAACCTTGGAAGTCTTTGTTACAACTCCTCTCTTCTCCTGTTTCTGAGTTTCCGTTCCTCCTGGACAGTCTGCTCCTGTCTGATGGCTTTGTATCGTGGATATGAAGCCTATCGTCACTTTACTATCTGCTTCAGGCATGGCCTCCTACATTTCCACTCTTCTGCACATTCACGCATGCCTTTTCTTGTATTCTTTTCTTCCTTTTCTGCAATTTCTATATAGTTTTTTTTACGGGCTCACGTCCGCCTCGCAGGTAAATATATGTTGGTGATGTCAGTGATTTGAAAATACTCCTCTGTTATTCCCACAGACTGATGCTGGAGTGAGCTTGGGTCCCATTGAGGCTTTCCGTGGCATGCCCCTGAAATCCCACTGCTTCTCTCAGAGCACCCCCATCGGTCTGGACTGCCTCGGCTGGAGAAGACACATCTCCTACTTCTGTAAGTACCCTGTCTGACTAAGTGTTCTGCATTTAACACTTCCTCTCCAGATTCACCTTGGGTTGGTGAATACACCGGCGGTAGGAACATATGAACCATGTGACATTTTGGTTACCTTTATTATCTCCCGTGAAGCTGGCAATTGAGCGGCCCGACCAAGTAAGGAGGCAGACGCAGAACGTCCCAAATATAACCCGGTGTGGGCATTTATTAAATGATCAACACAATGACACACACAGCCTCAATCCTGCTGTTGTTTCCCTGAGCACAGCCTGCAGCCACCAGGATCTCACACACACTCTCAAACAGAAAAACCCCAGAGCCTAAATGCCCAACCCAATCAACCCAACAGGACACAATCAACACATTTCAAAAATAAAATACAATAAACACTACATCAATAAATAGTATAAATTGTATACAAATGTGCACATATGCAAGGCCCGAAGCCATCAGAGCTCATTTCATCATTCATTGTAATTGCTTGTTTATAGATAACTGTGCTGTTCTTAGTGTCATATGACAGTACAATGTTTTGTAGTTGAGGCACAGAACCGGTGCAGTTCCTTATTCCACCTGCTGGCTGCAGTAAGCTCTCACTGTAACATTTATCAGTTACCATACAGATGCATATAATCAATACTAATATGCCATCAGATTCTACTTTCTTCATACCCAACTTTTGACCAGAGAGAAGACATTTTAGACCATATTACTGGAAACATAAATGTATGTATGGCAGGGTGTTACACAACTACTAAATATATCACTTGTAGTATATATATCTTGCCAAATGTGACTAGGCAGCAGATCTCAACGTGAGGTCAGTGGTCGTGCTGCAGATGTCGTCAGTATAATTAGATTACGCGGATTTATTTCAATTGTCTTCTGAATCACGAGACGAGTGCAGGGTGGGCATGAGAATAAGACCGCACACACAGAGACGCTTTAATCTTTCTACGCAGTGCTATGCATTATCATTGTGAACCCCAGCAGAGCAGAACTAATCTCCACAGTGATATATCTCTTTTTTCTTTCTCATGTAATCCTCTTTAAGGTGGTTTCATTAGTCTGGAATCTAATACCACCCGTAGGAATGAAGGCTTGATCTACAAAAATTCAGACATTCCACTGTTAGGTCAGCACTGTTAGCCTCGGGTGCATAGCTTTTAGATTTAGCCGATCATTGAGCGTGACTCCACTATGACAAGGCTTCATGTGCAACGCTGGCTTTGCACCGCATATTATATATACTGCGGATAAAGTTGTATTGTAGCGGTTCGACTACAGTTGCTGGGGTGACAGTCAGGTCAGACCTAACAATTTATAGTTAAGATCAAGTCAAACCCTACAACGGGTACATGTTACCGACGGGACAGCACATGCCCCTCTTAACCAGTACAATATTTCTGTATTTTCAATAGTAAATGAATACCTTTGAACAAAAACACACATCAACACAATACAATATTCAATAGTTCAAGAACAGTGAGTCCCATGTGAATGAAAAAGTTTAATCCATATAGTTCATGAAAAATAGTCCAACAAAAACAATAATCCACATAGCGTATTAGTTTCAGTTCAGTTCACCAACCACAGAAAACACATCTTCGTTTCACTTCCCCCCATCCTCCTACACGGCACTTTCAGATTACGAGCCCTTTTCAAAATATATATTCAGTTTTTTTGTGTCATATGCTTGATCTACAAAAATGCAGACATTCCACTGTTAGGTCAGCACTGTTAGCACCTTTAGATTTAGCCGATCATTGAGCTTATTTGTCAAGAATTGGGGATCATGCAGAATATACTGTCCATGGTATTTCTTTGCAAGAAAGTAGGTCCAGGCTCTGTGCATTTTCCAAACTAACAGAGTTTATACAAATTGATGAAACCTCCCGTGTATTGGGATGGAGACAGACATTCTTGATAAGCATAATTAAATTAAAATGCATTGTACCGCCTCTTGAAGCTGATTGAAGGCTAATATACTTAGTGTAAAACATTTGTTGGTGAAGCCTCTGAGTGTGTCACAACATTTGCTTCAAATGGCTGGTGTCATTTATCTGTTTATTCCTCATTATATATATTATCCTGTAGATTCAGCATGTTAAACAGCATTTACATAATACATTTATTAATATATTCGTCAATCATGAAAGTCCCAGAGTCAATATGGATGAAAATACCCAGAAACATAATCTGAAAATCTGCTCTGTAACTCACTGTAGAATTGAAAACCAATAGAGACTGTGCAGTGTGTGTATAGTGTGTGTGTGTGTGTGTGTGTGTGTGTGTGTTTGTTGTTGTGTGTTCGGGAGGGTGGAGGAAAGGGGGGAGGAGTGAGCGAGGGAGAAGGCTGGCTGTTTTCATCTCCACCTTAGTGGATACTGCACCATTAGTGAGCCGTTTACGCTGCAGGAACCCCCCTGAAGGACCCCCACTGATGTCAGCCTGGAGAGAGAGAGAGCGAGAGAGAGAGAGGCTGTCATTGCATGAGAGCGATCCAGAGCAGAGAGGTGGAGGAGAGCAGCGCTGCTACAGCCGGCTGTGAATGGGAGGAGGAAGCAGCAAGTTGACAGCTGAAGCTTACCTCAGCGTATAGTGCCGCAGATATCCTCCGCCTCCTCTTCCTCCTCTTCTTCCTCTTCCTCCTGGGGATAAACCACCTGCTCAGCCTGTCTTGCCTCTTCTTCATTTCCACTTACTTCTTCACTGCCCACTGCCATCTCCCCACCTTGTTGTCGTCCACCCTGATCGGGATGCGGACCCAGCAGGGCTCTGGAGGGGGCGTGCCCCTGCCCGGGGGCAGCTGTGGCAGCAGCGGCAGCTTGGGGCTGTCTCCGGGCTCCGACTCGGACGGAGGGAGCCCCACAGCCGGGGTGGTGGACAGCATGTTGGACGCAGGGCTCGGGGTGGGTGGATGTATGGGTGGACGCGGGGGTAGCTTGGGTGGAACTCTGAGGGGGGTCCTGTCTCGCTATTGGAGCTTGGAGAGTCTGCACTCCACCACAGGTAAGTGCCTGATGCAGACCCCTCTGGAAATCCCTCAATTCCTCTGCGCTTTGTAATCTGTAATCAAATATAAAGTCTCTTTTTTTATACACATGATGAGACCACACATGCTCACAAGCAGACTGGCACACTGCCATGGGGAGAGTGTGTTATTCAAGGTTGGACTGGATGTACCCTGTGTGTTTGTGTGTGTGTGTGTGAGCATCATGCCAGCCGTTGAGCTGACACTCTGTCAGCGAGGGGCTGTGTTGACGTGTTTGGGTGGGCCTTGGCTTTCTAGAAATGCAGAGAGAGCCAGAAAATACCATCAGTCTTATGGTCTTGCTTACTGATTTCAGTCTGTGTATTTCTCTGCCAAACACACAGGTCATAGATTGTGTGTGTGCACTCGAGGTGGCCTTCAGATTGAACGAGCAATCTGATTTTCCACCATCAACTCTCTTGGGCATGGGTATCATTATACGGTTTTCAAAAATCAGTGCTTAGAAAACCTTGTTTCGGATCATTTGACTGTTCTTTTTTGAAAATGACAGCACATGACAGGAGAGAGAGGAAGAATGACAGGCAAAGTGTCATGTCAATGGTGATCGCATGGCCAGTGGTTGTTGACATTCCACAAATATATATATATATTTTAACAAATATTTTTTGCAGACACTTAATATCTGTAGACAACATTTAAAAATGAAAAGAATGTAGTATATGCAGGTTTTTTTAATACTGTATTCAGGGTATGTGTTGCTGTCCAGGCAGTGGGGATTACACTTTTTTTCTTGGTCTTCTATGTGCTTCTAGAAAGATGCAATGTAGGACATGTCATATTGTAAGATTTGGAATGTTGCAATGAGTGGTTGTGGTTTTAGTGTCAATCTTTGCTCACGAACACTAGCTGCAGGCTTGTTAGTGTTGTAATGTCTTGTAACAATGTATATTTCCTTGTCTCAAGCGCTCTTCTTTATACACATCTCAAAATTGACGTGCAAATGGGGCTTTCACTCACCGCCTGCCTATATTTCTCTTGTTGTCATGGAACTGCATTTACCGTAGCTCTGCTGAAGAAGGACCAAAACACTCACGACTGTATTCATCTGTGAAACGCAAAGTGTAGAGAAATCAGGAGCGGCACGGTCTGCCTCTTTAAAATGTCATCACATTAGCTTTATTGTGACTACCTGTGTGTGTGTGTGTGTGTGTGTGTGTGTGTGTGTGTGTG
>CALSBZ010034569.1:201391-211970 GCA_943591055.1 Gobionotothen gibberifrons
ACACACACACACACACACACACACACACACACACACACACACACACACTCTGACGTTCCTTTACCTACCTTTCCTCCTGATAGCCAGTCATCCTGCTCCGTGTTTCTGGTCCTCCAGTATAATCTAATTCCACATCAATGCAGCCCAGTGATTTCCCTCTGTAAGTGCATTCAGTGAAATGTGCTCCTTTCACCTTTTTATGTTCAAATGTTTTTGCTTCTGACGATATGGAATATTAAACATTCCTAAGCTGATAAATGTGTCTGTCGGTCGAGATCATTATTCATATATTTCACACAGCACTCACACATCATGGGTGGGCACGTCACGATGCTATGGGGTTTAACCTCCAGCTGCGTGTGATATTTAAATGAGGTTTAAAGGAACACTCCTGTGTTTTCAAGTTCACGCTTCTCATCTACAAAACCTGTTATTTATATTTCTCTTAGCATTTTGTATAAGCATGAATTCTTAATTTAAAGGTGGGGTAGGTAATTTTGGAGAAACCAGCTCGAGTGCGCTAGAATTTGAAAATACACAGCCGGAAAAAATGTGCCACTTCCTTACAGAGCCCCTCCTCCAACACACACGAACGCGCACATGACCAATGAGGGCACGAGATAAGTTTGTGCACAGATGGAAGGCTGACAGGCAGGTAGGTCGATAGTTATAAATAGCTGCCTCAGTTTTATGAATTGTGATCTTGTAATACAACTTTTTTTTTTAAATAACTATTAGGCACAACTCCCCACAAATGTTATTCTTACAATCCTTTCGTTTGTGCTTTTAAGTGTATCTAAATGATTATTTGTGCAAGCAGTAGAGTTCATGTATTGGTTACTGCACATATACTGGTTAGGTTTATATGCAGATTAGAGGTGGTGCAGTGGGAAGTAGATTTCTCATAGGCCATCTCTCCATATATCACAATTTAGATTATTTTTGCTCTTTAATAAAAAAACTAGGAAATTGGATTTTCACTGCTAGAAATGTTTAGCATAACATTAAAACATTGATATCCTGTTTTGCTACCAGTCACAAGAGTCAACTTTGATTTATTGTCAAAAGGAAAGAAAATCGAAACAAAGCATAATTTCATTAAAAGACTGAATCCCCGCAGACTCTGTAAGTGGAACTGAAACACAGTGTGACGTCTCTGTCGGCTGGGGCGAGGAACCGCAGGAGAACCGGAGCTTCAAACACACGCAGAAGTAGGCCAGTGGGATGAAGCCTGACAACTCTTTGATACGAGTTACATCTGAAGCGTATCAGCTCCTGATGGTGAGCCAGTAATGCACCGTAGACATGGAAAACAATACTCAATATTTATTTGAATTCTTCATAATGGCTATACATCCAGTTAAAACAATGTGTAGATGGAATCTGCCGAACAGAAACAAGAATAAAAGCTGCTTTGTTGCCAAGTTTCAGTCAGAATAACTAGAGCACTGGACTGGAGTTTCTCACATAAGTGTAACACTTATCGAGACACCAAACATCTAACGCTCAACTTGAAAGACTTCTACAAAAGAAGGGAAAAGTATATATACAAAAAATATACAAATACAACTTCATTTAAATATTTTAGGTTAAATAAAGACGGAAAAATTATCGTTGATATGTAAAAATACAATATCATGAATAAGCATGTGTCATACACAGATTTTTTTTTTTAAGAGCTACATAAAATATCAAGACGCATTCCTGTCTGTAATATATACATTAGTCTCATATGCAAACATATTACAAATGGGATTGGAGTTTATAGAGATACACTATTAATTACGTGTAATGGAATGTTTCCCCAATGCAGTTTTGCACTTAAATGTTGGCCTCTTCCATGCATAGCCATTTACTTTTGCCATCTGCGCATCTGGGCATATTGAGCAGCGTACGACTGTCTGCCTTTTTGCTGTTCTTCCTCTGATTCAGAAATCTCCTCCTCTCCTTCATCATCATCATCATCATCATCATCTTCATCATCCTCTTCTTCCTCCTCCAGCTCTTCCTCCTCCATGCCTCTCTGGCGTTGTAAGGTGCTGCGAGACTGCAAAATAGACAACAATTATGGACAAGCAATTCAAAATGAAATAGGGAATAAATCATGGCTTATCTCACCCTCCTGACGGTGTCTGGGAGCTGTTGTTGTCTGTGGTGTTGGCCCGTGGTGGAGGCCAGCGTTGACCTGAAGGTTTGACCTTTGGGGGAGGCCAGAGGGGGAGTGAGGTAGAGGCCGGTGAGGGGAGGAGAGGAGCTCAGAGGAGAGAGGCGTCCAGCCAGGGAGTCGGACATCTTGATCCGTCCATTGAACAGCTTTGGAGACATAAACACAGCATCAAGTTTGACCAAAGATCCAGGACAGAGGATGTAAGATAGGCCTTATGAAAAGCTTGAAGCTGCACTGTATAAACTCTAATACTCCAGTCTGTCTTACAAGTTGATAGCAGGCATTTCGTTTGCTAAGTCGTCTTGACTAGTGCTATTATCTTAAGTTACCTCCAGATCCTTTTGGATGTTCATCTCCTCCAGGTTGTGGCATGTGTGTGTGTAGACCTCCAGCGCTTTGGCATGGAACAGCATCTCCACTGTGATGAAGTCTGTGAAGATCCTCTGCAGACACACAGAGCAGGGGTTGTTGTCAGTGAGGCATGGGCGTAATTTCCACTGGGGACAGGGGGGACATGTCTAACCCCCCACTTTTCAAAATCCTGTTTGTGTCCCCCCCACTTTTCAAATGTGTTTATTTTTATTTTTTTACTGAGGAGCGTCTGTGTGTGCGTGGCACGAGCCAGACAGACAGACAGACAGACAGACAGACAGACAGACAGACAGACAGAGACAGAGAGAGAGAGAGAGACAGAGAGAGTTACGGGGGTTGTTGTTAGCATCTGGTGCTAGCTCGGAGCTAACGGAGATTAGAAGCCCCCCCCCCTAGAGGATGTGAGGTCCTCACAAATAAAACAGGCTCACATGGAGAGGATACTAGATAAGTGTGCGCACTCATTACACTACACATTTTTCTTGGATTAGTTAACACCATAGTCCCTAATATATTTGTAGAAAGGCAGGAAATGGAATTAAATCGAGAATAATGTTTCATTGCGGAGGACCCCCTGTTTTGTGTCCCCCCCACTTCTCAAACCAAAGTTACACCCTTGCAGTGAGGCATGGACGCGGTAGGATGTGTGTGTGTACTGTGAGTGTGAGACTGACTTTGATATCCTCCAGTTTCTGCCTCTGGAAGTCTGTGATGCTCTCCTCCAGCTGTCTGATGCTGCGCTGGGCATTGGTCGACGCCTTCTGAGCATTTACTTCTGCCTGTCAATGAACACACAAACAGTATAACCAGCTTCACCTCACAGTCAGTATGAACTACTGAAGGGTCAGTAATGTGAAGATAGTCATGAGATAACGATAAAACCATGTTACCTGAGACTGAAAGGGATTGTCAAGAAAATATTATAAGTGTAGGTGAATCATTTTAAATCGTTCTTGAAAACTCAGTCAGACACATTTTGTGGACATGTTACGCTGTCAGATGTGTGAAGGATACGATGCTCTGTCGATCCGCCGGGTTCCTCAGTCGGGTTTTCTCCAGTTTCTGCATCTCCTTCAGCTCTCTGTTCAGATCCGTGCTGAACTTCTTCAGATCTGCCTGAATAGACACACTGTCAGCTCACACAAAACTCTCTTTTTGATGTTGTGTGTAGATGTGTTTCACTGTACTCACAAGACAAGACAAAAGACAGCAGTAGTTGTTTACATAAAATGATGCAAGTATTCTTATCTGAGAATATAAACCTTGAATTGTATTTGAGGACTAGAACATTATGCATTTTGTTTTTTGATTTGTTCCCTACCTGTTATTAGGTAATAAAAACTATGCATAATTCAGAAAATGGATTCCCAGAAGCAAAGCTTATTGGAAAGAGGGAATTAAATTCAGTCTGTTATTAGTTTGATTACAGACATATCTACATTGGACGCACATATATGTTACCAAACTCACCCTTTTATTCTTAACTACTTCTCCATAGGCTTTTAGAGGAGCGACAACTCTTGTCTCCAGTCTCTCAACCTGCAACAATAAAGCGCTCAATCAACTAATTCCTTTTTTGCAGAAGATATAGAGCACATAACATAACCCCAGCGTCTCCTACCTGAGCCTGCCTGTAGTCCTGCACCATGGCCAGGTCCTCGGCCAGGTTCTTCAGGCCGCTCTGCAGCTCGGGGTCCTCTCTGCTGGAGAATTCAAAGAGCTGAGCCACCAGCAGGTCGGCCTTGTCTCTGAGTCTGGCCGTCTTCCTAGTGTAGGAGGCCAGCAGCGAGCAGATCTCCCCCAGGTACTTCTCTGCATCCTTCACCGCCTGCTCCATGCTCTTCACCTGGACATCCCTGCCAGTAGGATATCTATAATTGTAAAATATGGGGAATAAAGTAGCTATTAGTTATTGTCTCTGTGGATAATGTGAAGGATAACAGAACTGACTCCTACCTGGAGAAGAGGGTGGTCATATCTGCTCTGTTCCTGCAGCTGCTGTGCTTTGTTGACTCGGCTGATTCTCACCTTTACCAGGTAACAGAAGACAGTTGCCATGGAAACACTTACAACAGATGGTGTGCAACAGCTGAAGTGAGGGTGTAATTGCTGCTGTTCGCCACACGACGGCAGCAGAGCATTATTATCGCCATTTTACAGGGAGGAAGAACTGAGGAAGAGTCGTTCTGTCTCTTCTATTAGGGATTAAGTTAGACGTTTTTTACACCCTTTCAGTTAAATTCTCTACGCAAGAATTGCCATGAAACACAGGGTTTTACAACTTGTACAGCTGCCTGCAACAGAGCTTTTTTTTTTACCTCACTATTACCACAGGGTTGCCATTTGCCAACGTTGGGTACCTGGCTGGAGTGAGATTTTGATATCATTGGTTTAATTACACATATGCACACTAAATTACTGCTATCGTGTCAGTAGCCGGACCTTAGCATTTATATAGGATATATATACAAATACACAATATTGGACACAGACTATAAAGGGCACAACGTTTCATTCACTAATGAAAGTCAAACATGTTTGTTTCCACTGTTTTATTGTGTGCATAGGCCTGTCGCGATAAGCAATGTATCTGCTTGAGCAGCTGTCAACTCAACATTGTAAATAACCAACCAAAAACCATCGCCGGTTCATCTTGTTTTTGGCGTGAGAATAGTTTGGGCAGCGTGAGAGAGTGAAAGCGTGTGTCACACGCCAGATGCGTGAGAGTTGGCAACCCTGTATTATTACCACTAGGGGGAACCATATATTACCCTCAGAAGACGTGATGTGGCGGGAGAACCTTGCTAATGTAATGTCCACCACAGTCACACATGAATATAAATTACACCTTTAGCTTAAATATCAAATGTCACTTACTAGACACATTTAGAAGGTTTTACAAATATTGTCTATCACTCCAAGTATCAGGAAGGTGAGGGGAAATGTATGTAGAACTCACATGTCTGATTTTCTTCCATTGACAGCTAAGGCAGCAGAAGCCCCGCCCTCTGAGGCCGAAACAACTTAGTGCATTCAGGCTGAAGACTGAAGACATCCAGCACAGCTGAGGAAAGGTAAGCTCAACCTCTTACAATTACAGTAGATGATTTAAATGACTGAAATGTCACATAAGTTGGAAAGTCTTTCAGGGTAAATGTTCTTTTTTTAGACTTATTCTATTATAAATGTGACTTCTACAGAAGACAACTTCACACTGGTAACATTTATCTGTTCCCTCCAGGTCATTGCAGCTGGGAATGAGGATAGTAAAAGTAAATATTAACTAATAGGAAGAAGACATTTGACTCTTAAATATTGTTTTTCAACATTAATGCTTCATAAGTTTCACTTTAAATGCCCTTCGTTTTTTCTAAGAGCTCATTTAGGTGTTAATATTATTTGGTCCACTTTATAGCGTCCCACTTCTGATCTATTAGTTTAAGATTCCAGTTTTTTCCTGTACAGAAACCACACCTTTTGGTTTGAGTGACTCCACTGGCGGTTTGTTATCTCAGAGGCTGAGGACTCAGTCTGATCTGTGGCTCACTGATAATGTTGTGCAGCTGATGACAGTGTGTCAGCCTCTGTCCATCTACTGACTGTACACACATTATGTCAAACAGTGAGTCAGCGGCACGTTGGAGGTCCTTCTGACTTCCCATTTATCCCTGGAATATTCCACTTGTATTCTCTTTGACCTTGGCAATGTTATGAAATGATTGCTAAGTCATACCTGTAACCTTACATTTCTTTAGGCCCCAGCTATGTGGCGTTCATGCTTTCTCGTGGCAGTGCTGACTGGGAGTGTATTCCCAGTGTCAGGGTTCGGTAATGGGAAGGTGAGTGTTGCCTGTGGAGACATGGTGCCTCGGCATGGTGATGGCCCTAGCCCTGCCCCCCCTCCATTCAGCATCACCGTGGATACAGCCTCATTCACCCCTGGTGACAACATCACAGGTAGACTGCAACACCTGAGCTTTACAGTGAACGCATCATCTCTCCTGTTAGCTGATATCTGTCCTTCCTCCTATTCTCCATCCACAGTGACTTTACAAGAGGCCTCCTCCCCCCCCACACACTTCAGGGGGTTTCTGATAGAAGCTCGGGATGCTGGGAAACCGAACTCCCCCGCCGTGGGTTCCTTCATCCTGACTGACCCACAGGAGTCCCAGCTGCTGCAGTGTGGAGACACTCAGGTATTCAGGAGCTACTGACTTGTGGTATAGGAGCAATGTGCGACAAATAACATTTCTAAATACAATTTTCTTCCCAAATTTCAAATTGCTACAAGTAGTGGGTCAGTCGAGGTCTACATCATTTTGCAGTTGGGCTTTTTAAATCTTTATTCCGGGCATATGGAAGAGGAATATGTTTGTAGGATAACAATAAGTGTCCGTAGAAAACATTTAACTTCTCCAAAAGTGCCCAAGGCCTTATTGAATGTTGAATTGAATGATCCTTGATATTTCTCACCCTTAAAATTATTGTACAGGCTGAGGAAAAGTATTTGTTGTCCTGTAATGCGACATGATGCTGGCCCAAACTCATGGAGACATCTTTGCTAAAGCTCTCTCTAAACGTAGGGGTGTCAAACTCAAATACACAGTGGGCCAAAATTAAAAAATGGGTACTAGTCGAGGGCCGGACTGGTTCAATGTTTATTGCAAAACTTATTGAAATGAACTTATTGCACATATTAAACCTGGAACTAACAAAGCTTAAATGATTGCCTTTAAAAACAACATTAAACATTAAATAATCAGTTGCATTCATTTCTTATGGCTCTATCTGCAGCTTTTCCAGAGTCATTTCTTATGATTACATTTTCCCACAGGCCAACAACAGCTTCAAAAAAACTATTTCCCTCAAGGAAAAAAACAAACATGCCCTGTTGTCTCAAGAAAGAAAGTGCAGAAGGAAACATCCATGTAAACTCAGGTTGCTGCTGTGATGCTAGTTCAGATACTTGGCATCTCATCTCGGGTGCAAGTTCATCAATGTTTGGGCTCAGGCTCTGAGCGGAGGAGACCCTCAGGATGGAGTGAAGGTGTGCGTGCAATATACCGGCGGGCCAGATCGAATAGGAATTAGAAATTATCCTGCGGGCCGAAATTAAATCCACCAAGGGCCTGATTTGGCCCCCGGGCCTTGGGTTTGACACATGTGCTCTAAAGAGTGAAATGCTGCTGGTATTGCCCTTAAGTATTACTTACTGTACTGTATGACAGCATGAGCTAAAGCAGCAGTTACCGAGCTGCTCGTGTGAGCATCACCATCACCTCAGGATTTAAAGCACATGTTTAATGATGTTGTTCTTTGAGTGTGTGACACTGTGAATCCCTGTCATTTGAAGGGATCTGGGGTGAGCCACAGGAGCAAGTCAAGAAAGACTCGCATTCAGGCCGTGTGGGAACCTCCAAACAACCCTCCACAGAAAGTCCAGTTTCTGTGAGTGTGCACTGCTCTTCAGTTCAAAACTATTGAGCACATGATTGCAATGGAAATGCTGATACAGACACTGTTATCAGACAATCTGTAACTCAATAAAAGGCTTTGCAACTCTTGTAAAACAGGTGTTTGAAGATAAAGTTCATAGTTTATTGCTTATTGCTTTTCGACCATTTACAAATACTTAATAGGTTAGGGTTAGAGTTATTAATAAGTTAGGGTTAGAGTCACCATTTTATAGGAAACACAACATTAAAATGCAAAAATATATATGAATTTAATAGTCATGGCAAAGTATGAGAACAACATACATTCTAAAAATAACATTACAATTAATATGTTAAAAAATAAAGGAAATGTGTTTTTAAAAGTGTATTAGATAGAAATGATTATGGAGTTATAAGCCCAAACTTTTTTGAGTGTTGTTTTCTTCTCTCTTAACATTATAGCCTATGATACTAATACTAATACTACTAAGCTGTTTTTGGTGTGTCGTTGCAGTGTGACGGTGCTGCGTGAGTATAAGGTGTTCTGGGTGAAGATGGAAGGTCCTGTGGTGTCTCTCCACGGAGCGACTGCTGGTCCATCCACTCCATCCACTCCTGCTCCTCCTCCAACCAGCAGCCCCCCCCCTCTGTCTGAGCCGGTCAGTCATCATCACAAACACAATGATAATACCAGAGGTTTCAAATGTTATTTGTTCCAGTTTTTCAGTAATGATTACTCTAACTACACTATTTTGTTACCATCCTACCTTAAAGATCACCTATTATGCAAAATCCACGTTTTCATGTCTCCTCTACATCAACATGTGTCCCTTCTGTGGAAAGAGACTCTGAAAGTTTCAGGAACAAAGATTCTCTCTTTTTGTCCTGATCCATTTCTATAAAAACCTGTCTGAAAATGATCAGATTTTGTCCACTTTATGATGTCATAACGATTTTTTTGGCTTGTGTAGCCATTAGCCAATCACCAACCAAGGTAAACATTACACACTCAGCCAGGCCACTACCAGTTTTTTTTTGTGCCATTTTGCTGGATTTATTTGTCAATATTTACAGCGTTGCTGCCCAAAGTGATAGCCCTATAGTTTAAATCTACTACCCTAAAATAAACATATTGACATGGGTTACTATTTTAAAAAAAATGTGCAAATGTATTTAGGAACCTGTCCATGTGAACATATTTTAAGTGGGGGTGGACCACAAATCCTCTAGGGGGGTCCGGGCTCATGCTCCCCCGGTAAGATATATATATTTATTTTGGAGTTAAATGCATCAATCTGGTGCACTTTGAGGGGAAAATAAAGAGACTAGATCTATGGAAACACCTATATGAAACAGAACTGTATACATTTAAATAGTCATAAAATCATAAGAACATGGCCATAACCAATAACATCCCATATCCAATATTAAAAAACATTGAAACTTGTTTATTTATTTATTTTCGGTTCATTTAAAGTTGCGAGTGTGTCTGTGCTCCTGAACCAGCCTCACCTGTCTCCCTCCTCTCCCCCTGCTCCTCTTTGAGGCACCAGCAAAGACTTTAAAAGTGTATCTTACCTTTTTTCACCTAGTTAACATTTTCTTTCTTTTTATTCATGCATATTTTACTAATCGCTCCCCCCTCAAATGGAAATATGTGTATTTACATAAATGGTGACCAAACCGTTTGAGACCCACTGAGATAACTGACTAAGTTAACTAGCCTATCCTAACACCCAGAGTCCTTAACCTCACCTGAGCTGTAGTTATCAGAGGCTCTCAGTCTGACAGTAGAGAGCTCTCCCTCCACCTTGTTGTTGAAACATCTCCCTAAAGCCATTAGCGTAGCTAGCTAGCACCAGATGCTAACAACAACAATAAAAGTAACCGGTGCGCTCTCTCTCTCTCTCTCTCTCTCTCTCTCTCTCTCTCTCTCTCTCTCTCTCTCTCTCTCTCTCTCTCTCTCTCTCTCTCTCTCTCTCTCTCTCGCGCGCCACGGGAAACCTCCCAGTCCTCCCGATGGCCAGTCCGGGCCTACACGCACGCGCGCGCACGCACGCGCAGCAGCAGCCCTCTACTTGCTACAAACTTAAATATGAAAAGGTTCAACAACGCACACACATCATCTCGGCTCGCGCAGCACGCTCACAGGCACCTTGGAGGTGCAGTGCAGGCATATTGTCCTTCAAGAGATGCGTAGTTCTTTTGGAAAACATGTTTTTCTGTTAGCCTATTTACCTCTTTAACGTAAATAATACTCATTACATTGACACATGCATTATTTGTGATTAAAATAATGGTTGTTGGTAATGTATTAGCGACCCCCACAGATGTATGATTTCACAGTGTCCGTGGGAGCTCAGACCCCTCCTTATCCATTGGCTCCCACATACAGTAACTCGAACCCTGCATGTTAGGTAATGAAAAACAGTATAATAGGGGACCTTTAACCTGTAACATGTCGCTGCTCACATCTTATGACTAAAAGCCTTGAACCTTGAGCCTTGATCTTCCGACCTGGGCCATGTTTATTATCCAAACATGGTGGTTCACGATAACAATGTCCGAAACGGTCTCCTTCCTCCTCAGTTCAGTTCAGCGGGAT
>CALSBZ010034569.1:242005-258010 GCA_943591055.1 Gobionotothen gibberifrons
TGGGGTTGGGGTTTCTCTCGGTGTTTGATTGGGCGTCCTGGGTGTTGAAGGCCTGCTCTCTGTGTAGGGTGCAGAGTAGGCCGGTTGATGGTACTGCACCCCAGTGGGAACGTTCCTATCTGCGGCTTGATGCAGCAGCTCTTCCACCTCATTGGGCGTCATCTCTCCAACTGATCCACCTGGGTGCAATGCATATACTGACTTGCGGCCATCTTCATAGACCTTTAACCCCCTCTCCTGGAGGCTTTCTGGGGTGATGGTGGCTGTAGAGACCACATGACTTTTGCCTGTTCTCTTATCATGCTCAACACTGATCTCCATCGCAAACGTGGCTGAAATAGAGAAAAGACTCACTGTAAATCAATGTCTGAACATTTCATTTTGTAACTTTGAGGTAAAAACAAGGCATGATTGCACACTCTTACTTCAAATATTGCATTTGAATTGTGATCAGTTTAAGGCAATGGCATGTCTTTAAAATGAGTCAGAACAGAAAACAAATCTTTCCTTTTTGTCCTTCTAATGCTAAATGCTTTTGCCTTAAATACGATTTAAAGTGTTTTCTTATTGATTAAATGCCTACTTAATGCAGTACAATATGTACATCTACCTCCTGTCTTTTAGTTTGTACTCAGTCAGTGTGCTGCAGTATTTTCCAACCTCTTGAAAAAGTTGCTGTCAATGATTCATGACTCCAGCAGAATTCTAAATGGCGGCATAGAAATGTTCAGTTATATTCACACTGAACTCTAAGTGCTTCATAATTTGCATCCTGATGAAAATTGCAGCTTTTAAAATAGCATTATGAAACCATTTTCAATCAGAGCGCCCGGTCTTAACCAGACAGCTAAGCCTAAAGAGCACAAAATGGATGTCAGCAGGGTGCCGAGAACTCTGGGAAATTGCTGGCAGGCATCTAAAATCTCCCCATAGTCCAATGGTGCACCACATTTTATCATACTTTCAACATCCTAACTGGTTTTGAGAATCAGCAGTAAATGATGTCCGTACCTTTCTTTGGTTCTTCACTACCAGGCCTATGCATAGCTGGGCTTCTTGTTGGAATTGGAGGGTAGAACAATGGTAAATCTTGGAGTGGCGAGGAAGCATTACGCATCACATCTGAGGAACAAAGTTTGAACAGTGAGATACGAGAAAACGTTATAAATGCCATGCCATGATTAGTAAGGTTATAAAAGATAATAATTAAAGCAGGTATCATTATGTCCCAGTTATCACAAAATAACAAACAACGAATGTTACGTTTTTAAGCCCACCAAACAGGATAAAATAAGGGGGATAATTAAAGGTGTTTGAGCAGTTGGTTATTCTCTTTATTGCTAAAAGTGAGACGTTCAGATTAATCTCAATCTCTGAAACACAGACATGACATCGGTATGAATCTGAAAATCTTGCTCAAGTTTTTGTACTTACCAGAATTCAGCCAAACAACATGGTATTACAATTATGAAATCACGGTTCCAAAATAATGGGCCTAAAAAAATAACTATCCTGTGTCTGAATCATAAATAATTGAGGTTAACATGTTAGTATATTAACAATAGATTAAACATTATGACTATTTAAATAAGTAGCATTCATTTGTGTTAGTTAAAACACTTAAATAAGGTAAGTAGAGTGTGTTAACCCAGCCTAAGAAAAGTGTTACAGACTCACAACAAACCCAGATAAAGAGAAGATTGTACCTGCTTGGAAGTCTGCGTTGAGCTCCTAAATGTGAAGACAGAGTAGTTGAAGGTCAAAGTGGTGAGAGATGCAGCTTCACAGCAGTGCTACAGATTAATGGTGCATCAGCAGTCCATGTCGCATTAAAGCCACATTTATTCATTTCACTCCAAACACAGCAACCAGAAAGCAAATTATTCATGTTAGTGCATGTGTGCCACACGCCCACCAGGAGAGAAATCCATTTACCTGCCACCTTATTCACTGAAAGCAGCCTCTTGTGAAGCCAAGCACACCCACACAGTCCCCAGTAAGTGCATCTTGTTAGAGGCGAGCACAGATTAGAGTATTTGGAGGGAGAGCCACAGGCGGCATGGTGTGAGTAGCAAACAGTGACCTTTGGATTCAGTTTCAGTAGATTTGTAGAAAGCGCTAGAATCTACCACACAGGACATTCGCTGGCAACAAAACTGCCCAACAGAAATCTCCTGTTATTCATATAAACAAGTTATCTGTTCGGCGACAACATGACTAATGCAAGCAGCTTTGCTAATGTCCAAAGAAAGAAACAACCTTAAGGATCCCAAAGAACCAGCAACCTAAATCTTAGTAATATAGACAGGACATTTGTTACATGTGCAACAGAAGGGTTGATAATATATTTCCTGTCACGTGATTTTCATATACACGAGTTAATTGCTTTACTTGTTTACACATCGCTAGCAACATGGCTACGAGGCTAATATCAGTCTTGCTAATGTGGGGGAAACTTCTGAAGCAAGTGGAGTCAGGACTCAGAGAGACACGAGAAGAGCTGGAGCTTTGATGGCAAACACTGGAGCTTCGGCCGGAGAATTCACAAGACATGTCACGGGCCACGGTTTGACCACACGGTTGAGATGCCACAACCAATTCTGAAGACCCCTCCTGTAGCTCCAGGGTTTAACTATAGTTCAGAGTGTAATAATCAACATTCTTCAATCGATAGACTAAACAGCTGAGGGACACTGAATCACAGTTGTTGTCGCTTATGGCTCGGGGTCATCTACACCCTGAGAAGGATGTGTTCCAGGTGTCCCACAACAATAACTATCTCTGACAGAGAGTTGCCCGGTCACAAACTGGCAACATCAGCAATATGCTAGGGCAGCCCCTCCTTATGGGAGACAACGGCTGCTCAAGCTGCGTCAGAGAGCGAAGGAGGACATGCAGGGCAAATTATTCCCCAACAGACAGAACCGTAAGAATCCCAAAGAACCAGAAACCTAAATCTCAGTTTTTTATACAGGACATTTGTTGGCAAAACAGAAACGTTGATGATAGATTTTCTGTCCCCTGAGCTTCATAAAACCAAGTTATTTGGTTAACATTGTTAGCAGCATGGCTACTTCTAGCAGCCTTGCTTATGTCCAATGAAAGAAACAACCGTAAGAATCCCAAAGAACCAGAAACCCACATCTCAGTTACATAATTAACTTCCTTATCTAGCTAAGTAGAAATAACATTTTCAAAACCCTGTCTTTCGGAATAAATGCTTCCGATTGGCATTTCTAGTCCAGTGTTTTCTACCATAGTGTCTGTTCATCAATATGTATTAGGGGCATTGTTTCAAATATACACCCGTGTCTTCACTTCAATTGAATAATCACTTCACATTACGTTTGTTAAAGTTTAAAGAAAGGTTAGTTCTCATCAGGATGCATTGCCTCAAGGTGAATTGAAGCAGAAATAATCAGTATGCAAAACACAAGCGAGCAAAGTAATAAAAAGCAGCCAGTTTTTTTTGTAAGCCTACCTTTATTATATCCTCAGCCGTCCTCTCCACTTCTTTTAACCGTTTCAGAACTGCTTCCTCATTGGCCGAGATGTCGAGCTCCTGTGTTTCCAACGCCTCGATCTCCTTCTCTATTCTGGACAGGAGAGTCATAAACAGTTGATTAATGAAACGAGCTGAGTAGCGTTCTTCTCGTCTTAATAACAGCAGCAGCTAGAGAGCATTTGAATGCATTTTAATGAAGCAAAAACACTTAACACTTGCTGCGGGGCTTTTTTTACACACTCGCCGCATTCTGGGAAGTCCTGCTGTGTTCGCTCATAACATGTTTTCATTTTAAAACATGGCTCGGAGGTCTATACACAATGGTTCTGCTGTTAAGTGGAGCGTTGCATATCAAGTTGAGTAGTGTGTAACGGTGTTAAATTACATTAAAACATATTTGGCGGTTTTACCCCAGGAACTAAAGAAATTAATCAAATACAGAAAGAGCCTCATTTTTCTGCCGGGTAAAATGTATAGTACATTCACAAAACAGCACATTATATCTTTCTAAGGCAGTGTTTCTCAAACTTTTTCATACCAAGGACCACTTAACCAATAAAAAAACACTCGCGGACCACCTAACTCCACAAATATAAAAAAACACATCGTTTTTCTAGAACAGATTACAAATCGCCTGAAAATGGTACAAACAAGTGGCAACATGTGTGATGAAGGTGTTGCGCTGGGCTATATCATGCAATCGAAAGTGAAACTTAAGCTCGCTCTATTGCGGAGATATTCCCACGAGAGTGCGGAAAACTGAAATTAATTAATTAATTTAAAATGTGAAATGTTACCAATATACTCACGGACCACACTTTGAGAAGCACTGTTCTAAGGTGTTAATCTAAGCGTTAACCACTTTAGATCAGGTCAAAGGGCACATTTAGGATCAGGGTCCTGTTTGACAGCATTGATATATCTTTACACCGCTAATCTGGCACATGCGATCATAGATTTTGAATATGTTTAAACACTAGTAGAATCATATGGGAACACACTGGTATAATGACTTGATGTCAATATTCTTCCAAATAATTATTTTGTTATCACGATCAAAGTAAGCAATATAGGAAGAATATAGAAAAGTTATTACACTAATAGCCCTAAAATGATTAGGATGGTTTCAAATCTTAAAGAAAAAAGGATTAAATGGTTGTTGGTGAAATATGACACATCCTTTCGTCATGATTCACTGCACATTGTTGGAAATGGTTCCTCACAGCAGGACAGTGGGTTGTGTTAACGTAGAGCGTGTGAAGCCTCATGTGTTGTGAGTGTGTGCAGACGCTAAGCCGGGATAAGTAGTGCTGTGATGTAATGAAGGGAACTGTCTGCGCTTTGACACACATGCTGCTGCTGGGGTAGTTAAGGTCAAACTGTCTGGTCCTAATCCCTGGCTGCTTCCCACAGTGCAACACACACACACACACACACACACACACACACACACACACAGAGAGGCAAAGTGCCAGTGTCGAGGTTGTAGAAACAAGACAGTGAATTAGTGAGTGTTTGATGTTCCAAAGCACTTCATGTTCTCCCAAGACTCCTGCACATCTGGTTTCCAAAAAGCATCTTAAAGCGGATGATGATGTAACTTCCATTTGGCAGCCTCTTAGGAAACCTTTTTTTTTTCCTCTAACAATATTGCAATTTCACCCTTGTGTTGATTTAAAGGTGGAAAGGGACCCACCACTTTTTCCCACCACCACTAAACTTGAATATTGATGAGTTTTTCTGCACAGTTCTTTCAATGGAGCTCTCGTGAGATTTTTTTTTTAGTATTCTGTCACATTTATATTGTACTAAGTTTTTCTAAATATTTATGTTACATTTTTTTTAAAAATATTTTAATGGTAAATGTATTTTTATAATAATTGTATATTTTTTCAGTTTTTATGTATGCACCATAATACTCCAATGCAAATGTGTCAATAGCAGCAATATAGCCTGATTCTGAAAATGGAGAAAAAAAGAGACACATACTCAAAAAGTGTTACCGGCGAGCTTCCACAAGCACCCTCTCGCTATATAAGAGTTTAAAAGGGCAAAACAACTCTTGGTTCAACTGAAAAATAGATCTTGTTTGACCCTAGCGACTTTAAAATCTATCACATTATTCTTCTTCTGCAGCGAGTGATATCCCCCACTGGGATCACTCAGTCCTCCTCACAAGCCTCAGTGCACCTGAACAAAATATAAATGCCTTCTTCCCCCACACGATGTGTCAGCTGCCTGCCTGTTCAGTGTGGGATGAGCTGTGATTTGCTGCAGGTTACCTGAGGATGTTGCTCTGCAGCTGGTCGCTCTGCTGCTGCTCATCCTCAGCCTGCAGCCTCATGGCCTCCTGCTCCTCCTGCTGCTGACTCAGACCGTCCATCAGCCACTGCTCCCTCAGGGCCTTCTTCTGTCAGTCACACACACCGACACACAGGCAACTCAGTATGTAAACATCTATTCATAATTCAAAAGGGGTTGGCGTCATGGTGAAAGCAGCTCTGTCTGCCTCTTTTAAGACCATGTCATCCCCCAACTCTCCACTAGATGTCCCCAGAGTTTCTCATACACAGTCAGTATTATTCAAGAGTTAAACAGCTCATTACAAGAAGTTACATGTTCTTACTATGCATCACCATTTACAAGCTGTTACATTAACACATGTTCACAATCTGCAAAGAGGACGTGAGGTACATTTGTCAGTAAGATGTGAGTCTTAAGTCTACGAGTTACGAAAATATATCAAGGATAGATTGATGAATTCTCCTAGCTTAGGTTGGCTAAAGCAATGTATAAGGTTATTCATACAGCTTGTAAGGATACACAGTTAATCTTTCAGGGATAACATTGTCAAAAGATATAATTCTATGACGCACTGGAAATTGTTTCAGTGTTTTTCCTCAGCATGGTTTGTTTTTGTCTCTCTTGTGGGTGCTCCACATCATCATTATATGATTGCTGTGGAGCACCCGCTGTCTCCCTTAATCTTCCTCAGATGAGAAGTAAATTGGCTGAAAATGGTTTCACTTAGAAACAGGGATTGTGGGCCGGAGGAGGTTGACTGTGTGACAGTAAGTGTTGGGAAATAGCTGTGCCGAATAAGAATAACATTACCGAGTTATATAATGCTGAGAGACTCCAGCTAATATCGGTGAAATGAAAGTCTGGCCTTGCTTCAGATTGTGTCTCAGTTTGTACAGAGAGTGCTGCATTGTTATTAGCTAGCACATTCAGTCATTTCTATGCCGCATTGCCTCCTGGGAGAGTCTGCTCAGTTCCTCCTGGAAACACATTTCTAATATCATTTAGAATCACATTACAGTTTCCCCTGCATTTCTCATAAAAGCAGTACCTTTATGTACTGGAGTTTTAATTTCTCCTCTTCAATCTCTCTCCTTTTCTTGGCGATGTTCTCCTGGATTCTCCTTTTGTCCTGCGAAGGGAAATCAAACACAGGAGTTGCATCATGAGTACCGTTTGACAGCATGGAAACTATTCCACCTGTTGTCCTGACAGGCCGACGCGTCAACACTAAGCTGACAGCTGGACGGCCGTAAATAACTTATAACACAACCTTCATGACCCTACCTGTTGCTTGTGTGTGTGTGTGTGCACCTGTTTACTATTACCACGTGAACTTTCCCTGCTAATAAACACCTGCTGTAGAAAAGAATCTTCTATGAAGTCATGGCATGTGGACACTCAATAATGGACACATATTTGTTCATAATCTCAGACAAACACACTGCTTAATGGCTTTAACTTCACATCAAAACACAAGCCCAGTGTTCATGGATGACACACTGACGGGGGTCACTGCACGCTAAAATTAGCCTCTGGATCTTGGATCAGAGTGGCTCTAAGCCTCAGTGAAAGGGGATCTTCCTGGTGACGTCTGCTGGTATTTATAGAGCTGTCTCTGTCTGACAAACTCTCAGACTCCGGCACCGCGCTAATTGTTCATCATGCTTTTGTTTTTTCACGTTCGGATATCATATGGGTGTCAGCTGTGTGTGAAATGTTTACGGAGGATCCTCATCGACTTACTTCAGGGAAAATGACTAAAGTAATGATTGAGATGTAACGATAGTGTCATGAATTAGGATAATCAGGCAGCACAGATTTAGATACTTACAAGGGTCCACAAATTATTAACATCTGGCCAACACCAGATTTTTCACTTTTTTTTTTACAGCAATAATCTTTTCCAAACAACATAATTAACTATTCAATTCTCTTTGGAGAACCATCAGAAAAATGTAGCCTCCAAGCCTCTGAGTGGGCGGGTCTTTGAAGTTTGATTGACAGCTGATCTGGCATGGGCTCAAGGGACAATATAAACAAGCTTGCACTGCTAATTGTAGCTGTAGCTGTCATGCTCGACCTTGTTTGCATTGCCTTCTGGGAACAATATAAAGCCCTTCCTCACATCTCACACGGTGTCTCAGTTCTGCTTCTGTCCGTCTAAATGCAGAAACTAAATCAAGACATAGCGATGACACAGAGCTGGTCCAACCACTCAGACTCTCTACAGACTACATATCACAGCACTGGAAGGGTGCAAATAGAGAAAACATTACCAAATACAGAAACACACTGCAAGACACTTATATAATAACAATAGCTATTTCCAGAGGACACAAAAAGAAGTGAGCAGACAAGAAGGATGTTTCAAGTCCTCTTCAATTCCAGATGGCAACTCTGCAAGGCAATGCCTGAAAGAAAATCTCCCAGAGTGCCACAGAGAGCTGCCTCTTTGTGCTTAATATTGGAGGTGTTATCACAGCGAGGAAATACACGGCGTGAATCACCTCTCAGAGTGTGTCCACTGGGTCCATGTTTGCAAACTGTCAAGGTTAGATATGCAAATGTAGCGATCTGGTATCAGAACCCCCAATGGCATTAGGTCCAACTGGCAAGGTACTAAGAAACTATGAGCAAGCATATTAGCACTTCTAGGTTCCCTCGTCTCAAAGTCAATGTATTTTGAGTTTTTGCTCAGATGTCTAAAATAAGGTCCGTGGTTAACACAAGCGTACGAGGAAAATGCAAATGGCATGGTTTCAAGGAAGTGGAGATGTGGCTGAAGAAGGGACAGGGAGTGTGACAACTTCACATATAGATTATTTCACTTTCTCCTGTTACTACTAGAAGCACAAAGCCTTACCGTGATGGCCTGGAGCCTCTCCTTCAGCAAGCCAGCCTCCTCCATGATGGCCTAAAGGAAACACAATGTACACGACAGTGAGTGATCCAAGTGTTATATCAACGAGGCTCAAAGCTTCAGCATCAGTAGTTTTGTGAGTATGTTTAAAGACATTGAATGCTCATACATAGGCTAGTTAACCCTTAGATGCATAAGTGGGTATTTTTTGACCCGGTGAGGTGGTTTTCTTAGAGTATCTTTGTAATTACATTTTTTTTATCATTTCATATTCCAGCTATTCCTCAAAAAACATGTTTTGGATATCATGCCATTCAAATTTCAAATTTACATTTAAAAAAATCGTAGTTTTTGTATTTCTACCCCAAGCTTCCATAAGTGGGTCAAAAATGACCCGCATGCATTTTCTATGGAAATTCGTATTTTTTTCTAAATGTAAAAAAAAATTCAAAAATTCAAAAATTCTAAATAGTGAAAACTTAAATATAAAATATTTCTAGTGTGAACAAAAATATAATACTACATATTATACAAGTGATTTTTCTTAACCAAAATGACAAAAATGGCAAAAAACACTTCTAATACGGGTCCTTTTTGACCCAAGGGTTAAAATAAATATAATGTGACTGGATGTCCAACCACAACACTGTAAAGCTCAATGTGAAACAGTGTCTGTGCCTGCCACCAATGATCTACTGCAGTACATTATAACACACTCCTGTGATTTAAGGATTTGCGAATGCCAGGCTTGACAGCGGGAGCCACAGAAAGTCTCACGTCTGTGTCACATGTCGGACGGTGATTACGGTGACTGAGGAACGGCACAATGAGTGCAGGGAATGTAACATGAGTGTGTGGGTGTTCTGTGTTATAACAGTCCATCAGAGGAGGACAGAATGATCACTGGAGGTTAAGATGCTCCTGAGAAGAGAGGAGAGCAAGAGAGCAGCGGGTTCACATCTCAAGGAGGACTCAGCAGGACACACGATAGGCAAAGGAAAGTGTGTCCTCCCACACGTATAATGGTCGAGTATTGACGCAGGAAGTCCTTTTTGAGGATCACACAGCTAATTTCCAATGTTTATATTTTTCTTCATGTAACCACAATATAACCCTAGCCCTTAGCTCAGTGTAATCTATCAATAACCTCAACCGTACCTTACAGTAGTTGTTTTGGATTACATCTCCATTTAGAAATTCTATTTTTGACTCTTATTTTGCCCCATACAGTATTTAACAGATGTTTTTAGGATAATGGTATGACATTGCTTCTATGCACTGGTTTGATAGGTGCTCTGCAATTTCCATGCAACTTAATTGCTGAGGTCTACTGTGTTTTCTTAGAAGGTAATCTTGCAGGTCAGATATGTTAATAACATTCTGAATTCCCAAGCGTCCCCACCATCAGTTGCTTCATGTCAACTTGTTTATTAACATGTGATTCAATGTGTCCATGGAGGGAGGGCTGACTCTTCCCTGTGCTATTAACACATCAGCACACACACTTTAGCACGTTCAGGTCTTTCCCCATGAACAATCCTATGATAAAAACCTGTATGCTCTGATCTTATCACAACAAAGTCCAAACTGTGGTTACAGGAAAGTCAAAAGACGTACAAATACCTAAAGACAGGCTTCTTGATCTGGATATATAAACCGAGAAAAAAGCAATATATCTTTACGGCTTCATTCATCTAATTCAACAATATCATCCTGTGTATGTTTGTCGTCTTCCCTCAGATCCAGCACACATAAATCACCTTTAACATATTCTGCTTTAAACGGTTGTCACTTTATAGGAGATTTAGCTCCACATATCAGCTGACAAGTTGCTGGCAATACATAGAGTGGGCGGTAACATGATCCTTAGCATTTAATAAGCTACATATTTATTGATGTTGTGCTGGTGTTCACACTGCTAGTAGCACCTGAGCCGGGGAAATGTCATCCTCTGCATGTTCACTACTGTCTGCTTTACTTGGAATATTAGAGGGGAAACATGGGTTCATGGCCAGGACAACTGACACGTGGTGCTATGTGTGGTATTTTTTTACCACATCTCCTTGTCAAGTTATTCATAAAGCATGAAGCGTTGGTGGAAAAGAGAATTAGTAAAGGTGGTTAGAATGTGCACAGTGCATTTGTCATTCCTCTACAATCCACTATTGAAGTTATTAAATGTAATGTTGAGTTTTTAATACAAGCAGCTGAATTTTTTCTTTGATGGTTTTGATTTTTCGACACCAGAGCTCATACTGTATAGAGCCAACCATGACACATCAGATTTAAGAGCCTGGTAAACTCACCGGAAGTCAAATTAGTTTTAGTTTACACGTGAGACGCACCATACTCCTCAAAAATCCAGTCGTTCAATCTTTGGAGCCTGGATCAGATTGTACTAGGGGCAAAAACGCCATCTTTATCCATATACTTAGAAAAATTCCCTATTCTAAAACCCAACGATGGCTAATTCAAAAGCTTAAAACATTATTTAACAAATGTTCTGTTAACATAGTGCTTAAGGTTAAAGAAGATAGTGAACACATGCAGGCAGGGCACATGTCCTTGACAGGCCGTACTGTTGTTAACTGAGAAGGGGTATCACATGAACACAAGTCCTTTACACGAGTCTGTTCTAAATACAATATTGTATGCAAGGAGGCTCTTATATATTTTTATACATCTCATGCTCAGCCCCCTCACACACCCACACACATACCAACTAGAGTCAGCCTTTCACCCACACATGGCCCAGGCACAGCGATCATGTCACAGGGAAGACAGTGGATATCTGTCAGCTTGTATAGAAAGTATAAGAAGGATTGATGTCATTCATACTGCTTCAAACAACCACTGGTATCCGATGCCTGAGCTGTTCTGCATCGGAAAATGTAAGCTTCTTACACGCTCATTTACTGCAAAGAGGCAAATGTGCCATAACTGCTCACTGTGCTATTTATAGTATGTATATGCAGTGCCGAAAGAAAGAAAGCAGCACAATTAGAAATGAAAACACAAAATGGCAAATAATTTCCCAGCGAAAAAGGCCGGAATAAAAACACTCGCACGACTGTCGTTCCCAAACGCGAACCACTGCCTGTCATAGGATGAAGGATTTCTTTGTTTAAGAATAACAATTATCACAACTTTTAATAGCGGGTCTCCTTATTGCAGCCACGTTTCCCACATGCAAAGTGTCCAAACGTCTACAATTTGATAAGAAACGAACAGATAAATTGGCACAGTCTCGCTGATGGAGAGTATAATAATTATTCTGACTTGTAATTGCTTTCAGCCGCACAAAGGAGCAGAGAGTGGGAGGGGGAGTGGGAGCAGCAGGAATGCTGAGATTATTCAAGAAACTCCATCAAATGTCAACATCTATGTTACAGAGGACTTTCCTATCAAACCATCCAATCTATTAAGCACACAGAATTCAGAAGCATTTTCATACCCTCCCTGTTCGTAAAAAAACATGTATTTTGTTCAAATGTGGTGATTTTGAATGTGATCCCATGGGTAATTATCTACTGAGTCGGAATTGAGTAAAAGCTAAATATTTTGGATTTGTCCTTCATGTTCTGTACTGGACACAGTAAAAATAAATAAAGCATAAAGTAGCATGCCTCAGGGTATAGAATCACAACAATTTAGTATATTATAGCAAGTTAGACTCGGCTGGTCTTCAACCTTCCGAAATTTTCCCACACCACACCGCTCTTCACTGGCTTCCAGTAACTGCTAGAATCCACTTCAAGACACTGGTACTTGCGTACCATGCTGCGAATGGATCTGGCCCTTCCTACATCCAGGACATGGTTAA
Organism: Gobionotothen gibberifrons; assembly: GCA_943591055.1. Lineage (NCBI taxonomy): Eukaryota > Metazoa > Chordata > Actinopteri > Perciformes > Nototheniidae > Gobionotothen > Gobionotothen gibberifrons. The sequence goes on from CALSBZ010034569.1 coordinate 254,498, forward strand.
ACCGTACACCCCAGCACGTGCACTTCGCTCTGCAACGGCCAAACGGCTCGCTGCACCCGCGCTGCGAGGGGGACCAAAGTTCCCATCAGCAAAAACACGTGGGTTTGCTATCCTGGCTCCAAAATGGTGGAATGAGCTCCCCATTGAACTCAGGACAGCAGATAGCTTTCACGTCTTCCGGCGCAGACTGAAAACTCATCTATTTTGACTCCATTTCGAGCGATAGAATTACTAACAAAGAATTACTAACAGAGCACTTATATACTAATAAAGGACTGGCTTATCTATAAACCAGTTAAGTAGCACTTGAAATGTTTTGGCTATATGAAACCTGATGTACTTATGTGATTCTGTTTTCTTCAAGGTTGTATCTTCCTGGTTGAATGTACGTCGCTTTGGATAAAAGCGTCAGCTAAATATAATGTAATGTAATGTAATGTTATCTATTAAGTATTGAGTTAGCTTGTGTTTCTTTCATTGTTTATTGCATTTTTAAGGATAAGAATGGTGTGATACTGTATGATCTCTGTCTCATCAACATCTCACCTAAAGAGACTCGAACAGGAACGTCTATGAAATATGAATTAGCCTAGCTACGGCGTGAAATGTTTTTGTATGGAAGTTCCAGGCTAACGCATGTGAGGTAATAAAATAGTAGCACATATGTTGGGAAACCCCACTTCCAGGATGAAATAATAGGTTGAGATTTGATTGACAGAGGGAGGAAGGGAGGGAGGAAGGAAGGAGGAGAGACTCCTGAAGGTCATGCTGCTGGTTAGCCTGTCCACCTGTTGACACTCTGCTGGAAATAGAGACTCACAGCTGGAACAACTTGACACCGTGAGCATCGGAGAGTGTCGCAGCAGGTGACACATTGGTCCTGAAAAAGAGCTGATGATGGGAATCAAAAACACCTGTCATACGTAGTGGATAATCAAAGTGGTCAGAAAGGCCCACCTGGAGTATAATGTATGATATCAGGTGTTAACTGCAGTCCAACACCAGATGAACACGTCATCTGGGTGTGTTTGGAGGTGTGTTCACTGTCAAAGCCAACTGCCAAAAGTCTTGATCGTATGCCAGAAAAAGTAGGAAGCTCACTTCGACTGAAGCCATGCCCATCAAGCAGGAGGGGGGAAAGAGTCAATTATAATTGCTTTGGGCACATGCTAATGATGGACAAAGCCAGCGCCAGTGTGTGGGGGCCATAACAGCGCAGATAGCTAATGAAGTGTCTTGTTAGCCAAAAGGACAGAACAGTCACTGGCAGCTCAAACTGTTTGGGAAGTTTCCAAAGAGTCTTGGCTTGTAGACTTTCACTTCTCCCCCTTACTCACAACAACACATAGGTAATGGTTTGTGTGGTGGGGGCGGCAGTGATTCAGTATGCAGACTGTGAGCTACGTGGCTAGGAGATTAATCCATTCGGAATGAAAACAATGTGAGGAACAGTAATCAGATTGTCGAACAAGTCATTTCTTTCTAATAACTTTTCATGGTTTTGAACTCTCAAAATTGAGGAATTCTAATATTAGGGGCACATACTTTAGGACAGTCTCTCCTCCTACGGTGTTGTGAATGCATCACTTGGTTACAGTGACTTCATTGCATGCTGTGAATGTCTCAGGAACTTGAGAACGTGATGTCATCTGGAAGAGCTAAATCTACTACTGGGTGTGTTTGGTTTAGGTTTCATTGGTTTGGATTCAGCTCACCCACTCAAAAGTAAAGCAAATCGATGTAACACCAATTCAATTTGTGCCCTACTACATCTCAATGAAGACTGGATTTGATATGATTGTCACAGCAACACCTCGTGCAACAGTTGTGACATCATCTTGAACCTGACGATAAAAGTATTGGCCCAAAAACTATACATCTTCAACAGCTTTTGCCTATGGTTAACGAAACAATCAAAAACATCCTACACAAAGACACAATAATAACCAGAGGTAACTACACAGATCAACTGTCTCTTTCTACCTTGTGTTTGGTACCTGTGGTTAGTTTGAAGGATGTACTGTGTAGGCAGAGAATGCATTTGTTCAGATGTCTTGTATTGATCTTGTCTAAGTGCTCTGTTTGTCAATGATCCAGCTCATACTCCAGTCCCAATGACATAACCCCCTGCCTCCTGTATGTCTAGCCCGACTGCTAAGGTCCGCCTGACTTCTAATCCCTGCTCCTACTTCCTTAATCTGATCTCTGATGGATTAACCGCAAACAGGTTAACAGCAAATACCTTACGGGGATAATACTAATTTATCAAAGTGATATTTGATTACATTCAGATTGACTTTCATTGACTTTAAGCTAGCCATTTCCCTATGATTTGAGTCTTTATGCTAAACTAGGCTAACCAGGTCCTGATTTCAGCTCTGTACATCGATATCTTAACATCTGAACATTTTACTCACAGAAAGATATAAAATAAAGATATATGCAAGGTAATACTGGATTATGCCTTCAAGTCTCTGAAGCAAGAATGAATCGCTCGGTGTATTAAATAATACATCAAACGATCTGTATCGTTCGATTCCTGACAGAGGTGTGAAAACCAAGCACTCTTCATCATTAGCACCCCTCCTCGGCTTTGCCACATGAGCTGCACATGTTGAAGTGACTGGCATGAGTGGGAAGGAGGGCACGGGGGTGACTGGTTTTTCTGCAGGCAGCTCGGAACAACAGCATGTAAGTGGGAGTGCATGAATGTGTGCCTGTGTGCATGGGTTAATTACAAATACACCCAGCATGCTCACAAATGCAAATCTCGAGGAGCTTTAAAACATGACTAGATGTCACGTACAGATTTTCAGGCTCCTCAATCGATTCAATTGTTTGTGTGTGTGTGTGTTTTCACCTGCAAGCAAAAGTCCTGTTAGTTAAAGCCAGACCCCTGCTGAGAGGCTCCAAGCAACCGGCAGCTTAGAGGATTTGAAAAGATTATAGTATCAAAAGACCCTGTGGCTCATTTTAGCTCCTGAAACAAGTTACGTCAGGATAATAGACTAGAGAGTATGAACGTTGAGAAGTGGACATACAGTGGTTATCGCCGTACAAAGTGATATCTCTGATCTGACAAGAGCCCTCAGCTTCAAATAGATGCTCTACATTAGTGTTACAGAGGCACATGCAAACAGGATCAGTGAGTCAGAGGTGTACTCACCGGTGTGTGTGTGGTGCTGTGTCCTCGGGCAGGTGATGGCAGAGTGTGTGAGGAAGGTAGAGCTCACTCTCGCAGCGTGTTCAACATTACTGAGCCCAGGATGTGTGTGTAGGCTGAGAGAGATTCAGACCAGCTGAGAAGACTCTCCCCCTCTCTCCTCTCTCTCTCTTTATCTGCTCCCCGTGAGTCTGTCACTCCCAACCATGCGCCTGAAATACCTCTGCCAACACAATTGCTCCACACATACTGTATGTACACATATGTACACACACACGTACACACGTACACACACACACACGTACACACACACACACACACACACACACACACACACACACACACACACA
>CALSBZ010034569.1:258020-281054 GCA_943591055.1 Gobionotothen gibberifrons
CACACACACACACACACACACACACACACACACACACACACACACACCTGTCAAAAGTACAATATTTCCTATTGAGTTGTACTGTAGGGGAGAAGAAAAATTCGGAACAATGGATATTTATATATAAACAAAATATAAATACTCAGAAAAGTACAGTAAAAAATTACAAATACTATAAATTAAAGTGGAGATTATGAGTAAATAAACATACATAGTTACAGTATTCCACTGCTTAGCATAAATTACATATATATACAGTGAAAGAAAACTAGATTAACTAACCTACATTACCAAGGGAGTAACAATTAGGCATTTTAGAACAAAGCTAAATAAAATGTACATCTAGTATTTTTTTCAAATACTGGGGTATAGTACTCTTTCAGGAAAACGAAACTAAAGCACCCACAGACACTTATTAAAGTACAATATTAAGAATTGTACTTTTTTGAAGGTCTTTGACATTCAGATAAAATGGCACGCAGTAAATCTAGTGTAATAAATTAGGATTGTTTTCGGACACTTATTAAGGATGTGTTTCAAAAAGTGTGCAGATCAAGCTGTCCTGACATCACTCTATGGGTAATTATTTTTGTACCACAGGGGATATTCTTGTCTCAACTTCACAGTTGCCCACTGGAGCTAATTGGCCGCTTGATTGACAGGCTGAGCCATGTCTAGCTCTCTTACAGTAATTATTACAGTACAGGGGAGGGATTCAATCACTGTGTGCATGGTGATAAAGAAACACGTCGTCCAGTGCAACTGTGTGGCTCCGTGATGTGACTATCAAAGTAAAGTTTGGTTTCTAAAAAAAGTTTAAATGACAACAGTTTGATTCACAGCACAAAGCAAATCTGTGTGTTTCCAGCTGTCCTTGCCCATGATGGACGTGCACAGACATCAGCGCTGACAAACAATTAGTGCACCACCCCTCCACATTTAGCTTCACAGCGTGTGATCAGTGAAGCGCCGAGGGCTTACATCTATTATCATTCCCTTTGTGACTCAAGTCCAGGTATCATGGGCCAACAATACATCCTAATCTGTGGCTGCTGTACAGGACTCACTGAGAGCCATTAGGCTGTCAGAGATACATACTGTATGTACAGAAACAATGTGTCAATTGGATACGTTGTACTATGTTTGAAAATAGTGATTTGTTCTCGAGTTCATTTTTGAAATACTGCTCTACCTAAAGCTTTAATTGCAGAGGTTGCTGTTACCATGGCAACATAGCCCACTCCACATTTGTACAGGGTTTGCAGAGAGACCAGAGAGGAGGAAAGCATCCCATAGATGTGCTTCACAGGCAGTACTTTTCTAGGAGCAGAATCACTGTATTTAACTGAAATATTACTTAAAATCAAACGTTTTACATTAAAATTATTTCGGTGAACTGTCAGGCTCCTCAACTCGTAGAAAAAAAGCCTAATACTAAACTACAAATATTCACGTACATACTTGTATTGCATTGACACAGATACAGAAATACAACAGGTCACACATGTCATCTGCATATGTCCACAAGTTCTCATCAACATCACATCATATGCCTGATCCATCCCTGACAATTTGCAGATTTTAGGCTGTTGCTTTTGTTGTAATTGCGCCTGTATTATGTGTTGTTTGTATTTCCTCATTGTCATGTCAGTGTTTTTTCAAAAGGACCGGAATTGAAAATGTGCCAACTGGCCATAGCTTTGAGTCTTGCCCTTGGAAACAATCTCAGCACAAGGCCCACTCAGTAGCTATCGTTTGAAATGTTTATACAGTAGTCAAAGGCTTCTCATATTGGCTAAAACATTGGGATTGAAATCTGTTTGCTTAAAATGACATTCTTGTGAACATGATCAACTACAACATACAGGGAGGGCACCAACAATGCAAAGACCAAGGTTAACCCTGCTTCACCAAATTAAATCATTTAAAGCACAGCCATTTTTATCATTTAATCATCATCATCTTGTTCTCATCATTGATACGCTAGAAGAAGTACTCCAATGCCGCTAGGCTGGCAGTCCCGTTTCCATGGCAACCACTGAAAATGAAAAGTGTCTTAGCTGCTCCAGTCTAAAGATAGAGCCATAAACACAAAAGTTGGGCAGCTCAAACCGAGGCATCATTTTCAGCAAGGACAAAAGCAGAGAGGGCTACAGCTAATGAATGAATGACATTGAATGCAGAGAATACTCAATACATACAAATAAAAATACATTATTATATTGTCTATTCTATAGCTATATGGACACCAAAAAAAGTGTAAGAACTTCAATCACTGTTTGACTAAACATATTGGCTGTATTGCTGTATTGTTATCGTGTCACAATGATTTATAATCTAACTATCAATTACCTCACTCACTGCACAATACATTTGTTTTGCCTATAGAATATGGCTTTTTGACAACTGTACATTGTAAATATAACTATATTACAAATAAGAACCGTAATTTCTATACAATGATAGTTCATGACTTGAATTAGTGCTAAAAAAACGTGTGTCCTTTGCTGTATGTCTTGTTTTTCACAGCCACACTTTGTTGAGCTAAGCTAAACTAAGCTAGGCTAAACATGTTCCAGCCTGCAATACCAGTTAACTGGTCACAAAAAGGTTAAATGTATCAGAGTTGCAGCTGGGACTTCAGCTCATAGAACATAAGCACATTCAGTAGCAACCTTTATATATACAGTCTATGGTAGCAACCTATAATAAATAAATACATTTCAATTGAGTTTTGCCAGACCACTGTTGTCCAAAGCAAAACGAACTCAACTCTGCCACAAACTTTGCTTTTCAGCTGAGAAAATCTAATCTGGTCGTAGCAATACAGACATATTTTAAATCCCCAGAAAAGTAGACAAACAGGAAGAGATGACTTCACCCGCCAAACGCAGCTCTCCTGCCACATGACCTTGCCACATTCTCCACCGTGTCGCTAATGAATGGAAATGTATGGGGCATCTGCGCTGGAGTCAGTGGGCATAATGTAAGGCTGCCTTCTCTCTGAAGAGGCCTTCATAACACATCCTCAGCTCCCACCCACTCACATTCTGTCCTGGAGAGGAATTATGTGAGCTGCTGAACCACAACAAAGCAGAAACATAACAGATACGCACAAATAGATGATTATTCTTTGAAAAACAAATACGCAATAGTTGAAATGTCAGCAGCACCAGTTGAAATGTTTTTGTTTTAAGGCCTGCTAGTGCTAATATGACTATTTAGCCATTTTATAGACATACGGATATGAAAGATATGAAAAAACAATGATCCTTTCTATTCTAAAAAAATCCACAAAAAAGTCCTCATATTTGCTTCTGAAGTTTTTGAGTATCAAATTCTACATGAAGTATGTTTTGTTGCCCTGAAATGATACATTAAAATGCCTATTTGTTAGCACTTCTAAGTCTTCTTATACATGTTGACTCACAAATTGACAGTTTATTCTAGGCATTTGACAAAAACTAAACTCATGGTCGATTTACTAGTTCTAGAGCTGGCAAAAGTTGTGCATACTTGTCAAATACGTTTTCGCAGAATTGTGATAATTTAAAAATCCTAAACAGTGTGGATTTGGGTCAATACATTCTGGCAATATCAATAAATAATCCTGAAAGACTGACATTGCCTGACCTGCAGAAAGCACATACAGTGATGTTCCACAAGCCCAGAGCTGAACATGAATTACACTCTGTATTTTGAGTGTGATGTGTTCAAGAACATCATGTCTTGTGCACATGGAGAATGTTTGATTGATGTTGATGCGGTCCTGTCCCAGTTATTAGCTACAGCATATCTCGCCTCTTTGTCGTATTTGGCTTCTAGCTTCCAGAGCCTCGTGCCATTGAATGAAGTCACATAGCTAGCCAGTTAGCATCAGCTGACGGAAATAGCTTCAGTGTCATGCATTCAGTGCCGCGAACACATGTGTCCTGCAGCTCAGAGCTTCAAGATAAGGCTGTGTTACTTATGTTTGCATTTTAGAAGTTCATTTCAGGAATGACTACACCAGAGAAAAAAGTGGTGGAGGAGCAGGTTGGTTATATTTCAGCTTGAGTATAGTTTACATTTGAATTTGGAGTAGTATAGTTTTTGACAGACATTCATGGTCCCCAGAGTTAGACTCATGTCAGTTAAACAGCACAACAGGTCAGCTTCCAGACCATCAAAATGGACTTTATGGTGATATGTTAACTAGTGTAATGACTCACAATTCCTGCATGGACTTGTGAAGGACCTTTTTGCCTTATTCTGTTTGGCCAAAAGCATGGTTGATGGGAAACGCTGAAGAACAGATGGATGGAGAGATGGACAACGAAGGATGGATGGATAAAAGAGTGACAGATGGATGAACTGTTCTCCAGCAGCACATAGCGACAGAGCAGCTGAACACACAGCTGAGTAACAAGCTGCTGCTGGCACCACACACACTTCATGACTATACTGGTGTATGGGTGGTGAGCTGGCTGATTTTGATTCAATAATACTTCACATTGTCATTGTTATTTCCACATGCACACACAATTGACTTACAGTACATGTATACCACACATACAGAGAAAAGTAGCTTCTGCGTTTAACCGTAGCATTAGGAGCATACAACTTCACAAACAGAGTGGGGGTCTGGTGCCTTGCTTAAGGTCACCTCGACAGTGCCTGGATAAACTGGCACATCTCAGAGTACCAGCACACACTCCTGGACTTGGACCTTGAACCAAAACCCCTCTGGTTCCCAAGCCAAGTTTCTGCGCAATATACCAAAAGATCAATCCTTTCATCCACCCACATGGGCACATAAGAGCCCTCTTTGCATCCCACAGCCCTCCTGCTGTCTAACATCCACTTAATTACACACACAGGTATTCATGTGAGGCGAACACATTCACCGCCGCATGACGCATGCTGGTTGAATAGCTGTGAGACTCACAGTTCATTACATTTCAACAGTTTTTTTTAAATCATACTGAGCCCATTATGAGTTTGAACAGATACAAATAATAGATCGGATGAAAGTGTTAATGCATCTCAAAGCTTAAAAGATTTGAATAGACACAGAGTGTAGTTTTGATGCATCTTAAAATGAATCTTTTTTTTTTTTTTTTTTTTTAAATACTGGCCCTTCAGCTAACAGAAATATCATTGCACTCTATGAATAACAAACAGAATTTTCCAGTCATTATTTAAATGTCTTGACTGCTCCTGTATGTGTATCTATAATGTGAAGACACACACATACTGTCTACAGTTTGATACACACACTGACTAACGCACTCAAAGACAAACAGTGCCCTCTATTGGCTTTCATGGTATTTGACACCAGCTTTCAATCTCCACTCAGAAGGCAAAATGACCCTCAATCGGAATAGTCAAGACGGAAATTGTGAACTTTCCTAGTAGAGTAATTGGGCCTCAAGTCAGTAGACCCTGATACTGTATCATTCCTCCATCAAATAAGATGTTAAAAGTGAACCTAGGCTTGAACAAGGTTGTGTAAAGTCTGTCTCACCAGCAGGTCAGTAGAGTTAAAATGAATAAAAACTGAAGATAAGAAATGACGCATCATGTATTTGTTATGTCAATATAGTTTTATTAGTTTTACATTGATCAGTTAAAAAAAGAAATGTACAACAGTTGATTACCTTACAAACATGATTATGAAATGGTGTCGGTGCTCTTTTAGCTGCTCCAGGTGAGTCTGAATCCTGACGGCAGCGTGGCGTACTGGGCTTGGAAAACGACGTAGACGTGATGAGAGGAGGCTGTGAACGGAGCGATGTTGGTTTCCTAAACACACAAACACAAGAGAAAGAAGTCAAATCTAAAGTTCAACACTTTTTGTTCCTCTGAAAGCTCCCTCGGGTTACATACCGATCCACAGTACGGCCCGACAGGCGCCGAGGAGTCGCCAGGACCGTCGTACAGCTTCAAGAAGTTGCTCTGGCAGTCTCCGGGGTCATCGATGCTGATCTGGGCGAAGGTGACCGTCACCACGCGGCCTCTGGGGGCCACGATGTCCCATTCACAGTGGGTGCTGTTGGGATAGGTGCCTGGGAAGTTGGGGCTTGCAAATGAGCCATGGTCTCCGTATAGAGTGCCACCACAACCTGGTACACAAACACAAAGATGCTTCAGCTAAGAGAAAACAGGGTGACCCATTTATACCACTCTAAGGCAGTTGTATTTATCATGGCATCATATTCCATCCAATGTGGTTTAAAATAATTTGTAAAAAAAGGTTTAGTTCTGACCGTTAGGGGAGGATGTCCATGTGGCCTCGAAGCCATTAAGGGCCATGGAAAAATCACTCTTGAAGCGCAAGTAGAGCTCGTTGGATTTTGGGAAAATGGGATTGGGCAAAGTGTTGCCGCAGTACCGACCAATCAGAGGAGACTCTGCTGTACTGCCATTTCGGATCTGTGAGAAAACAGATTGTTGTGACTCACTGGCACATAGACAGGATATAACATATTTGTGATTTTTTTTTGCACATTTGTATACAATGAGATGATATGGGGAATATAGATATTTTACATAAATATGTCGGTAAATGTTTTACCTCCAGGGAGTCAAATTGACATTGGCTGTGGCTCTCCAGGTCCAAATTGTTGAAGAAGAAGGAGATGGAGCTGTTCTGTGGCGCCTTCAGGATGATGGTGCAGTCCACGTTGTGCGGGTAGACGTCAGGCCAGCCCGGACTCTTCAGGTAGCCGTACGACTGTTCATAAGTTCGGCTACAGCCTGAAAATCACCACCAACACAGTCAGAGCACTGAAACCAAGTTCCCTCAGTACCCATCATACTGTTTCAAACGCTGTTGTGCACTTCTATATATTTCTTCAAATAAAGGAGTCATGAAAACTGTAACATTGTGGCTTATCCAAAGACTTTTTGGACTCTAATGGAAAGAGATGTGTTGCTTTGGACAGCACACGATAAATTATATTTAAATGCATATTATTGGCGTAGAGGCAAAAGCCAGATATGTCAAAACCTGGAACATTTAACCAAAAGTATCTGTTTTTTCCTGTAGTTTAGGTATCCCAGTCCTTCAAAATATGTAGTACTGACATCAATATTTACTAAAAAATAATTTCCTATGTCAGGGAAGTGTTGCTGATTTATAAGAAGATGTGCATATGCTCTCCATTGGCAGACAGTTTCTATGAGTCACAGTTCCCCTAGATTTAAAAAAAACAACAACTAAGCTATATTTACTCTACTTGAGCAAGATGTAAAACCTTTTCTTGCCACAGGTCTACTAGAGCAGTGATTCTCAAACTTTTTTCAATAATGTACCCCCTTTGAAAAATAAATTCAGCCAAGTACCCCCTGATCAGCACAAAAACTATTTGTTAGGGAAGAAATGCCTATATAAAGATGCACAGTACAGCGCTGCACCATCAGTGTCTGATTAAAACAACAACATTGTAACTGAGAAACACTTAAATGCTACATTTCAAATGTTTACAATCCATCACTAAATTCATGGCAAACCAATTTTAACATCATGGAATAACACTAAGGCGACATTAGTTGCATTGAACTGATCTTTTTAATAAGTTGTACTTACAATGTAGTGAGAAACATGGGCTTGTGCTTCACTGAGGATCTTTGTCATTCTGACAGGGAGGCTAACTGCAGTTATTACACTTGGCGTTTTTAAATATGTTTAACTCTGTTAATATAAAACCCACACTGCTCAAACTTCGTTACTTTTCCTAAAATTGGTATTTTTATTTGTTTTCATTAACATAAAATAAATCTCACGTGCCCCCTGCAGTACTCCAACGTACCCCTAGGGGTCCGCGTACCCCCATTTGAGAACCACTGTAAATACAGGAACCTACCGGCGATCTGGTAGGTGAAGCTCACACCATTTCTTGTCACGAAGGCGTCGGATTTGAATTGCACGAGGACTGTCCTGCCGTAGCTGTAGAAGTCGGGTGGATGAGCATCTGCTGCACAGAACTTATGAGACTGTCCATAGTCTCCCTGGAAACACAATACATAATAATGGATGTTACATTACAAAGCAGGAGGTTGATGCCTTAATAAATGCCCTTTTCCCCCCCAACTGCCATTTAGGCCCAACATGAGACTCACCACAGGCCAGTCCTTCATCTCCAGGTAGTTCGTGAAGCAGCTCTGGCTGGGCTGCAGGATGAAGGTTTGGACCGACAGTTTGACGCTTTCCTGGGCGGGAGCGTCCAGGATCCAGCGGCAGGAAGTGAACGGAGGATAGGCGTTGGGGTAGTAAGGTGAGGTCAGCGTCTGCACGGCCGTCGTGGCGTTCAGGGTCCCGCCGCAAAGTACTATGGGAAAGCAGACACATCGAGGATTTTAGATTGAACAACGTTGTTTTGGGGGTTATTGTAACTGCAGGGGGAGCTTCTTACGTGGCACAGATCTGTAGGTAGCGTTGAAGCCTCGTTTGCTTACTGAGTTGTCTGTGACAAAGTGAACAGTCAGGAAGTTTCCGCTCGATACAAAGGAAGCCGGGATGAAGCTTCCACAAAATGTCCCGACCAGAGGGAAGTTATTGTTGTCCCCGTCAAACACCTGATAGGAAGAAACACATTTTCCAGTTGTTCATACTTGTTATTGTTGCAAAAGCATGCCGTTATACACTGAACAAAAATATAAACGCAACACTTTTGTTTTTGCTCCCAGACCCCCCCAATAAAGCAAAAATGCACGTTTCAGAGTGGCCTTTTATTGTGGCCAGCCTAAGGCACACCTGTGCAATAACCATGCTGTCTAATCAGCATCTTGATATGCCACACCTGTGAGGTGGGATGGATTATAATTATTATTATTAAGTGCTCACTATCACAGATTTTTTCAGATTTGTGAACAATATTTGAGAGAAATGGTTATTTTGTGTATATAGAAAATGTTTTAGATCTTTGAGTTCATCTCATGAAAAATGGGAGCAAAAACAAAAGTGTTGCGTTTATATTTTTGTTCAGTGTATGTTGTGTGATGCTCCGTTATTATGTTCTAATGAAAGGTAACATATTTCATTGGCTGTTGGTTCTTTACATTCAAATAGTCGTAGCGGCAATTAGGGGAGTCCTCGAGGTCGAAGGACTCAAAGGTCAGGTTGACGACCCTGTTGGGCGGCATCTCGATGGTCCACCAGCAGTCCATGAGGAACTCATAGCGGTCGTCCAGGTTCGGATCCGGAGACCCGAATCTACCCATGGGCATGGACATGTAGCCCCCACAGCCCTGTGCTGGACCTGCAGGCAAATCAGACTGTTTAGCCTCTTCTTCAGAGCTATAGTGTGTGAACTGATCAGATTAACATGATATATGCTCTGTGTTTTGGGATTGAATTCATCTTGACCTGATGCAAGGAGGATCTAAATGGAACCACAACACAGACTATAACACCCCTTGCTGCTAAATACAAATACAAACCAACTTTGTGAAATATGTGCTATATGTGCAATATATATATGCCATTAATAACTGTAATTTATACCTGGCTGCTAAACCCTTGTTACAAGGTATGTATCTTGTATTTTGTAAATTGTGTAACTTGCTGCTGTTAAATACCGTAAAACTATGTGCAATATGTGCTTTATGTGCAATATATACTTTATATACATATGCCATCTTTAATAACTGTAACACACACCGGGCTGCTAAATCCTAAGAACTGCTACAGGATTTGATTTGTAGATTTGATTTGTTTTTGATCTGTATTTTTGAAAATTATGTAACTTTTTTTAGCATATTGTTTATTATATTATAACGTAGTACTTTTTATACGCATTTAAGATATGCAACACTAAGCTGTCCTGTGGCTCTTTCCTGCTGTAACGCTGCAAATGCTGACCAATAAAGGTATTCTGATTCTGATTCTGATTCTGAAATGAAACCATGCGAGTGGCTATAACCTTATAGACATGGTTACAGTTGGGTCGAATGAAGATGACATGTGATTTGGATGCATCTACACCTCGTAAATCATCTAGCTGGAATACGCTAAAAACAATGTTTTTTTATCGAACTTGAATGCCATTTGGGTCCTCTTTCAACTCATCATTTTGTTCATGTGTTTGCTTCATTACATGTATGAGCTGCTGCCAATTGGACATCACTACTCTATCTCCATCCTTAACTTTCATCAGAACTTCAGTAGCGTGGACCCACCCAGCGTCTGGCTGTAGACGGCCCTCCAGCCGATCCCATTCGTAGTGGCGTCTGTTCTGAAGACGATGAACAGCTGGTTGGAGGAGGAGCGCAGATTGGGAGGGAGAACTGCACCACAGAATTTCCCCAGCAGGGGGGCCAAGGTGTCCTGTCCGTCATACACTGCCACGTAGTCATAGCGACAGGAAGAGGACGACTCCAGGTGGAAGGTGTTGAATCTACGGAGGGAAAAGGAGAACGTGAAGGGCAGAAATTCACTTTTGAGTCGCCTCTTTCGGGTTTCTTAAGTCCAGGACTTTCATCCTGGGTCTTTTTTGGATATAAGCTTATATATGGGACCAATAGGAAAGGCTTTGATTTTGTAAAAATATTCGTGACGTAAAAAATGTGTGAAAAAATAGTTGCTTCAGGGATTTGTTTTCTTCAAATGACAAATAAACTTTAATTAGATGTTATGTTTATTTAACAAGAACTTACTGTATAGTGAACAATAATGAGTTCACACCATATATGTCATTGCACTAGGGCTGTTGATTCAAATATTTAATTGCGATAAATCGTATAATTATGATCTTACTTGAGGTCCATCACTTTGTCTGCTTGCACCATGATGTGGTAGGTACAGTTGATGTTGTGGTGGTAGTTGGTCATGGAGAGGGCTGGACTGCTCACTGTACCCATGGTGCTGTTGAAGAAGCCTCCGCATGCTGTAAAAAATAAACACACTCATATCTCACTACAACTGTTCATAGCTTCATTTCATCATCCACAATCATTTCTACTCATTACTTACGGATGGCTGTGTATTCTGCCAGGAAGCCACTGTCGTTGACCACATAGTCAGAGTAGAAGTTGATTAACATCGGCCCAAAGTTAGAGAAGGGCCCCGGGATGCTGCTCCCACACACCGTGGCGATAGGAGCGCTACCAGGAGCAGCCAGGTTGTAGATCTTCAAACCATCATATGTACAGGTGGAGTCAGCTAAACAACAGACAGACAGACAGGCCACAACTTTAATATATTGTACGAAACGTTTATTTTGAAAAAGTCATCTGCAGGTGTGTGTGTGTTGCAAAAGCTACACTTGCCTTCTATTTGGAAGACCTTGAAGGTGAGGACGATCACCGTCTGCTCTCCAGGGTCTATGATGTAGTTGCAGTTGGAGTTGAAGGGGTACTCAGCCGGGTAATTAGGAGAAACCACGCGGCCACTGGAGGCTGTGAAGTTTGCACCGCACACTGAAAAAACAAAAAGACATCAGACATTGTAGTGACTGGCCAGCTCACCACTCATACACCAGTATAGTGTTTTTCATTTGATGAATGGATCAATATGGACACCCTGAAGCTGTGTTGTCTGACTGACTTACTGGTGATGAAGGAGGCGGAGAAACCTTTCCCCGGGGTTCCTGTGCCCTGGAATCTGCTGGTGATGGTGTTGTATGGAGCAATGATGGGGGGCGGGGCCACAGAGCCACAGCCTGTAGACAGCAGAGCCTCAGAGTTCTGGGTCCGACCCGACCACACCTGCAGGGAAATGCATACTGTTTCAGAAATTGTCAAATGGAACTGTGGTTAACTTTAAATGTACATTTAGAGGTAACTTAAAGGGGACCTATCATGCAAAATGCACTTTGTGATGTATTTCATACATACATATGTGTCCCCGGTGTTCCAGGGAACTCACAAAGTGTCAGAAAACACAACCCTCTCTCTTTTCCTCCATACCCAAATCTCTAAAAACGGGGCTGCAACGGATTTGATACATGTGGATTTTTGATTTGCTCCTCTATGACGTATTATAGGTGCACTCCGCCTGATTGGTCAACTCTCCACCTATCAGGGGAGTGAGAGGTTGGGCCACGGCCGTCCATTGCCGCTCGAAAGCGCTGGAGACGTTGTAGTACATATGCCAGGCCTGTAAGTGGCGCTGTAGTCTGCCACAAAAGCAGCGAAGAAGACTTCCCGCCCATAGTTACCATGGTTACCCTTCTGTTTATTCTTCGCGACTGGCTCTTTTTCTCCCTCCCCAAGGCAGCTCCTGCTGCTGTTATTCAATGCAATCCCTCCCTCGCTGTAATTCTCTCCGGTAGTCCACCAGCAGATGACAAACACCCAGCTCTCCGCCTCTTCCAAGGAACGTGAGGACCGTGCCGCAGAGTTTCAGTTTCAGTTTCTTTCGCCGGTCAAGATGTCGTTAAAGTTTAAATCTTCCGGACAAAATTAGAAAAGTGCCGGTCAAAGGTCTTCTTTGTTATTTATTGAGCTTTAAAACAAATGAATAACGACTCTATATAATAAAACACGGAGGACGGAGATCTTTTTTTCTCCCCCTCTTGACTTCATCAGAGCACGGCTCCCCTGTCTTGCAGGGGGGCGTGGTCAGCTGCAGCTCACAGAGATCAGCCCCGTAGACAGCAAACAGCACATAGAGTGAAATGAGGCATGGCTAAAATGCATGATCTGTTTGGTATTTTGAAAACAGAAACGTATAAATATACCTTATATAGGTATGGCCCTACAATATATCATTTAAATATAGCATGATAGGTCCACTTTAAGGAACAAAATATCACTAGTCATTTTTTTTCCCCCTGAACTAACATCTGAACTTGTTTCTTCCGTAGTTCAGGGCTGGTACCTTGACATAGCTGCTCTGGCAGGTCCCGCTGCTGTCAGGAATCTGGAAGTCAGAGTTGAAGTTCATCTCCACGTGGTTCCCCTCGTGAGCGATGATCTGCCAGGAACACTCCACATTGGCCGGGAAGTTCTGGGGATAGTTCGGAGACTTGATGGTTCCACTATCAGCGTGGATCACCCCTCCACAGCCTGGCCGGGAAAAACATAACAATTAGGAGGCATACACATTGTAGTTAGTTCTACCAGTTCAGTACAGAGGTGTAGACCCACCTGATGAATCAGCAGACCAGGTGGCCCTGAAGCCCCCACTGGACACACTGTGGTCAGCCAGGAAGACCACAGCCACCTTGTTGGATCCTGATTGGATGGTTCCTGGGGAGGTGGTCCCACAGTACTGGCCGATAACAGGGGAGCCAGGGGACCCTCCGTTGAAGATGGTGACCGAGTCCCAGCCACATTGAGCGTGGGGCTCCAGGTTGAAGTAGCTGAAGGTGAGCTGCAGGAAGTCAGGGTGTAGAAACCAAGGCAGTTTACAATAGAGTTAAACAAATGATCTGTTGTTTCTGCTCTGCTTATTCATGCACTGTGTTGCTCTGCTAGTGTCTGTGATAAACCAAATCCAACAGATATTTCACCGCCAGTAGAACTTACTGTTTTGGGTCAAAGATATCCCCCTGATTCTGAATTTAGACTTATTTGCTCTTCGTAAAAGGAAATCTGAAGAACCCTATCCCTTCTCAACCCCTCCTGGGACCCAGTTACAAAACCACACCATTTTCTATTCATACGAGAGCTGTTAAATTATATATAAATAACTCGCATGCAATGATATTTGCTTGTAGGTAAATGGAAATCAACATTGCGATTGGTTCAATAGCTAATAGATTAGCCTTTCTGCTGTTCAGTGGTACTGGTAGGTCAGTGTAAGAGCATTTTAATATGCCATGGCACAGACTCACCTTAATAGTGTGACCTGGCGGGGCCTCCAGCAGCCAGGCACAGCGGCTGGGGCTGGGGTAGATGGCAGGGTAGTTAGGACTGGATAAAACCCCTCCCTCACCTGTCTGCCAGCCTCCACACTCTGCAAAGAGAAACCCCTTCTTGTAAGACCTTTGAATGCCAGACCAGACACATTTTAAATGCCACATAAGAATAAGCTGTGTCTCTTACCAGAGAACAAGTACTTGGCCTTGAAGCCCAGGTCTTGCTGGAAAGCATTAGTCTGGAAATGGACCCAGAGTTCTGGAGTGAAGACCACGATGGGAATGTTGGGGGCGGTCTGCCCACATAACTTGGCCAACATCTCCCCATCTGCGTTACCTGAGGGAAGGAGAAGAACGTTTGACAAATGCACAGTTCTGTTTTCAAAATGTAGCACAGATTTATTTAAGTGCTTGAAAGAAAGACCAAAAATTGACATTTCTGAGAACTTTCTGAAATTTTTGTATTTCCTATCCTCAGGGTTCATACACTTTTTCACCAATGATTTTCAATGACTTTTCCAGGACTTCTCCAGGACCTTTACCTAATTTTCCATGACCAAAAATTACTCTCAGCGGTACCACTGAAACATTTTTATTTTAACATGGAACAGGAAAATAAGGTCTGCATATGAAACATGTTGTGCCTATCTAAAACAAATCCAATAGTAGGCTTACTAGCTTCTACACGCTAAAGCAACTCAAATCTCTCACCAGCAAAATACCTCGTCAGTTAAATGCCATTTCACGTTTCAGTACTATACAGTATTTATTATCGTTATAGTATTACTGTTTCGGCGATTAGATCAAATATAAATTATATTTGAGGCAACTTTAGTTACATTTCCATGACTTTTCCAAAACTTTGGGAAAAATATTGTTTTCCATAACTTTTCCAGGGCCTGGAATTAGCATTTTGAATTTCCATGACTTTTCCAGGTTTTCAAGGACCGTAGGAACCCTGTATCCTGCTTCTCCTAATACATATTGGCCCTTACCAACACAATTATTTACTAAACCATGATTCAAACTCATATTTATTTCCTACATGTATAACACTTCATTTTGACCCACGTGAAGTAACGTCCTTCCCAATGCTCTCTGTTACTCACCTAAGCGGAACTGCAGGTAGTCGGAGGCGCAGGTCTGGTGGTTCTCCAGGTGGAAGTCTTCTATCAGAACCACGATGGAGGAGTTGACGTGCTGCGGGTTCTGGATCAGCCACTCACAGTTCAGGTTGTTGCTGTAGTTGGACACCAGGTACCCAGGAGAGGTGAAGTTCCCGCCTGTTGGGTTGTTCAGGATTCCACCACACTCTGACAAACAGGGCAACATGAGAGGCACAGTCAAAAACAAAAACAACCTCTTTGTTGACGAGTCATTTAAGATGAACCATTCATACCTGCAGGCTCCTCAGAGGAGTAAGAGGCCGTGAAGCCTCCGCTGGACACAGAGGAGTCGGTGCTGAACACCACGGTCATGGTGTTGCCGGAGGAGCGAACCTGTGTACCTGCTGGGACGGTCCCACAGAACCTCTGCAGGGTGGGGGCGTCTTCCGACCACCCGTTCAGAACCTGGAAGAAACAGAGGATTATATTTGAGAGAAATAAATAATAAATGTTCAAATAAACACTTTTGAAAATCCACATACTTTAATCTGGTACATGTAAAACACCATTGCCTTGTTTAATTTGGTTTCCTCATAAAAAGGGCTTTAGAAGTCATCTCCAGTGGTTACATTTGATAATGCATAATTGGCAAAAAGTGAAGCAATGCAACATAAGGGAATATTCTCAGTAACAGACTCACGTCAACGTAGTCAAATGCACAGGAATTCCCTGAACCCTCCAGCCGCAGGTCGTTGATGGTGAGGGTGACGCGGCGGCCATGAGGCACCACCAGCTGCCAGTGACACACCCGGCTGTGGGGGTACAGGTTGGGGTAATTCGGGGAGGAGATGGTTCCTGAGGCAGCATTCAGCTCGCCTCCGCACACTGCCGTTGGAAAAGCAAAGAAACGTGAGAAATTACATTTTACGAGTCAATAACTACACACATAGAAGGAAACAAATACTGTATTATCAATGAAGTAAGGGGATGCAACTAACTATTTGTAATGGCCAAACCCTTGGTGAGAGAATGAAATGAGGAAGAGCAACAATAACAATGTTCTTCTAATGAAATGATGGTACCTTCAACGCTGGCTTCAAACGTCAGACTGAAGCCGGGTGCATTTCCGCTGGCGTCGCTGACAAACTTAACGTGGGCAAAACTGTCAGACGTTTCCATGGAGATGGGGATGCTACTGCCGCAGAATCGGCCCAAGAAGCGCCCTAAACAGGAAGTACAACAGAGGAAATGTATTTTTGATAGTGGCTCTATGACCTGGGTCCATTTCCAACCATTCAATTAATTCATAAACTCTCTCAATTAATGTACACTATGATTGTTGTATAGTGAAGCAATCCACATCCCCCCCCCCCCCCCCAATTGTATCACATGTATCTCCGGTGGTAGCTGAAGATGGTTGTGTCCTCTCACCTGAGGCGTTGTACTCTCTGATCTCCACATAGTCCGCGGTGCAGCCTGAGGAGCTCTGCAGGTTGAAGAGGTCAAAGCTGAGGGTGAGGTAGTGTCCCGTCGGACCCTCCAGGTACCACTCACAGCTGGAGCTGTCCGGGTAGTTGGCTGCTGGGTAACCAGGGCTTTTGATCGTACCCCTCTGACCGATGTAGGTGCCTCCACAGGTGGCTGTAAAACAATAGGAGATCAAATAGGGAAAGCTCAGCGATGTAAGTTCTGATATGAAAAGTTATCTCAAAAAGCCTCAAATTGTACAATCTTAGAACTGATATTAAACGTTTGATGTAGAACTATCTCTCTTTGACACCACAATATCACCAAAACAACAAAGTCTGACATTGATAATACATGTTTTTCTTATATATAATTTGATTTGATAGGTTAGGGCCAACTGTGTCCTAATTAGAGTTGAATTAAACATTGGGTTTGGAAAATATCTTCTTTCGGAGATTTGCCTACCGATGGAGTACTTTGCCTTGAAGCCTTTGTGCGCGACGCTGGTGTCGGTGCGGAACCGCAGCAGCATGGAGGAGCCTGATGAATGCTGGGTAGACGGCCGGGTGTTGCCACAGAGATGCGAAATAACAACATCGTTGGAAGTGGATCCGTCAAGCAGCTCCAAGTAGTCGGAGGCACAGCTGAGAAAAACATAACATGTTGTGATCACCAACGAGTTGCTGGAAGAAGTGAAGAGAATCCTAAAGGGATCCTCCAACAATGTACGGCCTAAGGTATGTGTACAGCACATTTGTAAATTATGATACCTTTCTTTACAGGGATAAGGATGATTTTCTATCCACCTCTCAATAAATCCGAACATGAAACTTAAAAATAGCAACAACCACAATAAATAAATGTTAAAATGACCAAATAACAGTTTTGAGTAGCATCTGTACCTGGAGGTGGGTTCAATGTAGAAATCATCCTCAAAGTCGATCTGGACAGCTTCTCCGTTGGGCACGGATATGACCCAGACACAGTCGATGTTCTGGGGGTAGTTCTGAGGGTAGTTGGGGGAGGTGATGTACCCCGGAGGGTCGTTATCATCCAGCTCAATGAAGCCTCCACACGCTGCAGGAAGACAGCAAGAAAGCCCTTTGTTAGGACACTATGGAATCACATGGACATACACGTTGAAGTCCATCAAGATACTTCCTGGTATTCTAATGGCCACTCCACCCATTCCACCACACCGTCAATATCTGGGCTTTCCATTGAAAAGTCATTGATCACTTAATGGCATTCTATGACACTGCTGCACGTACACCACACATGTCGATGAATGCTGTTGCGACAGATCAAATAGAACTCATACCCAGACTGTGGGCTTCAAAGGTCAGCTTGAAGCCGGAGCCCTCGTTGCTGGCGTCGGAAACAAAGCGCAGGAAGAGGTGGTTGTCGGTCGTCTGCTGGACGGAGGGGGCGGACGCACCACAGAGACGTCCCCCTATCAGCGGGGCGGAAGCATCCGGACCATTCCTGAGCTGTGGAGACAGAAGTAATTCAATACATGATTTGCCAACTGATCATTAATGCTAGATCTAAATCATCAGACAGAAAGAGGGACAAATAAGATAAAAGATAAGGTTTTTTGTGTTCTTTAAAAACAGATATTTGCATAGAAGCTAATATTACTATTGCAGAAGAGGATTGGTCTAACATATGTAAAATACAATCCACCACCTCCAGCTCTGGCCTTTGGAGAGAATTCTCATGGAAGAATATTATTCGATTTTTTCTAACTCCAAGAATAAAATACCATCAGAATGACAGACCAGAATCTGGACACTGCTGGAGGCAGTGTAGTAATATCATGGCTGATCATTTCCACATATTCTGGAACAGTGATCAAACCCTATTGGCTATCTATAATAACGGAAATAAATTCAATTCTTGGCTTTGAGATTCCAAACAGTTTTGATGGGATTTATTTAGCTAATATACCAGTGGATTTTAGTGTTCGGGACAAGTATCTTCTTAAAATATGACTGACAGCCAGCAAAAAGGCAATTACCAAAACATGAAAGAAAGATCCACCAACAAAAGGGAGAATGGATAAACATTGTAAATGACTTGTTTCGTATGGAGAGGCTGACTTTTTCTCTAAGACTCTGTAGTGAAAAATGTGACAATTACTGGTCCAAATGGGTTTTGCACGTGAAGAGGGGGGGTCACATAACCCTGAGATATTTATTTTATATTGTTTTACTCCTTTTGGTACAATAGTCTATAATTCTTGCATAACTTTGCTACTACTGTATGTTTCACACAGATTGGTTGTGAACCCGTTGTGAGGGAGATCTTCCCATATCACAAGAATAATTGCTGAGAACATATTGATGATGTATTACCCCAGTGACCTGTATGTTACTTTTTTTTTGCCATTGGTGCCAGTCTATAGAGGTAGGGGTTGACTGTTAATGGCCACAGGGAGGAACGACCTCCTAAATGAATGAACGTCATTTCTCAATTCCATTCTCGCGCCTTAACCTGCTAATCGGACTGTAAGCAATGACGGGTGTACCTCCAGGTAGTCTCCTGAGCTGCACACACTCCCGTAGCCCTCGATCTGGAAGGGGCTCTGGAAGGTGACGGACACCCTGAAGCCCGGCGTCACCATCACATGCCAGCTGCAGTCCTGATTGGGCAGGTAGTTCTGGGGGTAGCGGGGGCTGCTCAGCACGCCCCGGTCCACATGCAACAGGCCACCACAACCTTAAAAGACGATTAATATAATTAACATGACGTCGAACAAACGAATAACCGACTTGTTGGTAGTCGGGATGCCAGAAACTGACCATGATCAAAATCGAAAATCGGACAGCCCTGGCGAATATTAATCGATTATTCGCTGCTGCACCCGCCCCCCTGCGGGAGAGGACATGCTTCCTCCAAGTTTACAGTAAAACAAACTGGTGGTGTGACCAATGGCCATTTACAATTATTAATACTATTACTATTATTAGCATTAGTCTATATTTTGGTTGAAACTAAGCCAGGAAAAAAAAACACAAATAATAATAAAAAAATATATAAATAAAATCGGATAAAAAAAAATTATTTTCGATTATGGAGACCGTAACGATTATTCGAAAAATCGAAATAATCGCTGGCATCCCTAGTTGGTAGTTGTATTCATCTTATTGTCAGAATCAATTTTATTGCCAGGTAGAAACAAGTTGTAAGAGGAGGTCATGTGATCTCTGCTGTCACCTCTGGAGTAGGAGGCGTTGAAGCCTCGGCCGTGGACGCTGCTGTCGGAGGAGAAGTGGATGTACATGGTGTCTCCTGTGGAGTGGAGGGAAGACGGAGGGTCCCGCCCACACACTGTGGCCAGCTCTGGGGACAGACTGGAAGCACCTGACAACACACACACGTTATGTTATGGAATACATGCTTAATATTAAAGCTGTGAAGATGAATACATACTTGATTAATATCTTTGAGTGAAGGACACATTTTAAGAAGCTTCTTCTAGGGCTTTGGGAAACACTGATCGACATTTTCTGACGTTTTTTGGACCAAACTTCTATTTCATTGAGAAAATAATCGACAAATTAATTGATAGTGAGAATAACTATTACTTGAAGTCCTACTTAATATAATTTAAATAGAGAATTGATAATAAATAAGGCGAAAAGAAACAAGCTAATTCAAATGTGTGAAACCAGGTTTGGTTCTTTTCCTCCACACCGTCTTACCGTCCCTGATGACGAGGCTGTCGAAGTAGCACATGGGGTAATCCTCCATGTCCAGGTACAGCAGGTTGAGCTCCACTGTGGAGTCTGGAGAGCGGATCAGCCAGGTGCACTCCTGGTTCGGGAGGTAGTTCTCAGGCCAGCCGGGGGAGAAGAGGAAGCCAGGAGTCTCCCCCGTCATCAGCACACCTCCACAGGCACCTGACCAACGAAACACACTTTTATTTAGATAGCAGATAGCGCTGTACTGAAGAAGTCTGACGATCTTGTGTTACAGTTATTGTAGAAACATACACTATACAATAATAGATTCATACAAACACAAGACATTTACTGCAACTTTGGTTCACAGTGATTTGGTTAGGATTTAATTATGTATAATCTAATTTCCCTTTTTTTAGTGAGGAAAGAAATGAATAAATATAATGAATTTACTTTGATGAACCCTTTGCATATGTTGAAGTCTCACTCAAATATCACAAAAAAGACTGACACTGTTATTAAGAAGTTGAAGATTAAAGGGATCGGGAGGTCAATGTGTCCAACATCTTACATTTTTGGTCCTAATTCTAGTTTTGGGTTAACCCACCATTTGGACCAATCAGGTGACTAGTTGCAGAAAAAAACTGGTTTCTGGGGCAAAGTATTATATGTCATTGTTGCAGGATATCCACAAATAAATATCGCCATGAATTCTGTAGGCCACAATATGGGGCGTGAAATAACTAGAAACATGGACATTTAAGGTTTGGACATGCTGAAAAACGAATGCTGTCAAAATCGCGTTAACGGCGGTAATTCATTTTTTAAATTAATTGCATTAAAAATATTTAACGCATTTAATGCATGTGCAGAATGGCCCGCCCCATACATCCCACCAGTGGCGTACATCTCTATATACATCGATACAACATTACATGTTGATAGAAATCAACACGTAATGAAATAAGACCCCACGGTTTGATGATTGATAGGTGTGTGGGCTGTCTTTCATTTTGACACACAGAACAATGTTATAATAAACATACTGTATGTTAAATGGATATGTCCGCCTTCTTTCATTTATCTTTCCATTCCCACAACAATATACATAAAGAAATGGCATATTTTGGACATAGTTCGAATGGTGATTAATCATGATTAATGAATTTTTAAGCTGTGATTAATCTGATTAAAATTTGTAATCGTTTGACAGCCCTATGAAAAACACATTAAAATGTTGTTAAAATGTGCTTTAAAATGTTTTTTGTATGTAAAGGGACTCAAATGGACGAACTGTCTGACCTGGTGGGACAGTGGGTGTGGGTCCAGAGTCCTGAACAGCCGTCCATTCCACCAAGAAACCTTTTCCTGTCCCTAGTGAATCTGACATGAACTGCAGGGTGAGGGCGCTTCCTGAACTTCTGATGGGATGGGGCAGGGACAGACCACAGAGTTTTCCAAGGGGGTAGTAATGAACGCTGGGGCCATCGAATACCTGGAGGGAAAGAAAGGACGAGGTATTAATGGACACTTCGGTGCTTAAATAAAAGGAGATGTATATGATTTGACATCAACGCTATCTCACTTTGAGGTGATCGTAGAAGCAGTCCTGCGTGTCCTCTATGTCCATGTCCAGGAAGCGGACCTGGACGAAGCTGTCTCCATCCACTGTGATGGTCCAGCGGTAGTGGGAGTTGTGGGGGTACATTCTGGGGTACAGCGGGGACGCTATCTGACCAATCTCCCCCGTCACATCATTACCATACACTGAGAAACAGGGAGGACATCAAAGTTAGATTACTTATTCTATAAAAAACATGTGTTTATATTCAGTTGCTGTATTTTAAAACTACTTGAATTTCAGATATACTTCACATAATATATGATATTCTTGTTGTACTATGATATTTGTATTTCTTGAAAAAAATATTTTCCTTTTTTAACCCTTAAATTGAATCCTTTAAACAGTTTTAAATAATAGTTCTATATTTGAGGAGTTCTTTTCCAAAACGCTATAAAAGCCAAATTGAAAATTGAGTTTGTTGTGCCATTTTGCTGTGTACTGAACCTATTCACTGCTCTATCAACGTTTCATGCCAAATCGCTATATATCCTATATATATATATATATAAATTTAATATTAACAAAATGTGTGGGTCTAGGTAAAAAATGTCATTTTCCTGAAAACTATTAAAATGGATATATAGCGTTTTGGAAAAGAACTCCTTATTTATTCTATTATGACCGTTCTGTTCCAATATATCATCTCTCTTCTTCCTCTCTTATGTGTTGTCTGTTAAATTAATTAAAGCAACACAGTTATATATTTTTGTCCAATTTGCACATTTTTATTGAGGTTATTATGTCTATATATTTTTTTAATATTATTTTTATCAAATTTTATTTTTTAGATATACTGTATTTATTATACTTATATTATATATTTTATCCCTCTCTTTTCATATATGCCCCATTATACACCAAAGCAAAGTACGTGTGAACCTGCTCCACAATAAACCTGAATCTGATGTGTGTCACACTCACAGTGAGCGAAGGTGGCTCTGAACCCCGCTCCGCTGACGGAGGCATCTGAGACGAACTTCACCCACAGGATGTGCCCCACCACAGAGGTGTAGTTGGAGGGCAGCGAGGCGCCACAGAAGCGGCCGACCAGAGGCCCGGCGGAGTCCCCCTCTCTGATCTCCAGGAAGTCATTGTCACAGTCCGGGTCACCCTGCAGCTGGAAGATACTGAACAAAAAACACAAGAAGACTGTCACTGACACCGAAGAACAATAATATATATTTATAATATTACATCAAATGGACTAACATGAATGAGAGCTGCAGACGGTTCCCTGGTGAGCTCTTGATGGTCCACACACACTCCACATTAGGCGGATAAGCATCAGGATAGTTGGGACTGTTAAACGCGCCGCTCTCCATCACCAGCTCTCCTCCACAACCTGAGTAAAAAGGAGAGTTTCCATG
>CALSBZ010034569.1:286054-320171 GCA_943591055.1 Gobionotothen gibberifrons
TTCTACATCAACATGTGTCCCCTCTTCTTCATGTCTCTTCTACATCAGCATGTGTTCCCTCTTCTTCATGTCTCTTCTACATCAACATGTGTCCCCTCTGTGTAAAGAGATTCTGAAAGTTACAGGAAAAAAGATTCTCTCTCTTTTTGTCCTGATCTATTTCTATAAAAACCTGTCTGAAAATGAGCTGATCAGGTTTTGGCCACTTTATGATGTCATAACGATGTTGTGGCTTGTGTAACCATTAGCCAATCAGCAACCAAGGTAACCCCTCCTAGAGCACCATTGAGTTCTTTTTAACCAAATGTCTCTCAGAGGGGTGTGGGGAGGGGCTCCTTATTTTCATCTAAAGTAACAGACAGAGAATCAGCACTTTGGAAACAGGGCTGAAACAGAGGGGATTATGGGTAATGCTGCAATGATCTGTTTGGTGTTTCAGCCAATCAGAGACATCTTTGTATATATCTGAGACCTATAATATATTGATGAAAAACAGTATATGAGGGGACCTTTAATGCCAAACCATTGAGTACCTGTGGTGGCATTGAGCGAGACATAGCTGGCAGAGAATCCCTCTGTGGCTGAACTCGTGTCAGACACAAACAGCAGAGTGAGCAGGCTGTCTGCGCTGGTGATGGAGGGAGGCACTGAACGTCCACAGTACCTGCAACGAGAAATCTCTTTGCTCACCAAGAACAAATATAAAAGCAGCCATCAGGATTCCTCTTTCAAGAATATATATACAATCTACCTTCCAATCTTTGTTCCGGTCTGCACGGTGCCATTATCGTACACCTCCACGTAATCATAGTTACAGTGGGTGTGGTACTCCAGGTTGAAGGAGTCAAAGGACAGTCGAATCAGGTTGCCGGGGGAAACACTGATGTACCAGGTGCAGCTGGATCCATGGGGGTAGTTGTTGGGGTGGCCGGGGCTGGTGATGGAGCCCGAAGGAGCGGTCAGGGTATCACCACAGCCTGGCACGGGAGGAAAAGGACAACTGGTCAACATCGTATGACTTTTGAATATTTTTTAAGTAGATTTGAAGGATCAACAATATAAATGTTGGCGTTTTTGTACATTTTTAGCATTAATGGAAAGTAGAACAGGGCCCAGAACAAAGCCTTGGGGAACTCCAACCCATTAATTACTGACAACAGCTGAATATTCTATGTAAATGCTGCTATATTTTACTATATCTTTCATTATTTTAAATATTTGTTAACGTTATTATAGTTTTATTAAAATAGTTCTCTATCTGTGTTTTTAATTTTTGTTTTACTTTTATGTATGCACCATGACATCGAGTCAACCTACCTGGTAACAAACCTGTTTCTGATTCTGATATTTTAGTAAAGGTTTTACATTTGAACCATATTTCCCTAACTATTATAAGAGAGGGAATTACCTTCAAACAAACCAAAGCTTAAAAAAAATTATATTTTCTGGATGGAATCAAGCAAGCACAAATCTAATAACTACTGCTAAATAAAACCACAAAATTATAATATTGAAAGCTCAAAGATAAATCCACAGTTTTGCTAGATAATGTTGCTTTAAAAAAAAAAAAGTTAAGCATAGAATGTAGGGCTGCTCGATTATGGCAAAAATCATAATCTCGATTATTTGGGTCAATAATTGATATCACGATTATTAAAAACGATTATCCATTTACTTTGAAAACATACATTTATTGGAGAAAAAATGTGAACAGTATGTTTTTAACAGTTGATTACCCTGAACTTTAAGAATAATTCAACTGAAAAACCAATAAAAAAAAAAAGTATTAAAAAATTATTAAAAATAAACAAATAATAATACAAAAATAATCGTTTTATTTCTATTACCTTGTTTTCGTAATCGTTGCAAGCCATGATCGTAATTACAATACGATTAATTGAGCAGCCCTAATAGAATGGCATTCGGATTCTAAAACCAATCCTAAATATATATTCTCACCCTCCAAGAAGGAGCCGTAGGCTGCCTCAAAGCCGTAGTTGGTGACGGAGGAGTCGGTCTTGAACCGGATGTACAGTGATTTCTGAGTGGACTGCAGCATGGGCGGTATCTCAATGCCACAAAACGTCCCGAGCAGAGGAGAGCTGGAAGAGGAGCCGTCCCTCACCTGAGCCGCAGGAATCATAAACAATCATAACTGATCCACTATCAATTATACATACATCCAGAAAATATACTGCACACGTAGGAACAATAACATCTGTATTATATATTATAGCAACCGTACAAAAAAGCAATTATGCTTCATTTTATGACAATGGTGAGGACAAAGCCATTGCGGCATGTAGACTATGTATAGTATGTGTGTGTTTGATTCTTATTCCCCGTTATAGCAAAAACAGGACCAAGTTTGCAATTTGTATTGATCAAAGTTTCCTTATTAGTGCTATGATCATAACCACCCATACCAATATAAACAGTTGAACAAAAATGAGAAGAATTAAGTACAAAAAAGGGCAGAAAAGTATTATTTAATTATTGTGTTAGTTAGGATTTTGTGAATTGTTTTTGTTTACCTCAACAAAGTCAAAGCGGCAGGTTCCTCCTTCAATGTCAAACGACAGGAAGTTGAGGGTGACCACATATCCCTCCGGCTGGTTGATGACCCACTCACACACCTTGTTGTGGGGGTAGGCGTTGGGATGGTAGGGGGAGCGCAGCTGCCCAGTTCCAGACAGAGTTCCTCCACAAGCTGTGAGGGAAGGGGGAATGGTGGTTCAAGTCTTTGCCTGTGATAACGCCTTCACATCACGTTCAATGTTCCTAAAGACCACTACCACCCATGTTCTTTGAATTGAATGCCTTCTTTGTATTCTGATTATATGCATCTCCTCAACATGTTTCACAGTACAAGCAATAATACATAAACACACACACACACACATGATGTCTTTTAACATGTGTGTGTGAATGTGTGAACTCTCACCAACAGTGTAGACTGCTCTGAAACCAGCCCGACTCCCTGAGCTGTCGGACCTGAAGCGAATCCACAGGTAATTTGAGTTGGAGCGGATTGGAGCTGGCGAAGTGTTCCCGCAGTACTTCCCTATCAGAGGATCAGTCTCCAGCCTGCCATCGCGCACCTGGAAAGAAAGAGAAGAGGAAGGAAAAGAAGGTCAGGTAGTTTGACAAAGCAAACTATCTGAATGTATTTCGTAGGGGTGTCAGTATTTAAACACTTTTAATCCTACCTCCACATAGTCAAACATGCAGCTGGTGTGAGTCTCGATGTCGATGTCAGTGAAGTTGAGGGACACCGTCTCACCGACCGGCAGCTTGATCAAATAGATGCACTGTCTGTTGTGGTCGTAGTTGTTGGGCCAGTTGGGGGAGATGAGGACGCCCTCAGTGTCAGTGAAGGTACCCCCACAACCTGGGTCACCTAGGATCAAACACAACCAAGGATTAGGAGAGGGTTTCAATCCCAAGGGTGTGACATTTGATATAGATCTGTTATAATGCTCCCACGGTGAAGAATAACCTTCCATATTCAGTGGTTTACTTGGTAGGCAGTTTCTTACTTGGTGATGTGGTGTATGTGATGTGGAAGCCTCGGTCAGAGACAGTGTGGTCTGTGTGGAAGTGGATCCATGCAGCTGGACCGGTGGTCTGCAGGGGGGCAGGGGACCCAGTGCTGCAGTACTTCCCCAACACTGGGTCTTCAGGTAGGAGACCATCCCGGATCTATAATATTAGGCAAAGGCAAAACGTGGAAAAGTAATTGCAAGGAGTTGTAATTTCATGGTATCGTTTGAGCTTGAAATATAAAAACATCTGTGCCAGTCTAAGTGCAAAGGAATTGGGTAAAAATGTCACAGGTTGACACACAAAAAAATACACACACGCAAGAAAGAGATTGTTTCATTCATGGATTTGAGCTTATCGAGCATTCCTCACCTCTAGGAAGTCAAAGTTGCAGTCAGGGTGTTGCTCCAGACTCAGAGACCCGAATGCAAAGGTAATGAGGAGGCCGGGATCCACTGTAACCGACCAATAGCAGTCTCTGCCGGGTGGGTAGTTACCAGGGTAACCAGGCGAGTTAATGTTGCCGTATGGGGCAGTTAGCTCGTCTCCACACACTGAGAGGAAAAGGAGAATTCAAAGAAGGTTAAATGTCTTTACTCAGATGACAAAAAAAGAACATTTATCATTTTGTGTTTGTTGTGGCATATACCTCCCCTTATAATTTACATTAAAAAAAACATCCTAAACATAGCCTACCTGGGTCCCGGGACTCCCAAACAACAGTGAATCCGTCAGCACTGACAGTGTGGTCGGAGCGGAACCAGAAGTAAAGAGAATCGTGGGAACTGAAGAGCTCCTGGGGGTTATTTGTGCCGCAGTATTTCCCGATCGGGTAAGCGGAAGCGCTCTCCCCGTCGTGGATCTGGAGGAAGTCGAAGTTGCAGTTGGTGCTGCTCTCCAGATGGAAGAAAGGGAAGGTGATGCGCAGGATCTGAAGAAGAGACAACAAATAGATCTTCCTTTGGCATTTGATTTCATGTATTCAATAAAGAAAAAACCTTTACAGAAGAGTGCTTTGATAGCCGAGAAGCTAAAAGGACATGACAGAAACAAAGTCAACAAATGGCAGGAAAGTGAAAGAGACGTACTGACCTTGTTGGGCTCGGTGCGGATCACCCAGGCACAGCTGACCTGGTGATCATACTCATCATGACCCGGCGTGTTGGGATAACTGAAGCTGCCAGCAGGGCCCGTCAGGTACCCTCCACACACTGGAAACACATGGATACTTTAAAATACTGTATATTATTACAGAAAGCAGTCATTTGATTCTACTATACTTAAGCAATAGCTCACGACAGGCCGTGGTATATGCTCAGCTATACCACGCCCCTCACAGCTAAGGGGCGTGGTTCGGTTCAGTTTGCTTTTCAGCCCAACTGTATACAGTTTTTCTCAGACGCGGAGGGATACTGACTTGTTGTGAAAAGTAACTACAATTCTACTCGTGGTATACGCTCAGTATATCACGGCCACGAACCAATCAGATTGCTTGATTTGACTTGTCCGTTTTATAAAGTTATACATTCTCTGTTAATCTTAATGATTTTAAATGTACATAGTTAGCTAGATAGCGACTTATTCCTGCATTTTACTTGTACCATCTCGTTGCTTGCAATATTTATGTCTTTCTTTTTATGTCTTAAGGTTATTGTAGGAGGAGCCTGGGACTTATTCATATAAACATAGCATAGTTTTTGGCAATGAAAATAATGAGTGACGATGAAATATTTAACAAAATCACACCGTGATCAGTCCCCACTGCTTCCCTTCCCCTCCCCTGCATATCTTCTTGTCGTGTGTATACCTTGCTGTGCTGTTTGGCAGAGGGGTCCGGTCCACTGAGTGGTGCAGGTACACGTGAAGCCATTATTGCCGTCGGCGCAGGTTCCTCCGTTCTGACACGGGTTGCTTAAGCACTCGTTGATATTCTGGTCACAGTTGACTCCCTGCCAGCCGGCGTTGCAGGAGCAGACGTAGCCAGGAGAGGAGGTGGTGGGCTGTGGGGGGGGGCAGCAGCAGTCAGACATTGAGAATGTATCGCCACTAAAGGATTCAAGTGAGGATTTTTGGTTAAACTCACAGATATAACAAAAGGTGAAGGACAACTTTGTGTAAGTTTAATCTTTTAGCACAACTCACAGATATAAAGCCCATCATGTCTAAACAGTCACACACACTCACTCACCACACACTGCCCGTTGACACAGGGGTTGTTGGTCGTACAGATGTTGCTGGTCTGAGTGCAGCCAGTCGGTCCGTAGCCATTACCGATGTATCCTGGAGGACAGGTGCATGCAGGGAGGCTGGAGCCTGGTGGATGTGTGAGGGTGGAGAGAGAAGAGAGTTAGGTGCTTTGCCAACATCATACTTTGGAGACTGTAGACATTTACTTGAGTGAATAAAATGTATCAGTCCTTTTTTTGAGAAGTAAGACCTTGTGGGAAGTTATTAGACTTTCTTCAATTAAACAGACAACGCATGATTATTCAAAAAAGTAGGCCACAAATTCAAGTTGCTATCAACACACACTTACCTAGGCTGGAGGAGCA
Source organism: Gobionotothen gibberifrons (assembly GCA_943591055.1). Taxonomy (NCBI): domain Eukaryota; kingdom Metazoa; phylum Chordata; class Actinopteri; order Perciformes; family Nototheniidae; genus Gobionotothen; species Gobionotothen gibberifrons. The sequence continues at coordinate 292,150 of CALSBZ010034569.1, forward strand.
GGAAGCCAATGGGTGACAGCCTCCATTGTTCGAGGCGCAGATGTTGCTCTGGGTGCAAGTTCTTCCATCCCCCTCATAGCCTGCACAAAAACCAGGGTCTCAGATTAATTTAGGAGACCAGAACGGGTAAGGTCGTATAGGTATCCCACATTCATTCATTTTCAAAATTGCAAATTAAAAGCTCCGTAAAGACTTTTATCCTTACACCAGATTTCGAGATATCAAAAACCATCTTTAGCAGAATTCATAGCACTGTTTACATTTATAACCCTTAAATGTTCATACCTGGAGGGCAGGCCCCACAGTGGAAGGAGCCCATGGTGTTCAGGCATTGCACCATGGGAGCTGAGGAGCAGCCGCCGTTATTGGTCAAACACTCGTCCACGTCCTGACAGCTGTAGCCGTTGCCCTGCCAACCTGAGACATATTAGAAGGTTATTTAAGCCGATTTTCCTCATTCCAATCTACATAAAGTCACAAATCAAATGCTCATAACTCCATTAATCCTGCTTAAGCCCAGAGAGTGTTACTGAGTGTTACCAGCAGGACAGGTCCCACAGTAGAAGGACCCCGGTGTGTTGTAGCAGGGGACAATGGGGTTGGAGGAGCAAGGTGTTGTGGGAAGGTTACACTCGTTCACATCGGCCACACAGGACGGGTTCCCTGCTGGAGCCTCCCAGCCATCCTCACAGATGCATTTATACTTAGGCTGTTCATTGGGGGAGAAAGGTCAGTGGGAAACAAAATCAAAAAACACAAAAACAGCAGACATTTCCAGGTCATATGTGTGAACTAGGCTGGTTTAGTGTCAGGTTACCTGTCCAGGTGTAATCCGGTCTGCATCGATGCATGTGCCGTGTTCACACAGGTTCTGCCCTGCGTTCCTGCAGTCATCATACCGCACCGTGCAGAGAGTCCCGGACCACTCAGGCGAACAGGTACAACTGCACAGCAACAGAAAAATCATTTACATACCATAATGGTCGGTCCAGAATGAGCTCACTGCTAAAGCCAAATGATCTGAGACAAGCTGTCACCGGCCCAAATCGGTTGTAGTGGGCTGCACAGACACAGAAAACAACTTATCGGCGGACAGAGTTGTGCCGTTTAACACCTGACAACTGTTCGGGAAAATGAAACTCAGAGACAGCTTTTATGAATCTTTCTACTGCCCTCTGATTGGCTGATCTGGTGTAAAGTTGTTTCTGTATCGTTTGTGGCAACTGCAGTACCTTACCTTGAAGCTATAAAAAGGTGATTACGGTTTGTATGCTAATGTTTTTTATTCCAAAAGTGTATGTGAAACGTATTATCGGAAGACATACGTGAATGATCCAGGGGTGTTGACACAGGTTGCTCCATTCTGACAACTCTGTAATGTCCCTGCATAAACCTGACATTCATTCACATCTGTCGCACAGTTAGGACCCTGAGACACAGAAAGAGAAGGGGAGAGGGGAGAAACACACACCTGGTTCACAATCAGATGAAAATATGAACTATATATAAATAAAAAATTCATGATAAAAGAGCCAAATGTTATACAGGCCAATACACGCTAACATTTTACATACACATAACATTGGTGCACAGATAGCCAAATACTATTACAGACGTTATATTAGGTTTCTAATAGGACTGCTTTGTGGACAGCTGTTAGAGAAGAACTGAGAGACTCACAGCCCAGTTGTTGGGACACACACAGTGGTATGCGTTGAGTAAATTCAGACATGTTCCTCCGTTCTGACAGGGACTACTGGTGCAGGACACCTTCTGCACGGTCTGCAGGAGGAAAGAGGAGAGGTTAGAAACATGACATTAATGGGAACGTCTTTTGTTTGAGTCATATCAACAATCAGTTCTTAAACGACTTACGATTTCAAGTGCAGACACTTTGCCCTCAAGAGCTGTCACCTGGAAAGCATGGGAAGAAGCATTTGTTTTCAGAATAGGAACATTATTTGGACAGAGTAACCAAATAATGTTTTATAAAATAAGCAAATCATTAACGGAAGTCGTTTTTGATGTCCTACCTTGGTATCCAGCTGGTTCAGTTTGTTGGTGACATCGGGGGAAACTCCACCTCCGTGAGTCTTTATGTCAGTGATATCAGCTTTGTTGGTTTTGATCTGAAATCACACAGTTACGGAAATAAAAAACAAAAGCTGAGGACAGACATTTCCCTGAAGAAATCCTTCACTTTGTACACATTATATAAAATCAGTACAGTAGTGTGGTCTGATTTACAAATCTAACACAAATTGAGAACTATATATCTTTTTTTTTTAAAAGGTCAATGAGTTCAAAGAAGTGGAATGAGGGAGGGGCCTCTTTGGTAAGAGTTCAGATGAAGAAAAGACAAGAAAGCTCTATGGCACCCTAAATAACCCTTCATCAGATAGCTAATGTATTAATAAATGTACTTAAACAAATTGAAAGTAGTTTCTAGTAGTTAATTGTAATCATGAATCCACTGACTGTAATGCACCTGACCCCTGACCTTTGGCCCGGTCTAATCTGCTGCGTCTGCTTCCTAACCTGTCAATCATTCACAGCCTCATATGAGCAGCAGCAAGCTTCCAGTTGTGTAAAGCTGATAAGAAGTCATAATGAGACCGTTACACAGTAAAGTGGTTTGTTTGGAGAAGATAATGAGTTTGCTGCTGCTGTGATGTTGGTGAAGAGCCGGGAGAACAACCCGGTTTAAATAAAGACAAAGGTACTGCGACAGTAATCTTAAAATATATGTTTTCCTCGAAACTGTGAAGAAAGCGTTTGATCTGTATGGGAATTAAAATTTGTAGGATGTGAATCATTATAGTTTTCTTATAGCAAGGATATTCTTAGCCTGAAAGGATTTGAAAATGTTAAGAAACACTCAACGTTTACTGTATACTTCCTGGTTGTTGTGACAACGTAGAAAGCTATATAATAGAAGTCATCACCAAAGTTGTATCTGCAGTACATTTCTGTTAATCATACAGTGTTACATGTCCCTAAACTGCGGTTTATCAAACTCGGGCTATTCCATCACATGTAGTGTACTGTATGTTCATATATTGTAAAAAAGCTCACCTGGTTCATGAGCTGTGTGAGGTCCTCTTCCCCCACTTTGACCCGGCCGTTGGCTGCGGTCTGGAAGCGGATTTCTTTATTGTCCCCAGTGTTGAAGACGAGGTGGCCATTATCCGACAGCATGCGAGGCCTTCAGGGGCAAATCAGAAAATCCATCAACCATCAAATCCACCATCTCACATTTTTGTACAGATAAGATTCATTTAGGTCAGGGGTGTCAAACTCAAGGCCCGGGGTCCAAATCCGGCCCGCCACTTCATTTGATGTGGCCCCACAAGAGCTTGCAAAGAATATAATCAGTTTACAGGAGCATGTTGCCCATAAACTACATGTCCCACAATGCATCTCATTTTGTGAGATGTGCACTGAGGAGACTTGCAATGATTTGCCCTAGACTTCTGCTTTCAGACGTAGTTAATTATGAAGTTATTACCCTAGATAATAATCCAATGCAGAGGAAATATTGTACATTATTTTATGTATGTTATATATATATTTATCTATGTATATTTATATAGTCTTAAAGTTATCACCGGCCCTTTGAGTGCAACCATAATTCTAATGTGGCCCGCGATGAAATTGAGTTTGACACCCCGGATTTAGGTCAATCAGGGTTACGCTTCATGTGTCGACATTAAGAAACTAAAACATTTTTTATCAGGCAATAAAACTCATATTGTATTCAGAGAATTTATCATTTTCAAAATCTGTGGGAAAAACAAGACATTACTCCAATAATAATCCAATTATAAAATGTTTTTCGAGAGGAAGCTGGTTCCTCTTCGGAGCAGAATTCCAACATGATGACAGAGCATAAGTGATAACAAAAAAAAGGAAAACAAAAAAGCTAACATTGCATAAAGTTTGACAGCTTGATTACCAATGGGTATTAAAGGTAGGGTATGTAATTTTGGAGAAACCAGCTCGAGTGCGCAAGAATTTGAAAATACACAACTGAAAAAAATGTGCCACTTCCAACACACAAGAACGCGCACATGACTAATGAGGGCACGAGATAAGTTTGTGCACAGATGGAAGGCTGACAGGCAGGTAGGCCATCCAGTTACTTTAGCCGGGCCGGCTCAGATGATGCTTTTTACAGCGCTACGGCTTCCACAGATGACATTTTTGTATGTATTTATTGTCAAAGCATTTAATATATTCATTGCTATCGGGATGTTAAGAGCATTCCATGGAATATAACAAAAAGTGTTTCTGAAATAAATTACCTTCAAAGAATAAAGTATTTTTGCTTTTCAAAGATAATTATTGACAACCTTAAAATGAAATAAAAACATGTAAAGAGAAGGCTCAAATTAATCTGTAGAATATTTTGTATATACAGCCCAGCTTAAATACTGTTGGAGGCCTTCATTGTTTATCCACATCCATACAAATCATCCCAGTTTGATCACTACCAACTCACTGGTCGTTGCTGGCGCTCCTCTTGCTCCGTCTCTCTCCCGTGTCGCTGGGCTCTCCTTGCAGCCCCGCCAGGAGGAAGATGAGGACGAAGAAAAGCCACGAGAGCCGCAGAGACCCCGCCATAGAGAGAGATGTGCTGCCTAAACTCTCCAAACTCCTAACTGGGGTCTGATGTGCTGCATCAACTCTAATGCTCAGTGCCAAGACTTTGACCTGACAGAGCCACCATAAAGCTCTCCTCAGGTTCCCAAAGCTGGTTAACTGTGTTGTCGAAGGAGAACGTCCCTCACATGATCAGGAGATGAGTAACCTGCTGCGTGGGCTTTATACAAGTCCGAAGGGGTTAAGGTGAAAATAAACTCAAATGATCCTCATGAGAGGTTTTTAGTCCTTCCTTAAAAAAGGCATTATAAGAAAATGATGAATTATATTTATAACAGTTACACTGACAAATTGTTTGCATTTGACTTTGTTAATAACAGAATGAAAATCACACTGATTAAAAAAGGGGCCATCTTATTTGAATGATTCTGGCTGGATTGTAATAATTGTCCCTAATGGTGGTAATACAAATAACAAATGGAAATGAATTGGTTAAATTATTAAAAATTCCTTTTATCAGAATAAAAACTGAAGAAACTTGTAATATTTTTTAAATTATTTTTGACATCAAACATTATTGTCGGCTGTAAAGCACTACTCTTACTATATTCCATGACCCTGTGTTATTTCCCGTCAGTATTACTTTTATGTTAGCAATTTATTGTGTAAAATAAAACTCCCATGTATGTTTTAAAATTGTCATTTTCTAGCCGTATCACAAAATACCCTGAATAACTCTCACTTTATACAACAAGTACTGTAGCAGGCGCGTTAAGAGGTGTTCATTCAGGATTGACTGCTTGTAGGCCAGGTTAATAATCCTGATTTAGAAAATGTGCCTTTTAAGCATGTTCTACTATTGATAAGAACTTCCTTATAAACCTTGTTCAAGGAAAATGCTTTTATGATGTTGTGTAAGCATAAGCACATTCATTAAATAACATTTAACACACAAACATACACCGAATGTTGTGTGCAATCTCCTGAAATCATGTGAGACAGCCCATAAAGTTAACAGCTTGGCTCAGAGGAGAGGTTTTTACGGGGGTGTTACCTGACTCTCCAGTTTACTGTATGTGTGAGTGGTTGATACTGGCCTGCCTTTCTGTATGACATCAGAAACATCCATCATCTAATTTCTGAGCTGACGTCCTGAACATGTCTCCTCCTCCCTCTCCACCCCAGTCCGACTTTCCTCCTTCTTCTCATCCTAAAAAAGGAATGAACCAAAGTGTTTTTTAAATAGCATTGCGATTGACTAATGACTGAAACGTACTAAGAGCCATCGCAGGAGAGATTTTCTCCGCAAGACAAATGGATTTCAGCAGAATAATTAACTTAATTAACAAATTTGCATGCATATTCATCAAGCCATTGATGTCGCTCCAGCAGCAGCAGCCTGATGAACGCGGCTGTAATAAGGATCTCATTTACATCCTGCCTTCCACTGCCATTTGTACATGAAGACGGGATGAGCTAGAAAAAAAAAGAAAGACAAAGAAAGTAAGAGATAACCTGGTTAGCCAACATGCATCTTGAAAATACAGAAATGTTTTGTTAATAGGAGCATGTGTGTGATGCTGGCCGCCAAATGCCAATTCTGTTTCAAGGCTTGATGATGGCAAACCAGGCCAATCGCATTCTCAAACTGAACAAACACTGATCATTCAAATAAAGAATCAGGTTTGTCTATTTTTTAACCCTTGTGTCTTTGTCTTTTAGTTTGCACACATGAATACAAATGGCACTTTTCCCCTTTCCTACGGCCATTCTTCTGTACCTTAGCTTCGACCACAACAATCTTGAAACTCTGCCTTTATTTCAATCTCAACTACAGACCTGTAACGTTCTTTTTAAAGCATCTTGCAATTGTACATCACTAGGGATGGGTGACGAGAAGCGTGATTACATTGGTACTGGTCCCCTGATTGGTCAGTGTCAAACATGTGATTAGTTGCTGGAGTAACAGTGCTGCTATCAAAGCCAAGTCAATGTCAACATGTTACATTTTTAAAACCTGTTGAGTGATTAATAGATTGTTTTTGGGAGTTGGCTAAAAATACAGAAGAGATCCCAAATCAAAACGTTTATTTTTGTTGTCCATTATTTGTCACTTATAAAAAGCTCAAGGACTGAGTTATACAGCTATTTCTGCAAAATGTGTCGGTCACAACCTCAAAAGTCAACTTAAACAATGACAGCAGTCACAAGTGAGACGAGAGGATGGAGATCGTGATCATCACAGTCACTTGTTTTGAGGGACCACGTTTGTTAATGGTCACCTATTATGCAAAATCCACTTTTTCATGTCTCTTATACATCAACATGTGTCCCCTCTTCTTCATGTCTCTTCTACATCAACATGTGCCCCCTCTTCTTCATGTCTCTTCTACATCAACATGTGTCCCCTCTTCTTCATGTCTCTTCTACATCAACATGTGTCCCCTCTTCTTCATGTCTCTTCTACATCAACATGTGTCCCCTCTGTGGAAAGAGATTCTGAAAGTTTCAGGAACAAAGATTCTCTCTCTTTTTGTCCTGATCCAAACCTGTCTGAAAATGAGCTGATCAGATTTTGGCCACTTTATGATGTCATAACGATGTGTTGTCTTGTGTAACCATTAGCCAATCACCAACCAAGGTAACCCCCCCCCCCACCTTATCACCTGAATCTCCTCCTAGAGCACCATTGAGTTCTTTGTAACCAAATGTCTCTCAGAGGGGCGTGGGGAGGGGCTCCTTATTTTCATCTAAAGTAACAGACAGAGAATCAGCACTTTGGAAACAGGGCTGAAACAGAGGGGATTATGGGTAATGCTGCAATGTTTGGTGTTTCAGCCAATCAGAGACATGTTTTGTATATATGAGACTTATAATATATTGATGGAAAACAGTATAATAGGGGACCTTTAAAGTGCATCAGGAATCCTCCCCTGTGAGGAATGTTATCCACTCACAAACACTGATAAGTGCGCCTGTATATCATGTGCATAGGACTGTTTTTACATGCGGGTTTTCAGACAAATGAAATGCCATCGGCCCCACCCAGTGATGGTGCTCTGCGGGAGCTCGGCCACAGAGGGATTGCATTACCTCCATGTGTTATCCACAGAGAGAGAGTGATGGAGCACAGTGCCATCTGTGCTGCCTTTCATTTGCATTCCCAACAACTGCCTGGTCTCTCCACTCACATGTTTCATCTTCTTTGTCTTTGTTTTGAACCAAGTAAGCACATTTTCCATTTATGAGTTTAAGTTATAGTCCTTGTAAATCTTGTTGGGGTTTTTTTTTGGAAACAAAAACTCTGTGGTGCATAGATGCAGTTCTCCATGTAGACACACTATTTGATCTATTGAAAGTTGTGTGTCAGTGAGTCAATGAATGAAATGTGATGTCCTTACATTGAGGCATTTTTTCTCATAGACCAGTGACGTTATTGTAACAAAGTAAAGCTTCATGGTTAAAAGATATAAGCCTGCCAAAAAGATTCTGCAGTGTTTTCTACAAGGCTTGTTTACTGCAGGCAATTCCACTTCGTCTGCCGTCTCACACGAAGCTGCAGATCGTAGATGTGGGTTCACTGCCAACACACCATTTGGTCTTTGAGTGGGCCGGAGTTGGTGTGTGTGTGCGCCCATCTGGAAATGTGAGGTACCAAGAGACAAACAAACAGATCCCTTCACAGATGTTTGCATATTTAAAAACGGCACCTATACTCTCACAGAGATACCACCTAAACATTATTGCCTGTAAGCAAGCTTTTGGACTTACAAGTGATGTCTAAAAACTACCATATAATAATAATAATAATAATACATTACATTTATAAAGCGCTTTTCCTGGTGCTCAAAGCGCTTATGTTAAAGGTTTAGTGCTTTTTGGTTTGAAAGCCAAAGTCAACCATGGACATTGAGCACTTACTGGGACCACATTGGCAAGGTAGGAGGAGGGGGCTGCACCTACCTACACACACATTTTTGTCGATAGCTTCCAGAAAACGTTTGCTTTCTGCTCCGTAACACAATTAAGAGGCAATTAATGTAACAAAGCAGGGGCAAAATAATAATAATAATTTAATGTTATGGCCCAAAACACATCACACCACATATTGCACACATATTGTTCAGGTTCAAGTGTTAGTGTACATATTCTTTGAGAAAGGTCGAGTTCCCGTGGGGGGAGGGGGGCAGAGGGAGGGGAGACCAGGTGCATGTTGGGAATAAATGTTGTTACAGTTGATGAAGGGGGAGGGGGAGGGGTGTCTAAAGTCAAAGATGAACCTTGATTGGGCCACATTTGACCTCAAGTCACCCAAAACAATTCTGCTGGGTCTCCCCAGACCCGAAAACCTAATTTTTTAGAGACCTTCAGACTTGGCGAAAATGGTCAAAATCAGTTTTGTAGTGTTTATATAGCTTTTGTGGAGGATATCATGAAGCCTTGTTCCGATACAAAAAACTAGAGCGTAGTTATTATATAATTTTAACTTGAAACGGGTCACCCGAACACAACATAAGAGTTAATATAAGGTCAGTGGCTGGATAAAATAGTTTTAAAATAATGCATCCCATCAGGTAACAAAGTTATAGAAAGAGTTATTCAAAGAAGAAATGTTAGCTTTGTGTGTCGAGAGGAAAAGTTAGGCGTTCTACAAAGATTCATCATCTAGGAACCATTAATGTCGGAAGCGTGTGTGATCTGAGGTGCTCGCAGACACATTATCTAAAAGCAGAATTATTTCACATTAAACTTAAATACCTCTTCTCATGTTAAATAGGGGGAAGAAACTAATGGTATTTTTAGGGGCTTTGATGGGGTCATTAGCAGTTAGTGGATGTCAGTATTAGCTGGTAATATAAATGGCGTCATTGTATGACATGCCGTTCCAAATAGCTCTTAATGTGGCCCTGATTAGCCCGAGTCAAGGACAGACAAACTTCATGCAATTTGTCCGGAAAGGATCCGTTCATACATATTTTATAAGTATGAACTGATATTTATTATTCATAGCTTTCAGATAGATGAGTTCAATTGGTCTCGGTCCACGAGGCACTTGTTGGAGTGCCGGCCTTTGAACGGACATTTTCCTGTCCTTGAGGTAAAAAGTTAGAAGTTTCTCAACATGAGAATCAAGTGGGGTGTCGAGAGAAGCAGACATTAATATTAGAATCTTTTCAACTGGTTTTGATATACGTTATGTTCAAGCAGCAACAACTGTGGATGGGTCTTAAAACCAATACTGAGGGTTAAAAATCATATCAAAACTAAAAAGGAGAAAATGGTTACATGGCTAACGGTTAGCTTGGAATATAAAGCCTCGAGACACATCCTACCAGTGGAGGTGTTAGAGGACACACTTTAAGTGCTCTTTTGTATAATATGTGCACAGATCTAAAGGGTTTTAGAATGTCCAAGATCCTGACAATTGAGTCATGGGTCAGTGTATGTAGCCACTGGAGTGCAGACAGGTTGATTGAATATGTATACTGGACAAAGACAGTGATGTCCACTTTTGGTTCGTACACTGCATATCCAGGCCTCCTTTTGGAGACGAGACATTTAAGACGGTCAATGACCTTTCATGAAGTGAAAACACAGACATATTCTAAATTCCAAGACACAAACACGGAAAATAATGAAACCAGACAACACTGATAGCAACTTTTCAATCACGATGTAGCCAGGCCCTTAAACAAACCCATTTTTTACTATCAATGCTCCTGTTGAAGAAGACTTCAAACTAGCAATTGAACTTGCTCTCTCACTGTTTAACCTGAATTAATTCCTCAACATAGGGACAGGTGTATCGTCTTCTTTATTGACATGTCAACCTAGTAAACTTTGTTTGGATGTTACACTTGAATGAGTATCACATTCCTACATACAAATATATGTATGCAGTATCTAAATATGCATGAAGCCCATACAAAAACACGTCAAAAGTGATTAATAAAGAACAAAAGAAAATGGGTAATTGACATACTTTGCATTTATTCTAATGTTAATTCTTATAAAGAAGATGTAAATTCTAAAGTTACATACAAACACACTGCAGCAATACGTTCAGCATTAAACAAAATGTCATTTCAATAAGGTTAAACACTTGAAAGATAGTCATCCAGAACTTCTACACAACATCTAAATGACTGCAAATACTCACAAGCAAGCAAGGCTTTCCATCAAACAACGGAAGAGGATGGAGGTCATTTTAAGTAAGTGAACTCTGGCGTTAATTGAACAGGTGAGGTTTACTTCCTGTACTGACTACCTGAAGCGTTCCTATTGGCTATTGCCACACAGCAGAAACAAACAGAAAAAACAACAGCACAGACTGCTGGTGAGAACATGAAAGAATCTCTGCCAGCACAGAGACCAAAAACTCATTAGGAAAATGTTTACTAAAGTAAAAAATCAAGTGAGGAGGAGGGTCGTTTTATTATAGACTTCTATACAAACGGACTTCTTTTGTAACCAATGGAGTCGTTCCTGCTGGCCAATACAAATGATGCAGGTTTAAGCCTCTTCCTCATTTCCCCTTTTATGCTTGATTACATTATAAGTGACAAAATAAGAAATACTCTGTTTTGATATTATTTGTCTAAACACACATACGCCCTAGTTAGTGTTTCCTGATCATTCCTACCAGGGCTGCCTAACAGCCGTGCCAAAACTAAATGTGGGACAGTGCCAAACACAGAAATGTGGGGAGTTATTTCGGGGCCAGGGGACAGCAGGATGAATGCCAAAGTGACTCCAGTCTAAAATGCAAATTACTTGTTGGCTGTTACCACGGCGTGACTTCAGCTTTGGAGCATCACCTGCAACCACCTCTCTGGAGGGCCACTGTTCTGAAGGGCTTAGCATCTTAAACCCTCTAATTAAAACTAGAATCCCTCCACCAGGCTACATTGCACCCTCCTCATCCAAAAAGCAGATTATTGAGATTTGAATGGAGGAAATTGTACGTCCCACACCATCTGTGACTCGGGACTGGAGACAGAAGGAGAGAATGGAGTGTGTTTGTGAATCTGTGCTCTCCACAGAGAGACACATGCAGACAAAGACTCATAGAGGGGACTGTAACAAATATTCAAAAGTAGGTTGAAATAAAAAAAAACATTTCCTTTAAATGTACATTTATTTGATGCTTACAAAAAGATCAACCACAGATTGCACAGAGGGGGATTTATTTCATAGAACGTGTTATTTGGTTTGACTATTCAAGCTGGCACCTTGCAGCTAATGTTAGCATAAGTGAGATATTTAAGGTGTGAAGATGAAGTGCTGGCTGCCATGCATGCTGTCATAATTTAGTGCATAGGGTGAGAATAGTGTGAAAAATAACTACGGTGGCTTGACACACACTCTCCGCACATAATCAACCATTGTCGGATACAGTCGGGTACTTCACTGATTTGGTTTTAATATATTAAAAAAATGTGTGTTATAATTGCAGACATGATTTAACCCCAAATATAATATATATTTTTAAGAACAAAGAGTACCAGAGTTGGAATAGATGCAGGAGGTTTGGATAGGATGTTCTTATCATGCCACATGAAGGCAGGTTATCATTCAGTAAATCTGACGATGAATTAAAAAAAAATCCCAAAATTTGGAAACTTACGTTGGACGGTGAACATTTGTAAACATGTATTTCTCATAGCCTTGTTGGATGTTCATTTATACAAATGAATGAACCTTTTCATTTTTTTGTTTGTTGCTATATTCAGAGCAGGGTTATTTATTTTTTATCTGCAAAAAAAAATCAGCCTGCAAGCCAAAACACTGCGAGTGCTGCTACATTTATATTTATATATGCACACACAAATATTCAAGATGTCAACTTCTGTGTATAGGATCAACATGATAAATACAATCTATAATAGGCCTTATAGTTATAGGTTCTTCAAACAGCACCAATACCTCATAACAACTGGTTGTACTGGTCAAAAATCAAAGAACAACATGCATAAATTAAGAATATCTCATATACTTTCATAATTGGTTTTAACTTGTGTTTTATTTGTTGTATAAAACAAAGTTGAATAAAGCAAAGTGCACCAGAACAGTTCATCCACAACAATCGACTTCATATCTGACATCAATTTGCCAATAAAACGCCAACATTACAGACAAACACGTTTTCATTAGTCCTGTCTGTGATCCAAATGAAGGCAAGACTCATCAATTTTAAAAAAGAATAAGAGAGAAACAGCTGCCACACCCACTGAGGGCCAAATAAATCACCTTATCACATCACATGTCAACAGCACATTCTTATGTCGGCCCAGCAAGAGCAAAAAACAGTGTTTCTACATTTAATTCCTAGATAATTATTTTTGTTATTCTGCTTTATTTAGTCGTAGTCTTTGAAATATGGCAAGGCCTGAGTGTAATGCGACATTATTACCACCAATATCTAACTCAATGGGCCTAATGGCTGCACATTCCACAACACGTCTACTGTACATACAGTGGGAATAACTCCAGCTTCCCACTTACACACATATAATTCGTTATTTACACCCTATTTCCAATACAAGTTTCACACAGGAAAACAACATTGATTATCATATTAAATTAATAAATAATGAGAAATGCCGATTGCATAGGTCCCTGTGCCTTACTTTGTGTTATTACGCTGTGGTTCGTTTTTAGTAAAGATTACACCACCAAACAAACCACAAATAAATGTTGGCGTGTCCCCACCTGTGTTTGCAAATGTGTGTGTGTGTGTGTGTGTGTGAGTGTGTGTGTGTGTGTGTGTGTGTGTGTGTGTGTGTGTGTGTCACAGCTATCCCCAGACAACGAACATTTAATTAGATTAAATAAGATTAATTGACTATCGTTCAACAGGAGGCAGCAAACATAGGCACGCCCCCCACAAATATCATTTCTAAATGTTTTTAGTCAACATCTCTATCGTTATTAATTATGGAAAGGTTTATTTAAGTCCTCCTGCACCTGGTAAAACTGGCTCCGGAGGTGGATGTCATACGGGTCCGCGGAGGAGCCCTGGCCGATGGAGCAGTACCGGAGGCCGTAGTGGCAGCTCCGGTAGTCCCCGGGCTCCTCGTGTTTCAGGGAGAAGATCCCGTTGAAGTTCATAGGAGGGCTGAGTGCCCCTGCATCGGGGGGGCTGTCCGGAGAGGGGCTGGCATACAGGGCAGGGCCGCAGAAAGAGTCGAAGGGCCGGGGAGGCCTGTCCGCCGAGCCGGAGCCCACCGCCTCAGGCCCGCGGGGGTGGTTATAGGACCCCGGGTACAAGGGGAAAGCCTCCCCGCCGGGCTCCGAGACGAAGCTGCGGGCGTTCAGCTGCAGACAGCCGGCCACCAGGTTAGTGGTGGGCTGGGAGAGACCCTTGCACAGAGTCTGCACGAAGGTGAGTAGGTCCGGCCTTTTCCCAATGCTCAGAGTCTCACTCAGGGCCCAGATGTAGTTCTTAGCAAGGCGGAGTGTATCTATTTTGGAGAGTTTCTGCGTGTTGGAGTAGCACGGAACTACTTTCCTCAGTATGTCCAGCTCGCTGTTCAGGCTGTGCATGCGGTTTCTTTCCCGCGTATTTGCTTCAGTGCGTCGCAGTCGGACCCGGTCCAGCCGTGCCTGGCTAAACTTTTTCTTATGAGACCCCCTTCTCCTCACACCTTGCTCCTCTTCGTCCTCCTCGCCACCGTGCCTCTCCTCCTCCTCTCCCCGGGACTCTAACGTGTCCTCCAGGGCTCTGCAGGGCTCTTCTTTAACACATTTGACATTTAATTGGTTGGTGGCCCAGCTGTTCCTGAAGGGGCTGCTGGTCTGGGTGGAGGGGGGCTCATCGAAAGTCAGCATGATCTCCTGCAGCACGTGAGTAAAATGTATATTACACACACAATTAAACTGTACTACTGAATCCGGAAATATGAACATTTGCAGACACAATAAGCAGGCTAAACTGCATCATAGCCTATCTTGAAGAACTAACAAATAAACTATATATTCTTATCATATAAGCAATACAGGCTATTAGTTGTTACTGTTGAAGTAGAAACTGTTTCACCAGCTTAAATCTAGAAACATGTCATAGCATATTACAAAGCACACAACAATAACATACCACATTATTATCAACCTTATCATTTCCACAAAAACTGCAAAAATCCACGACAAGAAAACAGGTTAAAAAATAAGAATTGTCATGCAGCTATACCAAGCATAATGAGCCCCTGTCTTTTTAATAGTAGCCTATTATTCATCCTAATAAGTCAACTTCCTGCAAAAAAAAACTACTAAATCTTAAATGTATTGACTTCCTGTCCGAGGATATGGACGAGTTTCTCACCCAGCTTTGGTGTTAGATTCCAGAGAGCATCTTCCTGAAGCTTCCAGAAGCTTAGACAGGCTTTCAGCAGCAGATATCAGTCCTCCTCCTCTCCTCTCCTCTGTCTCTCTTCTTCTTCCAGCAGTAAAGACACTGATGCCATCTGCTGCTGACGTCACGGGCAGGTTAGCCCTCTCTCTCTCTCTCTCTCTCTCTCTCTCTCTCTCTCTCTCTCTCTCTCTCTCTCTCTCTCTCTCTCTCTCTCTCTGTGTGACGCTATGTCTCTCATCCTCCTATGTTTGTATCTCTCTATCCCCAAAATGCCTCTCTCCCAGTGTTCCCAGTCTGACTGCAGTGCGGGGATTCGGTGCCAGTCTTACTCCCCGGGGACAGATTTGAGTTTCTAGATGAAAGTCTGAGCACACTGAGTCACATGATCTTGTGAAGTGATGATACTCGGGGATCTGTTCACACTATTATTCTCATTTAATTAACTCACTGGCATTATTCAGGCACAGCGAGAGGGTTCCTCAAAAAGAAAGAAGTCCAGACAGCCATATTATTGTTAAATTGTCAAAAAAACTGAATTTTAAATAATTATTTTTGGTTTTTCTGCAGCAATGGCACCCATCTAGTTCTTTCAATATGCTTGCATCGCATGCAATGTCATAGTAAAGCACCTAGTGTGGCATTGTATTTTAATTTTAATTGTATTATCTGTCCACAAAACCTGCCTAACTTCTATTTGATACATACCTTCCACATCCATTCCTGATGTCCCCCCCCCCGTTAAGCCTCAGCTGGCGCGGGTCTTTCTGGTCCAGTACACACACCAACATCTGATGAGTCAAACTCTTCCATCTCAAACTAATTACTTCACGGCAGTAATTGCAAATGCAAATATGCAAATTCATATTAATTAATTACTCTGTTAATTAGGTATGTGGCCATTTGGGAACAATAAATCATTGTGCGGCAGATAGGAGACAAAGAGGAGGCAATCGTCCCATTTTGACGTAAAAAAATGTAAGATCCTTAAACACATGCCGGCATATCCTAAAATAGCGGGTGAAAGAAAAAGACCGCTGAGTCGCTGTTAAAGAATGTTTGCAGTCCTGAGTGACTTCATTATCACATTCCTTGCTCCTAAACACAAAGTGATGGGATGCCAGTGTGTAAATGAGGATCGGAGCGTTCACACCCTGTGGCTGGGATTACACTTCCTGGTGTAAGTGGGGTGTTTCAGTGAAATTAAATTAAATGATAATTAAGTGAATCCTTCATTTCTGAAGCATCTGAGGCTCTAATATACGACTTTAATGAGAAATACAAGTTACAGGACGTGTGATTCAATTTCTAAGTATAAGACTTTTAAAATAAATTTGTAATTTGGAGCCTATTACGTTGAAATAGTGTTGTTTTCATAACCCTACAAAAACGCTTGTACTTATTGATTGGCTGTGTAAAGCTATGAGCCACGATGGAGTCAGGTTAAGTCCTGCAATCTTATACCATCAAACCCCTGCTCCAAGGCCAATTTAATTGTGTAGATTTGAACCCCCCCCCCCCCCCCCCCCACACTTAACACCAGCCATTTTAACGGGATGCACATTTACATTTGGAACTGAAGCTTTGGATAGATTCATGCTCTTCAGATACAAATGCAACAACCGCTCAACCAGCACCGACGACATGTTGACGATAATTAGTGTATAAAGAGCATTGCAATCACCTCTGACACACACACACACACACACACACACACACTCACACACACACACACACACACACACACACACACACACAATTTAGTTTTTCTTTTTTTATGTCTTTGCATGAAGCACTATAGACTTCTCTGTTGTGTTAGCTAAGTAATTAAACATGCTCTCTCTCCATCTTCCAGCGGGATGATGATTCTTTTATTAAAAGTCGTGTTTTATAATGAAGCGGCTTAATGATCCGTGTCACACTGAGGAGCGTGTGTGTGTGTGTGTGTGTGTGTGTGTGTGGGGAGAGCTCAGCATGGCAGTGCCACAGCTTGCTTTTACAGTAATGGCTAACCCTATGCCAACGTTGAGTGCCAATGCAGGAAGTATACTGCTTTAGTGAGTGTCACTGACATCACGAGACAACCAACCTCTCGTTCTATAGTGATCTTCAGGGCAGACAAAGTAACATCTTCTAAAAAGGGGGAAGTGTAAGGAAGTCCACAGAATTCAACATACACTAAATGGTTGACCGTGGTGTCAAATAAAGAGCTTTAAAATGCAAACCCATAATGCCTAACCAAATCCTGAATGCATCCTGACCCACATTTTAATCATCAAATCATTTTCCAAACAAACAGCCACACATGTAACGACCACATGGCGTCCACAGTGTTCTCCGAGTGGTTCTTTGTTGCGATTGGTTGGCCACTGGCACGGTGTTCCTGAGCCACAGATGATCCAAAAGGCCCATCTGGCAGCCCGCTCAGGGTGCTGATTAGTCATGGACTGGGCCCCCTGCACTCTGCCCACTCCCCTACTGACTCCCTTGGGTGCCATGCCACCCACAAACAAGCTGTGCATATGGGCCCGCCTCCTCTCAGAAGCCTCCGGCCCCAGTGTGCAGCAGAGATGAAGTTCAGGGCCTACATTTGTTTAAAAAAAACAGCAATTTCATGAAAAATGTGCGTTTTTTATTCTGAGAAATTAAATGACAAGCGCATTACAGACATTTTACGTTCAGGTGTGGCTTTTAATACTCGTGTAATTCAGCCAATTACACAAGACAGGAGCACCACAGAGGAGTAACACCTTTATCTATGTAAAATATATTACTGTGTAGCTTGGGAAATGTCCCTATTAGGTATCCTACAGTCTTATCTTAACCTATACTTAAATGAGTCTTTTAAAGTAATCTTAACATACATTTTGAAGGTAGTTTATTTAATGACAGTTTGGGCTGATGAATACACTTTATATTTGTGTTGACATTTGTACAATTGCTTAGTTTTATCTCAATTCTCTGAAGTTGACGGCACTTTGTTTTGGGTTACAGACACTTTGTTTATGATTTGAAAGGTTTTGTCGCCCCCTGGTGGTAGAAACAAATAAGACAGAGGTCGCACACAATGACTGGTTTCACATACATAAACAAACACACACACTGGCTTCTCTTCTGTTCTGCTCATGTATTTCTTCTCTTCTTCTTAGTACACACAGTTCAGCTATTGAAAGAGGAACTATTTGCATTTTAAAGGCAGCCTATCAGCTCAGAGGCCTGAACAGTTATACAAAGTGTTGCTGATAGCAGACCTAGCCTAAAACTCCAATCTTTTCATAATGCTTCAAACTCCAACGTTTTCCAAAGTCTAAAGGTTTGCATCAACCAATCAATTTTGCTAATCTGTTTTATATCAGGAATGTCAGAAATACTAGTGACAGTAAGCATACCTGCGTGACATCATAAAACCACAACGTTTGCATAATGTTATAAATATACATGCCAAACAAAATGCTCTTGTTAGGGCTGCACAGAAAGGGTGTCATTGGGGCGGGAAAAAAGCAGTATGCAAATAACAAACACTGACAAGAGAAACAGTGACACCTTTGAAAATACATGTCAAACTTGTGTAACTTGCTGCTTCTATTAGTTTGTATGCTACACACACATTATATTGAAAAGTACAAACAAAGGAACATGAAGAGTATTGTTTCCTCCTCTGGCCACAGGCAGGCAGAAGCAGATACAAGTGGAGCAGGAAGGCATCAACAAGTCAGCCAGGATGTAGTATTTCCTTGTAGGGCTGAGAAGTCTGACCAACTCATTTGCATGTCCCTCCTTTGCTCTGGGATGTTTACCATGCGGGACAGGAGCTGAATGAGAGCTGCATTTCTCTGCATCTCCACAAAGCCTCCTCTCTGCTGGGAACAACTCCACTGCTAGTGCTGCTGCTGCTGCTGCTGCTGCTGCTGCTGCTGCTCGGGACTATGTGAAGCCAGGAGATATACCTCCAATGTTTTGTGCATCTTCTGCTTATTATTTGAGAAGCTGTTGATAGTATACATCCATGGCGTCAGAAGGAGCTCTGGCCAAGAGGAGCAACCTGGCTGCTTCCAGGGTCCACTGGAGCAACATGGACCTCCCTGAGTTCACCCCGGACCAGGACCAGGACGGTACGGACGCCATACAAATATTCTTTGTGAGCCAACAAAACCAGGTTGCAGGTTTAACCTTATTTACAACAAATAAAGTCAAGTTAACCTAAAAGAAAATCATTTTCAAAATTGTGCTTATATTCTTTTTTTAATTGAACCCATGAAACTCTGAACTTTGTTTGAGTTAACAACAGTGCACATCAGATGTTCTATTATTGTTGCACAGTGACACAATGTTTTGAGTGTGCAATATGGATAATACTGGGATGGATTCCAACATTAAATTAAAATGATAATTTAGAGAAAATTGGGTAAGACATCAAAAGCTGTAGCTGATTATATATATGGTTCTTTTAAATCCAGTGATTTTAATAAAAGCATTAAATAAAGAATCGTGGCAAGGATCTAGAAATTGACCAAAATGAGCTCCAGTTAATGATCATATATTGAATTGATGCACTACTTTAACAAAACTCATAGCCATGTCACATAAAGGACAACCACTATAGACTATCCTTTTATCAGTAACTAGTTATTTACAGACTTTCAATTATTTTACTTATTTACTAATGTACTGCTCCAATGCACTGCAGCTCTGAGGCTATCCGTGCAACTAGGGCTGCTCAATTAATCGTATTTTAAGCGCGAATTACGATTATGGCTTGCAACGATTACGAAAACAACGTAATCGAAATAAAACGATTTTTTATTTTTAATTATTATTAATTTACTTTTATTTTTTTTGGTTTTTCAGTTGAATTATACTTAAAGTTCAGGGTAATCAACTGTTAAAACATACTGTTTACATTTTTTTTCTCCAATAAATCGATGTTTTCAAAGTCAATGAATAATCGCATTTAATAATCGCAATTACAATTATTGACCCAAATAATCGAGATTAGGATTTTTGCCATAATCGAGCAGCCCTACGTACAACATGAGAGTCTGTGGGATGAGATATTGTTGTCCAGCAGCCGCTCTCACTGCAGACTTCCTACTCCTGGCTCTTTATGTGTTTGCTATCAGTGGTTACTTGTCACCGGCATTATTATAATGTGTTGCATCATGTCAACCGCAGGAAATTCGAGCCAGGACAGTGTCAGGAAATGGCTCACCACCACAGAGTGAGTATTAACATGGGAATATAGGCAGCTGTAGTAATGTTCATTCTCCAATTGAATCATCTCTTCTGAAATGTGGAATACGCTTTTCCATTGGTTGCTTGTTCAGTTTCTGCTGTGCTGTATTTGAAATATATACATATTTGGGTGGTACATTCCAGGAGCCAAACCATATGTTTATAAAGTACACCGCACACAATTATCATAATGTATTGCCCTCATAACGTGTGTGTGATCTCAAGTGGTGGAAAGTAACAACGTTTATTAACTCAAGTACCAAACTTAAGTACTATTTTGACACCTGTGTACTTCACTTGAGTATTTCAATAGTTTGCTACTTTATACCTCTGCTCCACACAATTTTAGAGGCAATTATTTGTACTCTTCCACATTTATTTACCACTCCTAGTTACTAGTTACATTTGATATGATTATATGACATAATATCATATATCGTACTGTAATTCAATCTAAATACAAACCAGTATTTTAAAAAGTATATACAATTGGCTCCACAGTGTCAAACTGCAACAGTAAAATGCTCTTAAACAGGATTATATCATATTTTATGATAATTGAATACTGTGAAAAGAGCCAGTCTTCATAGTGAGCAAGTTTACTTGTCATACTTTGAAAACATTTAGCTTATAATACTTCTGTATATTTACTTAACCCTCCTATTGTCTTCGTTTTCCCCCCCTTACTTTGGTGTTCGCGGTCAAATTTGACCGGTCCTGTTTCAACTGCTATTACATTAACACAACATTAATCATCACCACATTTCATTCAACACCCAATCAAACTGTAAATATTGTATCAGACTACTGGTATACATGAAACACTGCAGTAAATATACAAAGAATAGACACTGAACATGCATTGCGTGTGCCAGGTGTGATCCATGTGGGGGGATGGGCACATAAGAGCGGGACATGTGTCAAATTGTTGTGTGTGTGTGTGAGTGCCAGGGTGATTCACATGAGGGGATTGGGCACATAAGAGGGGGGGAACACATCTAGTGTGTGTGTGTGTGTGTGTGTGTGTGTGTGTGTGTATCTGATCCGGATGGTTACTAATTCGGGAACACCATGGCTGTTACAAAGTTGACTAAATCATCCATAATCCAATTAAAAGTGGTGATCAGCAGTTTGATATGTTCAGATGTCTACTGTGAAGGATATCCTAAAGCCTTAATGCAATCGAATGTAAAACAAAAAAGTTATGATTGATGAAAGTAGTAAATTGGTCAGATTTGACCCGAAGACAACAGGAGGGGTAACATTCTGAATTCAGGACTTTTACTTGTATTTCAAGGAGTGTTTTAAGACCATAGTATTTCTACCTTTACTTAAGTAATCGGAGTGCTTCTTCCAACCCCGTGCTTTCTCAAACCTCGTCCCTCCTTCTAATAAAACGTGACCTGTGTTTGCAGGGAAGATGCAAAGCATGAGCCACTGCAGGAAGCTGCAGGTAAGACCAATGGAAATCCCTTTCTGCTTTCCCAACAGGGGAGGTGTCTGTCATCTTTATTCTGTGTCAACTTTATATCGTCTTCTTCCCTGTGTGATTCAGCGGCACATGATGGTGAGTACATGTTTGCTTGGTTCGGATCACTTCTGTAGTCGTTTTAGTGAGTGCAGTGTGATGAGGTTAATCTTTAAGTGATGACTGGCTGGCTAAAAGTGTTATTATGTCACACGAGGCATTAGCGAGCGTGAGACAACGCAGACGAACAGTAGCTGACGTGCGGTATACAGCAGCTGTGCAGCAACAGATACATAACACTGGTTAATAGGATAAGTTCCTGCAGCTCTCGTGTTAGAAAGTATAAGAGTTCTCCTTTTTAATCACATTTGTAATGCTCTTTTAAAAATGGTAGTGTTAATACCCTCCTACTTTATTTGGTAAGGAGTGTCTTACACTTCTCCTTTCCATAATGGTCCATTTAAAATGTTCTTAATAATGACAATTGTGTGGTTGTGAAATCAAAGGCCTCGCTTTAATGCATTTACACAGTGTGGGTTACCTAACTACACTCCCCCCCCCCCCCCACCGGCCCCGAGGCCAGCCCATTCAAACAGCATGCAAATGGTGGTTGAGAAAACCATGGGAACGGCAAATTGCTCCTCATGCGTCTGCTTCCCCCCCCCTCTCTCTCTCTCTCCGTCACCTTCAAGAAAAGCACCGCTGCCTTGCTGTTGTTACTCAGGAGAACTCTGTCCACTGTATTGGGGCTGGTGGGGGTCTCAATAGCTCTGGGATTGGGATGTTAAAGGTCCCGTGTCATGGCCATTTCTACTGATCATATTTCCATTGTGGAGGTCTACTAAAATAGATTTAAATGTCCAAACTCACATTGGTTTCTCATACAGCATCTCTGTATAGTATGTGTATTCACCGGGTATTCACTCTGTCCTAAACGGCTTGTTGGAGCTCCAGCCCCTCCCTGTGAGCCCAGTGTGCTCTGATTGGTCGGGACGTTGCGAGGCTCGTTGCTGCGAGGAGCAGACAGGTTTCCGGGTCGGCGATACAGCGAGAACAAGCGAAACTCATCCTGAGCACACACAAACACTCACAGCCGAAGTAAAAACAATAAGTGTGGCTTGATATCGAGAAAGAAAAAGGTTTATAACGCTGTGAGAATGGGTCTGCGGAGAGCATTTCTCCGCCATCCCAACTCGTCTATTACCAGCGTTCAGGGAGCTCTATGCAAGTCAATGGGGACTCCCTGTTAGTTAGCCAAGGGATCCTGGCGTGTGAGGAGCTCCGCGGATTGGTCCATTTGGGCCAATCCGGTCATTTGTTGTTGATCTGGGTGTTCACACGTCACAGAGCCCAGGAAGCAAACAATGGAAAAAGAGAAATGTCCAACGAGGCGTTCTGGGGCAGCATAGACAGGTCTTCTCTGTGTTAGAGTGTTACTCGCTACAGGGTGTACTTTGAGGGTTTGTGACTCTGCAGACCGTTTACATGCAGAAAAACCTTCATAACACAAGGGGACGGGTAATAACCAGAAAAGCATGACATGGGCCCTTTAATTTCATCAGATATTTGATCATTAGTCAAAGTGGTTTCACTCAAAGCCACACACTAACCTCACGGTGGCAGTAGAGGCTCCAACAGAAATCCTTTTTGGACTGTAAGAGCATAAATATAGTACTTTTTTTTGCTGAAAAGCAGAAAACTGGGACCCACATTTTTTTTCTCTCTACCCTTTCTGATAGATATTTGCTTTATGTCGAGGATTCCTTCCTTTGTTTTGTTCAAGCAGACTTTTAAACAGATGAGATTTCTAAAGTGTTAAATTAAAACAAAATATTTTCAGAGAATTAACAAAGAAAATAGCGCTCTACAATAGTGGTGAAATTATAAACAAACTAACATCGTCGTTCTTTCTATAATTATGTATGTAATATCATTTAACGGTTAAAAACTCTGCAGCTTCTTCCACCCACATCTGTGTCTCTTAAAGGCTGGTGGGAATTGTAGTCTTTCATAATCCCTTGACTACAGAGGTCATAAATAGGTGACACTAATATTTGAACAAAAACACCGTCTTTAAGACTATTGTTTATGTCAATGCATAGCAACTAAAAATATATATCCGGTCCTAAGCGGGAGGGATTATTCTCCTCATTTGTCGAGCCCATGCTGCTGAACCACAACAGACGTTTTTCTTCCGTCATATGTCCTGTTTCTCATGTCCTCTGTGTCCTCTCTCTCCGGCAGAGCCTCTGAAGAGGAGCGCCAGCAGTGACGATGACCTGGCCTTGGGGCTAGAAGGTAAACAGCCTCCCGCTCTGGACTTGTAAGGTGACATCTTCAGCAGGGAATCTTTACAGGCACACACACTCACTCAGCCGTTTAGGAAAGCAAGCCAATGATTTATTTATGTGTGGATCCAACACCAACACACACAGAGGATAGCCAGAATCTCCTGTGTATTTACACTGAGGATGGTACTGAGGGTACACACAGGTCCAGACCTCTAAATGGATTGAATATTCTTCCTGAACTGTATATTGGACATTTAAGGGCAGGGCTCACTAACTTAATCTGAGAAGTTCATTATCCTCTTAAAATATGAAGCTGCCGGCTACGAGAGTAAAAACAAAACATGGAGCTATTATGCCCCGACAATCTGGAACAAACTACCCAAATCACGCACGTCTGCAGAAACTCTTGCTATTTTTAAATCAAGACTGAAAACATATCTCTTTTTTTACAGTCAATATATATATATATTTTTTCCCCTTTCCCCCCCTCCCGGTCCTAGCTAGTAAATTAAATAACTAACTAAATAAATAGATACATGTATAGGTTAAAGTAATGTAATGTAGAAGATAATATTAAAAGAAAATTAATAGATAAGGGAATAAAGAATAGCAACAGTAATACATGTACCCATATACTCACATATGTATACCCACATATACACATACACATACATGTGTGTACATACCCACACATATGTACACATGCACATACATACACGTACCTACATACACGTACCTACATACATACATGTATACAAAGACAGAACAAATAAATAAAATAAAAATAAAAATACATAACATACAACATACATAAAACATATCTCTTTGCCGCTGCTTTTAATTGAGCTGCTCATATTCACACTACAGTATGCCATTTAAACATGTATTGTATACCTGTTGTGTTTATTTTATTATCTTTGCTTTTTAATGCCGGTTGTAAAATGCCATTATATTACTGTATTTATTCCTAAAAAGTACTCAAGCAAGCACTTTGAATTGTCGCGTGCTGAAAAGTGCTATATAAATAATCTTGCCTTGCCTTACATAAAACAAATATCAATCACTTTTGAGATAATTGCTGATGCTTTTGCATGCATGGTGTATCGTAGCAGATGCAAGAAATGAGCTGGAGACGATAAATGTATTTCAATTCAAATTATTAACACTAAAAGTGCCCAATACCTTTGCATCTGTGTCGTACACAATTTAAACCAGCTTTTTTCTGAGGACTGCATTCTTGTTTGATTTGATTTCACATCCCTCACTGAAAGTCCTGCAGGTTGTCAGTCAGAGTAGTTTTCTGACATGACGATGTGTGCATTAAAACTAAAAAGGTACGACACTGTAGAAAGAGACAGACTACTTGGTTCTTGACACCATGCCAGTGTCAAATGGAGTCTGGGATATAGAGGTGGAGGCAACTGCCAAAACCCAAACACCCAGTGGAGGGAAAGAGCAAAGAGGGGGGGGAGAAGAGAGAGAAACACTTTCCTAATATAGCTCAAGGAGCCCTGACACAGACCTGGACAGGATGTGCTGACTCTCAACCAGCTGAGAATCAAGGAGGCTGCCTTCTTGCTTGTACTGATGTTCCCTCTCTGTCATGTCCGCCCTCATGTGCCCCGTCTGTCCGGATGACATGACTTCTCTCCCCTGCAGCGTCTCTATATGGTAGCCGGGGGCCGAGGACGGTCCAGGAGTTTCTGTGGTAAGGACCCCTCTCTTCTTCTTCTTCATGTTGTTCTCATCTCCTGTCAGAAGTGCGTACAGAGGGAGGCTGATCTCTATCGCACCGCGCACTGCTGGAATCCATGCTAACACTGTTTGAAATGTAATTTATATTTACTTCTTTATTGTTGGTGAAAAGATGCTAAAACACAGAGCTTCTTGGTTGATTTATATTCGAACAAAATAACTTTCTAAGTGACCAGCGCTGCAGTGTTAGCTCATGTAAGCACATTCCCCATCTGTTCCTTCTTCTAAATACCACTGAAAGCTATCTGCAACACTTCCTACGAAGCCCAGCTCTATCAGCCTATATATAACATTCCTTCATAACACAATAAAAGGTTAAAGTTTTGCTTATAGGGTTATGTTCAGTTGAGCGTTTTGCGTACAAGGCTAAAGCTAAATTGTTGTTACATCTCATTTTTGGTTTACTTTGACTATTGTAAAATGCTTTCAATGTTATTAATACGTTTTAAAGTTTACGATTCTACTGTCCAGGGATTAAAGGGTTGACAGGATGGAACATATTAAACACATTATGAAGATAAACACTTTACATAACTGCACTTAAAGCAGACAGGGCGCTTCATGAAAGCATCACATATAATCTGCACCATTATTCTGACTCACCTGATAGCCTTGTGCAAATAGGGAGAACACTTCAATAGCTGTTCCTGTAATGACTTAAAGATATGCGCCGTGTTACGAGGAAGAGCTGTTTTTATCTGATTACATAACATTTTAGAATAAATAAATGCTCTTTGTTTGATTTAAACTCTTTGACTGACAGTTGTTGGTTCAGGCCGTGACAGCAGCTTCTGGAGCTGAGCAGAAAGTTACACAGATACCTACAAGTCATATTTACTAGGCAAATAAGCTGCAGTGCCCACACAGGTTTGCATAGAAAGCGAAAGCATCCGAGGAAAGTTATTACAATGCCTGACAGCTGAGCAGAAAATATGAATCAGTTGGAAGAGGGCAGAAGTATAAAAGATCAAGCTAAACATGTCACACAGGGTTATGATCGACACAGACCTGCAGCACAATGTGAGTACACACAGCTGATAGCCATATGCCTGTATGGCTGCTTTTTATTCTGTGATGTTTGGAAGAGCAGTATTCATTCATACATATGACCTATTTGACACACACACTGTTTGTTTTGAACTTTCCTATTATTAGCTATCATTTATCAGGCCAGTGGTTATCAAGCAAGACCAGAAGTTAAGCTACTACTTATGTTTACCTTGTGTTTGATATAAGCGGGGCCTGGTTTTGTTACATGTGACACAGTTATAGTATGACAAGAGGATTATAAATAATCTTACAGTATGATTTTATGAATGATTCCAGTGTCAAATGACAATGAGTGGCTGTAATGAGAAAACAAAAAAAACGACTTCTGTATATGCAAGGGTGTAACTTTGGTTTGAGAAGTGGGGGGGGGGACACAAAACAGGGGGTCCTCCGCAATGAAACATTGTTCTCGATTTAATTCCATTTCCTGCCTTTCTACAAATATATTAGGGACTATGGTGTTAACTAATCCAAGAAAGATGTGAAGTGTAATGAGTGCGCACACTTATCTAGTATCCTCTCCATGTGAGCCTGTTTTATTTGTGATGACCTCACATCCTCTGGGGGGGGGCTTCTAATCTCCGTTAGCTCCGAGCTAGCACCAGATGCTAACAACAACCCCCGTAACTCTCTCTCTCTCTGTCTCTCTCTCTCTCTCACAAAATTCGCTCGTCGTACACACGCTCCTCTGTGAAGATTACCCCTTGCGTAAAAAATAATAATAAACACATTTGAAATGTGGCGGGGACACAAACGGGATTTTGAAAAGTGGGGGGGACATGTTCCCCCTGTCCCCAGTGGAAATTACGCCCATGTGTATATGCTATAATTGTAGACAAATCTCACGCAAAGAGCAAAACCAACAATGAATTAGTCCGTCTCTCAGTAAATCTGAAAGTGAGTAATAACACAAATCACAGATATTACATTTCAAGACACATTTCCTAAAACAGCTGGTCGGTAGTTTGATCAATCATTACACAAGAGATGAATTCTGTATTCTTCGACAGTGCACATATAAATAGAATGTCAGGATATATACAGTATATATATATATATACATATACATTTTTATGAAGAGCTAATTCATATTTTACTATTTGAAATATGGTCTGTGAAACCTTTCTTTGTTTTGTACTTCCTCAGGCGGAGCCGGTCAAGTCCTTCCCTCAGCCGGTGGAACAGCATCAACTCAACAATCTCAGCTCACTCCGGAGCACTCAGGTTGGACACACACACACACACACACACACACACACACACACACACACACACA
>CALSBZ010034569.1:320181-338749 GCA_943591055.1 Gobionotothen gibberifrons
ACACACACACACACACACACACACACACACACACACACACACACACAGGCCACTTATTTTGCTTTGATGACCATTTGTTTCAAATGATAGAAATAGCATATGTAAATCAGTTGCATTCAGTTTCAGCATCATTGGACAATCTGGCATGATGCAAAAAAAAGAGTCATTGGTTATTTCCATATCTGGATCATTGCTGGTTATACTGCATGGATTTCTGTCAGGGCGAGATGCTAGGGGGGGAGGGGGGGGGAGTCATGCATTTACCTTATATCCTGATCATGGCTCCTTCTCCCTGTGGTCAGTGTGATGGACATCCTGAACCTGTGGAACGACGACCCGGAGGAAGTTCTGCTGGAGATGGGCTTTGGCTGCGACGAGCCTGACCTCTCCGGACGCATCCCGGCTCGATTCATCAACTACCAGTCTCAGGCCAAAGGGATAAACCTGCAAGTGTTTCTGGAGGCCCAGCAGAACCGGCTGGACCTGGAGAACCCAGACGTTAGCAGTAAGTCTGGATTTCAGCACCATGACCACCGGGTACATGAATGTGAAGAATCATTCCTAACAAGTGATAACAAGATGTCTTCTCCCTCCAGATCGCTTCAGACAGCTCGAGGTTCTCCAGCAGGTGACCACAGCGTTCTCCTCCCTGGTGGGGCCTTCCTCCCCCCTCAAAGCCCCCCTGGGGAAAGCCCTGACTCCTGAGGCCCGGGAGAAGAGGCGGCACGTGGGCATGCTGTTCAGGCGAGCGTCAAAGAAGTCACTCAGCCAAATCCACAACCAGAATTCTCAGGACCTAACCACACCGGCTGCTGGTCCACCTGAAGCTATGCAACCTCCATCCAGCCTGGGAGACAAGAAGTCTGCCTTCAAGAGAGCCAAACCTGGACTCCTGGAGACCGTGTGTCTGAGTCCTCTGGCGGAGGAACAAGGACCCGGTCCGGACCCTAATATGGCTGCTTTCACAGTCCAGGAGGGAGCCCTCAGACACGGGCCCCTGACAGAATGTCAACCCAGACCCCCAGCCAAGGTTTTACTGAGGAAGAGGAGCACAGGACCGGCTAGGGAATCATTTGAAATGGAAGAGGCAAGTTGAACTGCAACAGATCTCAAAGTGTATCAATTTCAACTCTAACAATAGTATCGTTTGTAGGTTTGCCCGTTGGATGTGAAGAGTTTCTTATTTTCTGACTACCCCGATTTTGATACATTTTGATTGACTTACAAAAGCTCATATTTACCCTATTTAAAAACAATATCTCAATCCATCTCTTTCTATTTCTTTACATTCCGCATCCATTCCTGACAATAACGCATGATGTAAATGCTGATGGTTGGAAAAATCAATATCTTTGTGTTTTTAACTCAATATTAAACATGTTAGTTGTATGTTAATGCAGTTACTAGGAGATATGATTGAAATGAGATGAAATGAGCACCTCCTAATGAAATGCAATCAAGTAGAACAAAGTCACTAACTCGTTCCCTTAATATAGACAGTGTTGAATGTATAAACACATTTCTGTAAACTAAACATTACAGATGAAGCACTTAATTTCGGACTCCAGCTTACCTGTTCCTGCCTACGCCCAGTTTCGAGGAAGGTCAAGCCCTCCCACTATTTTCCAAGAGGGCGTTGCCAGATTTCAGGTTTTCAATGATCCATTGCAGCTGGCTTCATTATAATTACATGTACTTATAACGGGGGCGGTCTCAAGTCAAGCTGGAGGCTTTCCCTTGAGCGAGGGCAGACCACTTACCAATCACTGCCCTCGCGTTTCAAACTGTCCGAAATTAAGTGCTTCATCTATATATCTTAACTAACATATGATTTGCAGCAGATCCAATGGGATTGCAATATGCATTTAATAACTCGTACTCTCACACACATCTCTGTTGTTGTTAATATTGTCCTTTTTTATATATATCATTCCAGATCCACAGTTTTGATGAAAGTAGTGTGACAGGGAGCTACACAGGAGGAGCAGAACATTTAGGTGGGTCTCTAAACCTATCATTATTTATTAAAGTATTCACAATTCTCTATCTCTCGCTTGCTAGCTTGCTTTCTCTATATTGCCACTTCTGGAACACTGGCAAAGTAGTTCCTTTAAACGTTGTCACACCTGAATGACGCTTTTACAACACAGGCCGCTTATTCGACTTAGAAGAGTGTTTGTTTTACATGATAGAACTATCAACGGGAACATAAATATGTAAATCACCGGCATACAGTTTCAGCATCATTGGACAATCTCGCATGATGCAAAAAATGCAAAAGGCATTAGAGGCTTTGGTCATTTCCATATGGGCATCATTGCTGGTTATGGTTCTCTGTCAGGCCAAAACATAGTGGCCTCTCTATGTAACACTCGCGCTCCAAAACTTTATACGTGATAGTCTAAGGGGCGGGACATCTCTAAGCGGTTGACCAATCAGAACAGAGCCTGAC
This sequence comes from Gobionotothen gibberifrons, assembly GCA_943591055.1. Lineage (NCBI taxonomy): Eukaryota > Metazoa > Chordata > Actinopteri > Perciformes > Nototheniidae > Gobionotothen > Gobionotothen gibberifrons. Next base: position 322,634 of record CALSBZ010034569.1, read on the forward strand.
AGCTAACCAATCAGAGCAGACTGGGCACTACATACTGATATACACCTGAACATCAGCAGGAGAGGACTCTTTAAAGTAGAGACACTACATACTGATATACACCTGAACATCAGCAGGAGAGGACTCTTTAAAGTAGAGACACTACATACTGATATACACCTGAACGTTTGTATAATAGGACCCCTTTAAGTTGTGAATGTAACACACTGTCCCTCTTCCTGATTGCTTTCCCTTTCCTCCCCTGTGTGTGAGCAGCGCGGAGTTTCATGCGGTCCACCAGCTGCCAGTCAGACAGCAGTGGGTTTTTAGAGGAGCCCATCATCCCCCCCCTCAGTCAGCAGGCGGCACCGGGACAAGATCTCCTCAAGGTCTCCTAATAACGCACTCCTCTCATAATAAAAAAAATGCAATGCCAAATCTGCTGTACCCTTTTTAAAATCACTCACTCTGACAATGTGCTTTTAATGTGATGTACTGCACGTCTCCGGCTGTCTGACTTGTCTGTAATGTGTGTTTGGTCGCAGGCTCTGTCAGGCCTGCTGGGAGCAAGCACCGACAGCCAGAGCAGTGAGAATCCAGTCTCCACCTCTCCAACTTCCCCTCACACCGCTTCATCTCTGCCATCACCTCCAGCCTCTTCTGGCGCGGACAAATCTCTCCTTTCACCAGAGCCTTCGTTAGTTTCCCCCCATTCCCCGTCTCTCGTTTTATCACGTCTCCTGGAATCCAACCTGCAGAGTTTACAGACCCCACGTGGTCACGATCAGTCTTCCTCTGCTTCGCTGCCTGCCTCTTTAATAACTCCAGATTCAGAGGAGATTACAACTGAGGACCAGGATGCTCCACACCCCCACCTCTCTGGTCCATCCCATGACTCTGAGAGCACAGCATGCCTGAGTGACCCTCCTCCTCCTCCTCCTCCTCCTGCCTCATCTCCCTCTCCAAATTTGGCTTCTTTATTTTCTGCGCCGATTGCCACAGACTCCTCCTCTGGGAGCAGAGAGTCAAAACGGGCTGAGTTGGCTTCACATGGGAATTCCCTCTCTGATTCCTCACATCCCTTTTCAACTCCCGATCGTAGTTGTCCACCCTCTCCTGAATTTCAAGCGGAAGTAAAGTCCCTTTCCTCAGACGGAATAAGCCTCTCTTATCCACTAAAGGAAGAGGAAGAAACTCCCCCCTCTCTCTTCTCTCAGTCACACACCATCAATCCCTCAGCTCCTGTCCTGGACCTGGTTTGTCCCACACCGCCTTCTCCTAAACCTTCCAGTCCAGTTTGTCAATTCTCATCACAATGCAAAGATCCAGCTGTTGAACGAATGCCAGGCCTTTCAGAGCTCTCCCAACAGGACAAAGCAAGTCATGATGATAACTTACATCCAGCCCCTCCTGTCCAACATGTTTCCCAGAGGAATCACCTCCCGTTAGGCTTTGAGGATACCCATCGGACGGGGGGGGAGGGTGGAGGGGAGGAGGAGGGCGCTGACACTGTGCAGACTCCAGAGGCTCACGTCCCAGACACAGAGAGCTCTGCAGGCCTGTCAGCAAGTTCAAGATTAGTCTGTGAGGAAGTATGTAACCAGACAGGAATAGATCCGCAGCTCCAGCCCTGTACTTTGCGAGAGGAGCTTTCAGCTGGAACCAAACCGGAAGAGAGATCAGACAGAGAATCACTCACTTCGGTTTTACCTGATGACGTGCCAGAAGCGCACAGCAGAACTGAAGTGGAACCGAAGGGTCTGATAAAGATCGAGAGCTTGGATCTGGTGTTTCAAACCTCAGTGGACGGCTCTGGAAGTGAAAGTGAAGATATGGAGGCGTTTCTTGAGCGGCTTGATAATGAAGGGCGAGTCTATTGGGCGGAACCGATCCACGTTTCCGATCCCACTCCCGAAGCAGGCAGCTTCGAAACCCCCGACGAATCTCCTGGGAATACAAATGCAGCTTTTATCGATTCTTCTTCATCCACAGGCAGAGACATGACTTCACCTGTGACATCCTCAACAACAATGGACACTGACCAGACGTCAACAAATGCAACTTCCTCCTCAGATTCACCCTCCTCTTTGCCATTAGCATCCCCCAAACCGCCAAGTCGCTCCATCTCCGTCCAGATGTCCTCATCTCCTTCCTCTCATATTGTCCACCGGACGGATGTTCCCTTCACGACTCACTCTAAACGCTCCCCTCTCCCTAGTGTCCTCCCTTTGGACACCTCCAGTCCTTTCCGCGCCGTCCAATCGTGGACAGACCTGCACATCCAACGACACACCCTCACCCAGAAGTTATCACACGGGGGGCTTCACTCTGCCCCATACGAAGTGACCGTATCCACTGGAATGATCCCAAACCCTACACCGAACTTCTCCTCTTCTCCATATTTGCCTAAAGAATGGGAGTCACATGACTATCTCCCTGGGATGGCTAGAAATCCTATGTCGGTGTCTGTGGATAAAGGGCTGTGGACCGATGAGGAGGAGGAGGTGGACAGGAATGGAGGGGAATATGAGGACAAGCTTTGGGAGGGTCCTCACACTGAGACCATGGCATGCTGCTCCTCCTGCGACCAGCAGTGTACCTGCAGGCACGGAGAGCAGCGGGGGAATATTCCTGTGAGTAACACAATCACCATCATTTCATTATTCCACCTTTCTCATCATACTTTTTCTCCTCAGATTTATATGTTATATTAGCTTTCCGTGTCCTTGGTCAGTTAAACTGTTTCTTTTGTATTCACCTAGGTGAGTGAATACAAAAGAGCAGTGTTCATTTCGTCAACGAAAACTATGACGAAAAATGTTCATCAACGACCTTTTTTACATGACGAGACGATGACGAGCTAAAAATAGATTCTTGATAACGAAAACTATGACGAAATGTATATTTAGTTTTCGTTGACGAGACGAGACGGGACTAAGGTGTTAATGGTGGACTATCGGACATTCAAAATGCAGCATATTTTCCCCCAAGTGTCCATCTTGTCTGTCAAAATGCATCTTACGTTTCTAACTTGCAATATCATTATTTCTGCTCTCTTCACTCCAGAAGAGCGATCTCCCTGTGTCTCTCTGTGTGTGGGGGGGCGGGGCCTAACTCTCTCCCTGTGTCTCTCTGTGTGTGGGGGGCGGGGCCTAACTCTATCTCTCTGTGTGCGGGGGCGGGGCCTAACAGACACGCTGCAGCGGCACACAGAGATCTGCCGGGGACGGAGCGTTCAGAGAGTATAGAGACACATTTTGACTAAAAGTTGACTAAAATTAAATGTTTCATCGACTAAAAGTTGACTAAAACGTTTTGAGTTTTCGTTGACTAAAACTAGACTAAAACTACGAAGGATAGGAATGACTCAAATGTGACTAAAACTAATAACCATTTTTGTCTAAATCAATAACAGCTGCCAAAATTAACACTGCAAAAGAGTGAGCTGTCCATCTTCCAATGAGTCACGACGTTTCCACTTTGATATAAACAGTATATTTGTTGTTGTGTTACCATAGTTCTTGAGATGGAGGCCCATTCATAGCCAGGACCTTATTAACATATCAATGCCTCATTTGCATGTGGAGTTTGTGGAGATGTTGACAGTGGTGTGTGTGTGTGTGTGTGTTGCAGGTACATGAGGCTGAAATCTTCCTTACTTCTAATTCTGCTTCTAGGCCTTAAATGTTTTTATTGTGTGCTAACGGTGTGTGAATGCAACTATTATCTATCATTCTTGATTTTCCATATATCCCATTTTCTTGTGATGCTGACAGTACTCTCTGGATGAGTTGGAGGAGATGATGCTGTGTCTGCAGCAGTTTCGCTCCGTGCTCAGCAACATGGAGGAGCAGCTCTCTGAGGACCAGGCTGCCGTTTACAGTGCTCTCTCCGACCAGGACAGGTACACAAACACCCTGACATTTCGACTTTGTGTCAACATTAAGGTTTCCATATGTGGCTTTAGTTAGTTATTAGAGCAGGGGGCGGCAACCTTTTTGATATGAAGTGCCATTCAAAATAAAATCTTTTATCAGCGTGCCGACGGGGTGTGTGTGTGCATGTGTGTAGGGTGAAGGTTCAGGACATAGAGGAGCTGAGGCGGTCGGTGCGGCAGGAGGCGGAGGAGCTGGAGCTGCAGCTGAAAGAACTCGCCCATCACTACGACGACAGCTTGAAAATGGTGAGACCCTCTTTCACACAAACACGATCACACAGAGACCCACAGGAAAACCAGCTTCCTGACTTCCAAAACCTTTTATCCCGTGTCACCTGCTGCCTGTAGCCAATCAGGGAGGAGCTCTGCCACTTTAACCCAGGTGTCATCAATCAGTCCCTATTAGAGCTGATCAGTTGTTGCTTTGACAAAATACATGAATCAAATGTGCCCTCCGAAGAGGCCTTTTGAAAACATAACATATAATATTGTTAGTTAATTAACAAGCTAACAACCTCCTTTCTGGAACTGAATAATATAAAAGCAGGAAAATTACCAACAAAGACATCTTAAAGGGGAAGTGCGCTGTTTCTCCTTAAAGGGACAGGCCAGTAGAGAATTAAAGTCACCCTACAGAAACCTGAAAAAAACATGCACTTCTGTACTTCTATACGCCTCGTATTTTTCAACCGATGCACAGCAGTTATGCGCACATGGGTTGCAGTCGAATAGTTTTAAAATCAGCTCCTAAGTTCTAACCCTATCGTCTATTCCTTGACCTCTGAGTTAAACGTCACGGGGTTAAGGGATAGTGGATAGGAGAATTCAAAAGGACTTAGGAGAAGAGACTGCAGTACTTTAGAGAATCCGACTGCACTTTCACTATCCGACGTATTTATGATGCGCCAGCGGACGTCCTTTTGTGCGTCTGCTGCTGTGGGGAAACCATGGAAACCACAGTTTTCTATACAGCGGACTATAACATGGATGTTTAATAAGAACGAGGGACTACTGTAAACTCATCTAGAGACTCTGCACCGTGCTCTGATGCTGTTGCTTTATGCTGTATGAACGTGGACAACAGAGAAACATTTTCTTCATGACCAAAGTTTGAAATAAAAAAGGAAAGTGAAACTTATGCTCGTCACCCTCTCCCTCCGGTCCACATTAATACAAATGATCCCAATACGTATGATTGTATGAAAAGATCTTAAAATAAATACAAATGTATTTATTATAAACGTTAGTCCTTAACATCTATCACTGTGTATATCACCATTCAAACATCTTTTAAAAGTTGAACAAACCCCACACAGCTCTGTGAAGACTGACATGTTGACTTTATTTGATCATTTCAGTAAAAACTAACGTTCATATTTCTCTTTTTGAATATAATACTGAGGAACGTTAAAAACAAAGCACTTTGGCAACTTACCACATACGTTTTAAAAAGCTTAATAAGCACCGTAACTTTCATGATATAATTTCTCCGTCATAATCATTTGTTTCCGTGAACGGCCGACTGTTGAGTGACGGCAAATGCTGCGGCTGCAAGGCATTGTGGGGCAGCATTTTCTCCTCTCCTTTCGTAAAGGGAGGTCCAGTGGTTCCTAAGCTAAAGGAGGTTATAAAGGAAGTTTGAAACCTCCTTTCCTTTCATTTAGAAGAATTCGAACGGCACTTATCATGGCTGCTACTGAGGTACTTCCGGGTCATTTCACTCCGTTAGGAAGGTTCCTAAGCTAAATGGACTATTCGACTGCAACCCTACTCTCAGCATGCGTTTGAAATAGATATTTGATATATTTTAAGTCCTCTGTATAAAAAGTGGCATTCCTTGTTTCTGATCAGAAGATGCACAGGCTGCTGGACGAGCAGTCTCTGCTCTGCTCTCAGCTCAGCGTCCTACCTGGAGCGGGACCCCCCTCCTCGAGAACGCCCCCCCCCGGCAGGACGGTAGCCACTCAGTGCTGCATGCGGCTCGGGACCCCCCCCGCAGTGGAGGACACCCTCAGACAGTCCCCCCCTGGATCAAAGTGCCTCTGTGAGGGCCTGGACATGAAGCTGGACATGATGGGCTTCCTGCAGAGAGTAAGACATCACGTTAATATATGAAGGGAAACAAGTACAGAGAGGTCAAGGGTCATTGTAGTATATAACAAGTACAGTCTTTGATACTTTGATATTATTTTGTAAACTCCTGTCATGTTTTTCAGTTGAAGGAGTCTCTGCGTCATTCTGTGAACACAGACTCCTTGGAGTAAAAGGTGAGGTTTTTTTATTAATCATTGAATCATAATTGAAATGTCTGCCTAAGACTGCATACATGTGATATAGATATTCATTAATTAACAGAAAACCAATATTTGAGTCAACAAGAAGGAAGATTATATCGCTTTCTTTTCTTTTTCAATATATCAAAAGTTTACTTATTTGATTAGCATTGCAGCTGCATGGTCAACGAAGAACACAGAAAAAGACAACACCGCCGATAAGGATTGATTCAATGAAATGAAAAGATGAGAGTAACAAATGCGTCACTTCCGGGCAAAAATAGCGGCTCCGCCCACTTTTGGGGGGAAAACAATGCTGTCAGTTGAATGGCGGTCAATACAAATTCTGAAGTTTTTGCCAATCCGATCAGAAATGTAAGAAAACCGGAGATTTTTGGATCTTCAAAGAGCCCGATTCCAATGGCCAGACAGGCAAACAATTGCATTAAGCCCGACGATCGGGCTCGATATATGGTTAAATATAGCAGTAGGCTATCGATTTTCATAGATGAGAGTAACATCTACGTGACTTTACGGCCCCGCCCACTTTTGGGGGAAACAAGGCTGTCATTTGAATGGCGATCGAGCCTGAAGCCACAGAGCTCTTCTGTTACTGTCCTTTCTTCTTAGAGGAAGTACAGAAACACTGAACTCTGGATTCTTTTTAATGTTCGAGGTGCAATAAACGACACGCTCATGGGAGTAACAGCTGGAGAAATTACAGCCTCGCCTACTGATTTTAATGTAACCATATATCAAGAGCGATTGTCGATTACCAATCGAATGTAATTCTTTGCCTGACTGGCCATCGTAATCGAGCTCTTTGAAGATCCAAAAATCCACGGTTTTCAAAAAAATTTGATCCCCCAAAAGTGGGCGGGGCCGTAATTTTTGCCCGGAAGTGACGTAGGTGTTACTCTCATTTTATGGAACCCTAACCCTAGTTTAGACCACATAACTGCCAGTGTTACGAATACATATTGCAATTTATACCCTATAAGTCATTTTAGGTTTAATTTAAATTGTGCTTGTATATCATCCTGATGTGCAGGTGTCAGTGGTGCTGCCTGAGAACCAGGGGGGTCCTGAAGTCTTCCATTCACTGAAGAATATTTTTTCAGATGTACACCTTTTGTAATAAGTGTTCATATTTGCCTCTAGAACCACTACGAGCTGCATGAGAAGCAAACTTTGTTGTAAAGGAAAAATGTGTAATAAAAGAAAAGCAATAACGGCATAGGATAGGCTGTTTAATCATAAAAAACATGTTTAAAATATATATATATATTTATATAAATGTAAGTATTTAATACAGAGACACACGAGGCTTCTGCTCAGAAAGCACAAAGCTTCGTGTGAATTATTCCACTACAATAAACCGTAGAACAGTGAAACATGTGTGTGCTCTTTCTTACGTGTCTGTATTATTTCACATTGAGGTTGTTGTTGTTGTGTTGTTTGTTGTGCTGGGGGGACGTTTGGAACAAAAGCTCCAGCGGTCTACAGCACACTTCAGCAGGATGTCTCAATTACCAGAGGATAATCCCCCATCAAGACTTCAAAAGGATTTGATTATCACAAGGGTCGGAAAGAGCTGATATAACTCAAAAGAACATGAGCAGAAACACTCCTTCCTGTTCCTGTGCACTTCCATACCCATTCACATGTCAATTCCTATTCTTTTATGTATTTATTTGATATGTAAAAGATATGTTCCTGAAACTAAACTCTGTATATCTTCTTTTTTAGTGATATATTTCAATATCATCAAGCAGTCCAACATTGTTAGCCTGCAATGTTTAATACCATCTTTGTGAAATAGACCATTTCTGACGATTTTAAGGTTAAACAATTGATACAAATTATTCTTGAAGGAGTTATGTTTGTATGAATAAGTGTACAAAGCAAATACAAAACACATATATGATGAGCATGTTGTATAATGTCAAGAAGGAGGTGCGACTAACAACCCTTTTTTATCGAGTACAATAAGGGTGTGTTCAGGTCAGTTTTCTTAAAAGGAGCTAATTAGACTTATATTGAAATTCAGCGGCTCTTCTGGGGGGGGGGGGGGGTAGGGTAGATAACGGGATCAGCAGATGCTCCTCCTCCGAGCTTCATAACCCTCACTGCTCCGCTCCGAGTGTGTGTGACACTGCTGAGACCGAGGTAAGAACACACTTTGATTCCTTATTCATCATCGGCTGCTTTGATTTTGTCTGAAACAGTTTCAAAGCTTTCGTTTCATTTTCGCAGCCACATTTGCAACCATTCGGGGATCTATTTTATTTTTGTATTTATTGTTTTCACATGTGCCATACTGGCTGTCTTTGTTGATCATTTAGAGAATCAAAAAAGATCGCATCTGCTTACGGTACTTGACAAATATGTTAAAAGTCACCGGTTTGGACATGTTTGAAGTGTAAAGAAAAGTAAGAGAAGATATTGTGATGGACAAAGAACTGACGTTGGACTGTCGTCATTTGATCAACGCTTGAGTTCATGCAGTATTATCTAAAGTAAAGCAGATGTGTCGATGAGGCAATCACACACACACACACACACTCACAGCGTTGAAGTGCTTTATCCTTTGTTAGTGTCATAAGGTCCTCTCATGAATAATGGATTGTGGATGTGTGTGTGTGTGTGTGTGTGTGTTATGTGATACGTGTAGAAAGCCCCGAGGGCCTCAGAGATGACGACTGGCTGTGTGAGGTCGACCCTGGAGCCTGAACATCGACTGATGACACAGGAGAGCAAACACTGTGAGCACAGAGATAAATGACACGACAAAGTACAACATAATTGAAACATTAAATCATCATTAGAGCTCTTTTTGTCCAATTTTCAAGGAATAAAATCCCCAGATTGTTTTTAATTGACATTGATTTTTACCTGAATGATATCTTCTCAGACAAGTCGGCGCTGGAGAGCCTGGTGGGCAGGAAGTCAGAGATGAAGGGCGATGAAGAGGAGGCGAAGGCTCTCTGCTCAGAGGACCAGGAGGACGTCCAGAAGAAGAAACCTCGCAGGAAAGACACACCCGTCCTCAACTCTCCTCCACGTATACCAGGTCAGCACACTAACACAATGAGTCCAGGTGTGTGACTCTCACAGCTCCATTCTCCTCAGATATCCCCCGTGAGAAGAAACCTCTCCAACCAAACATCTGTGAAGTGTGTTGTGTTAGTTGACAACCTGTCTTCCTTTCTTCAGGAGTGAGACAGCTGAAGGCGGAGAAGCAGATGGTCCACTTAGAGGACGAGGAGAAGGACTTCAAGGATTAAAGCCTGGATTTCACCTCTATTTTCTTGTCAATAAATGTTTACAGTCTTATTAAATGTTGCCTTGGCCTTAAGATTTGTTTGTTTTTTACATTTTCTGGCACCAGAAGACCAGGACTTTCAAAAAGTGCTATCTTCTCCCCTCTTAAATGGCTTTTATCACCTAACTGGAAGATACCACGTGTGTTGACGGGGGTAGCTAAACGGAGCAGACATCCAAATCACACAAAATAATAAATGTACCATTGATACCAAATCTAGATTATTGTTAATCTATCTCTGGGCAGTCGTCCATAGCAACCAACACACCAATGATATCTCATCATTTACTTCAAAGCTGTCTCCCCCATCTTCCTTCATGTTAAAAGTACCCGGACTTAATGAGACACACCTGTTTGCACTTTGCTTGATTAAGCACCTTGCAAAAAAAACGGAAACGTATAAAACAACCGAAACAGTGTATGTCTTTAAAACCACATTAATTGATAATGCATCGAGTAAACTAAAATCAAGCAGTCAAACAACCTGTTCCTTTTGGGGAAGAGAGTCTATTTACAAGGTAAGAAGACACCCTTTTTCACAATTTCAATTGAATTGAAAAGACACAATGAGGAAGCAAAAATGTGTGGTGTAAAGTCATATGAAGATCTTTACAATTTTATTTAAAGACCGGTCAAGAGTCGTCGGTTTGGTTCTGGTGCAAGAAGTACATTTCCCAAAGCCCTGTATTGAAAATAATAATATTTGCCCCTACAGTACTTGATTAAATGTACTCTGTACGCCACTGCAGCTCAACACTTGAGAGAAAACTCAGATTTGAATCTAACTCTAATTAAAAAATGGACTGTATCAGTTTTTTTTATATATATATAAATAAATAAATGTGCAGCATTTAAAGTATAATACTTACCACTCCTGTCCTCAGGTATGGCTTATGTCTCACTCTTTGACTGCTTTTTGCAGAAAGCACACAAACTGAACTCTGCTAGGGACTCACTGGTAACACTTTGATAAATTATAAGTTAAATGAGATTGTTTGAGACAATTCAGCAGCGCCTTAAACCATACAATACAGCGTATTAAACCATACAAATAAACAAACATGGCAGAAACTTACACTGAGACTGAGTTAAATTACATTAAAGAAAACATTCATTTCTCCAGCGGGACAACAGAGGGAGAGAAGGGAAGGGAAGGGAAAGCCTAATACAAAATGTCTTTAAATTATCAAACAGAAATAATAATTAAGAATAATAATTGGAAAGTCATAGTTTGAAGGAGCATTTTCCAAAAAAAAGTGCTAAGTCCAAAAAAATTAGGAGCTGTAAGTAATTAAGTTGAGACATCTAAAAGAGGGTGGGGTTAATACATCATCAACAGTGACCTATACAAGATGAAAACTCAGCAGGAGGTCTGCTGAAGTACAAGGCTATATGCAAATATGAACAAAGACCCATCATCATGTGGTAATATCTCACGATGTGACATCACGCTGATGTACTTTAAGTCACTTTCGGCGCCGCAGGGAGATGCGCTGCAGTCTGCGGGCTTTCCCCCGGGCATCAATGGGCCGCATCTCCGTGACCTTTGACCTGACCAGCCGGTAGGAGCTGGCAGTGTAGCTCGGTCTCTTGCAGTAATGGATCAGACGACACTCAAGCTGAGGCACTGCAGAGACAGCAACATGAGAGTTAGCAAGGAAACACGCTCCAGACTTTGAGCTGTGTGTTTTTAACGACTTCTTGCAACATCTGAATTAATAACAATAATCAAATATTCCTTGAAATATATTTTTAGAAAATTATTCTAGTTTTTTTGTTTTTTTCAATAAAAAAACTGTGGATTTTTTTCAACAAACTGGCATTTAAAGGGTTAAAATCCCCAACATATAATTCATATTTCATATGTGTATGTCAGGCTGGAGTAGTTTTAAAAGACTGACTCTTTGAAAGTGGGAAAAAATAGGAATATATCATATTTTTATAGCAGTTTTTGTGAAGGTGGCATTTTATGGCCTTAGGAACAAATACGACGAATATGACAATAAAGAATGTATATACAAAGAAACTGTAATTATACTCCGCAGGGTTGCAAGTAACAACCCTGCATAGAAACCTGACTTCAGTATCAGACTACAGAAGTATTATCAACAATATGTACTTGTATATGAAACCTTAATAGTGCAGGTAAGTCATGTTCTGTGTGAAAGCTAGTAGTCGCGTGTGTACCATTTTTCTGCTGCTTCTCCGTGTGGCCTTCAGGTTTCTTCCTGTGTGTGCTCTGAGCTCCTGCACCTGATTGGTTGTCTCCTCCCTCCTCTTTAGGCGTTGTCTCCACCTGCTGTCTCTCCCCCTGCCCCCCCACATCTGTCTTCCTCTCCTCCTGTCCTGTGTTGGGACTCGACTGTTTCTCCTCTTCTGTGTCTTTCTCCAGCTGGCCGCCCTCCTCTCCCTCCTTCTTGGTCTTTTCTTTCAGATCTACACGCACAAACACACCATTTAGAAATGAATACAAGCATTGAGGAATTGATTGATATTACTTGCAATACATAAACAGATATTAATGTGTACTCAGTTCTGCCGTTGTCTAGTATACAGTTTAAATAGCCATTATTGAAACATAGATATTAAAAGATAATTGTGGATGCCTTTGGCTGCCTGGGCCTTCCACGTCTCCCTGTTTTGCTGAATCTCCTGGTTCCACGTGATCTTGAAGCTCTTGAAGTCCACGGTGGTCAGAGAGCAGCTTCCCTCTGAGCCCGTGCTCTTCACACTGGACTTCACACTGGACTGCTTTCCATCGCTGCAGACGATACTCTGGTCACTGTGGACAGAGTAAACAGGCATGGGCACACACAAAGAAGCATGACTGTGGTGCTAATATTACAATATTTACCAACCTTACAGTAAGTGTTTGAGGGAGCCAGTATATCTTATCATTCCTAGTCTAATGGCCCTACACTGACATCTAGTGTCCAAAATGTGTCTGACGTCAATGTTAAAGCAATATATTCGTTTTTTTTTTATTACATCTAAAGTGTGAGAACACTTTTTTTTCAAGATCATGTCAGTCTTATCGAACAACGTCAGTGTAAGGAGTGTCACTCAGAAAATGAGGGTATTTTGTGTGTCACCTAGAGTGTCTTAATCCGTTCAACTCAGAGCGAGATGCTTCCTCGATAAGCGGTGACACAATCCTCTCGATCATTTCTGCCAGCACGGTGAAAGTCGGCTCCACGATGAAGTCGATGAATCCTGCAGAAGCCAAATCAACATTCATAGAATCAGGAATTCATTAGGATGCATCTGTATTTGTAGTCTTATTTGTATACCTTACCAATCTGGGACTGGGCCACCAAAGTGGATTTGCGGTCACAGAGAGGAGAGAAAGGTAGACCCAGCTCTGCTTCTTTATCACCCTGAAAACAAATCCAGAAACATCAACAACACATCACTATTTTGGAAGTAACCTTAGCCCATTTAAAATGCTAAATGAAGCTAAATGTGGGTGTCAGTCGGTGGGTACCTGTCTGAAGAACTCCTCCAGCAGGGATGTGGTCCAGCGGTGATGGAGGTCCCAGCGTTTGGCGGGGTGGCTGATATCCGCAGTGTGCAGCAGCAGAGATAAGGCCTTCGGTTTGTCTATCCTGCAAATACAGTCAGTCAGTCAGTTATATAAATGAACTGACAAGCTGCTGTGCAATATCTAACGACAAGTACTTGGTTGTGTAGCTGATGTTAAGCATGAAGTTCGGCATGGCTCTTGAAGTTTTGGTAAAGTCGTGATGCAAGAGTACAAGGCAGGTGATTACTAGAATCAGTAGGGTTTATCCTCTGGAGACCACTATTATTTTTAGCAGATTTCACGGCAGTGATGCTAGCACAGCTGAAAACCTGCCCCTCTTAACTGCTATGAATTATCACATCGAATGAGTCACAAAAATCGTCAGCCAACAAGTCCTGGCCTGTGTCGGTGTCTCTTGAGCTGAGGTGTGAAAACTCTCCTCTGATGCCACACATTGATTTGTCCTGGTACATTTTAATTGCTTTTGCCAGGTTGTGTGGTTTAGTTAAAATGAAATTATATTACAAAATGGTGATACAATATTACATAAATACACCAACAAACAGCCATTATAACAATTAAATAGTAATTATGAATAGTTGTATTCGTACTATGTTACATTTAAACTATAGACTGTAAATGATTTAGACATATAATCCAGGTTTGGCCAAAGAATATTTTTTCTCAGGTATGGGGAATTACTCAGCTAGAGTAAAAATCATAATTCAGCTATAATACCACTTCTACAATTATATCGACTTGCTACAGCACAACACCGCTATAGTCACAAGTAGTTATAATGGTGTTACCCATGTTGTGATAGTGTGAGCATCCCCACTAAGGTGTTTAAACCGTATTTAATGTCACCAAATCTGACTCCCCATAATGCAACGGTACTCACGTCTCCGGCTGCTGCAGGAAGCTCTTCATGGCTTTGATCTGCTGGAAGTGGCAGGACATGTCTGTGGCCAAAACCATCTCCACTACCAGCGTCCGCAGCTCTCTGGAGGATCGGATGAAAAGGAAAACATCACAACAGCAAATGGATGGATAGCCAAACAATACCTTGAATTGTGTTTGCTAGTTCTCCATGACGCGACATAAGACTCTTTACACTTATGATGAAACACCTTAAATGATGACACATCACCCTCAGGTGTTAGTTCTCACCTCCAGTCGTCTTTGGAGAGATTAGTGAAGATGTTCATTTCGTCTCCGGACTGCAGGAGTCGATAGGCGGCGCTGACGTGGTAGTTCTCCAGGACAGCTCGGTCATTGTACAACATGGCTGTGTCCGACCTGCAGAGCCCACACAGTTACTTACTGAAAAAGGACCAGAGATGGCAAAAGTACACACTTCCTTTACTCAAGTAGAAGTACAGATACTCGTGTTTAAAAATACTCTGGTAAAAGTAGAAGTACTGACTAAACTTCTTTGCTCAAGTAAAAGTAAAGAAGTATGGGCTTCGAAATGTACTTAAGTAAAAAGTACCCATAACTACCAACTGTTTTAAAGAGTACCTGACCTCCCTTTATATTAATAGAACAATAATGTCATTGTTAGTGGGGGAAACTTCTGTAGCAATTGGAGTCAGGACTCAAAGAGACACGAGCTGGAGCTTTGATGTCAAACACTGATGGTTTATTTGGAGTATCGGCCGGAGAATTCACAAGACAAGTCCAAGAGCCAGAAGGTCTGACCACACGGTAGAGTTGCCACAATCAATTCTGAAGAAACCTTCCTTTTGCATGATGTTTTAACTAGTTTGGAGGAGGGTAATCCACATTCTTCACTAGATAGTCTAAACAGCTGGGGACAGTGAATTACTTGCAGTTGACGCTTAATGGCCTCGAAGATTTCACACCTCAGTCATCAAGCCCCGAAGGAAGCGTTCCATATGTTCCCATAACAATAAACTAGGTTTGATCGAAAGACGTCATAAACTGGCAACAACAACAAATGGCTGAAGCAGCCCCTCCTTAAGGGGGATAACAGATCAATCAATCAATCAATCAATGTTTATTTATATAGCCCAATATCACAAATGTTACATTTGTCTCAGTGGTCTTCACAGTTTGTACAGAATATCAGTATGACAATACGACACCCTCTGTCCTTAGACCCTCACATCGTACAAGGAAAAACTTCCAGAGAAAACCCACAGTTTAAAGGGGAACATGGGAGAAACCTCAGGGAGAGCAACAGAGGAGGGATCCCTCTCCCAGGACGGACAGACGTGCAATAGATGCCGTGTGTAAAAGAAAGATAATACATTTGCAACATAGGTAGTCCAAATGTTTGGAAATGCATGTGTGTATAATAGGAAGATGAATCCACGAGGACATCCATCTAGGACTTATGATCCAGGACCACAGCAACAGCCACAACTGAAGATCTGGGCTCGCGACCCAGGACACAGGACTGCAGCAACAGGATCATCCATGCCAAGGTTGGTCATAAACGTCAGAGGGCAAAAGGTAAACATCTATGGGAATTATTCCCTAACAGTTAGCTAATTAATGTTTCGATGCTGAACAACGGCAACATGACAACGTTTTCATTGGTCCCTCTTCTTTAGAGAAGACCAGGAAATGATGGATACACGGATCGTGTTCAAATCAATAGGCACGCAATGATCACGCCACCAAACACACATTCAAACTAAAGGAACCAGCCTGTTTGGAAAATGTAAGAAGTAAAAAGTACAGGTATTTGGGTTCAACATGTAAGAAGTAGAAAGTACAGGTATTTGTGTTCAACATGTAAGAAGTAGAAAGTACAGGTATTTGGGTTCAACATGTAGAAAGTACAGGTATTTGGGTTCAACATGTAAGAAGTAAAAAGTACAGGTATTTGTGTTCAACATGTAAGAAGTAGAAAGTGCAGGTATTTGTGTTCAAAATGTAAGAAGTAGAAAGTTCAGGTATTTGTGTTCAACATGTAAGAAGTAGAAAGTGCAGGTATTTGTGTTCAACATGTAAGAAGTAGAAAGTACAGGTATTTGTGTTCAACATGTAAGAAGTAGAAAGTGCAGGTATTTGTGTTCAACATGTAAGAAGTAGAAAGTACAGGTATTTG
>CALSBZ010034579.1:0-10347 GCA_943591055.1 Gobionotothen gibberifrons
AAACAACAAACAGCAGACAGAGAGGTAGTGGAAATGATTTGGTGAGCATAGACGGAGAGAGAGGGAAACGTAGAAAGGGGGGTGAATTGAGAAGAGGAGGACATGATTATACGGCTCTATTAGCAAATGGATATTGTGAGAATCATTCAGTAAATGACAGAAAGATAGCTTAATATTTACCAAATGGTTGTATGATGGATATACTGAATAATTCAACAAATGGCCTGGAGACGCAGAGCTAAGAGAGCAGGGTGATGGGATAAAGACACAGAGAGGGGGGACAACACAAAGCAATTTAGCAAATGGTCAATGGGACTCGTGACAGATACTGTTGCCATCTTGTCAACAATCACGGAGAGGACAGGACATAGGAAAGGAGGAAAAGAAGAGCAGGGGGCAGGAGAGGAGATGCCATGGTAGAAGGGGAGATGAGGAGAGGAAACAAGAGCAGAGGAGACATGGGAGGAGAGGATACAAGGGCAGGAGAGAGGGAAGGAGGGGAAAGGAGATGGTAATTGGGCCATCATGAATGTCACCGAAAGTAAATGACAGTAATCACACCACACACTTGGAGCCAAAATGTGTGTGTGTTCTCCGCTTGTGTGTGCATAATTTCCGCTACCTGTTCATCAATTAGAGTTTCTGCTGCATCATCAAAAGGGTATGGAATGGTTTCTTTGTCCTTTGCGTCTGTGTGTTGTGTGCTAATGTATATTTGCAGCTGAGCCTTACTTTTCATACTTTGCTATTTACGATAGTGTCTTAGAAGTGAAGTTACCTTGAGAGCTCCACCCATGAGAAAGTTATGCTCAGGAAAGTTAGTCCACTAAAACACAAACAAGCATCTAAGTAAGAAATCGCTTTTATATTCTGTACTTTCAGGCGAATAAAGTACATATAAACACACTTATTTCTCAAGTTTCCAAAAGGTTGACCGTTAAAAGTCTTTAAAAACAGTATGATGAAAATAATTGATGATATTTCAATCCTAAACTATCAGCTCTAATGTAGCGACAACATTGTAGAGTTGACTTGCACTTACAAAATATTCACATTATCACACAGAAGATGTTGACATAAACAGCAATAATGTGGATATAATGATAAGGTAATTTGATGTAGGCAAATAATAAAGCAGCTAGAACAGTCTGGCTGTTATACTACATTTGGGAAAATATTATCATACAGTATTTGATCAACTAAGCCATATGTTCAAGACAAGATTACTAGGGAATGGTACGTTATGAGAATTTAAGTGAGATTAGAAGAATATGCCTGGAAAAATAAAAAACCATATACCCAAACACAATTTCCGTTACTCATTGAGAACAGAACACAAACAAGTTTTTATGGAACTCTTACTGATTGAACTTAGTCTTCTTTCAAATGTCAAAAAGCTTAAGATAATATTCTAAATACCAGAATTGTATCATTTCAAACCACCTCGTGTCCTGTTAAAGAATGCAATTTCTTCAAACCTAATCCAAAGTGAAAACTGTGGAAATAGACTGGCTTGGCATTGTATTTTAGAGGTTAATTTACAAAGTGAGCCATGATTTTGGTTTATGCAGTGAATTCTGACATTTTCTGCTAAACAATTTTGAAGTAGAAACATGGCACTTATCGCACACACACATGCACGCAGACACACACCCACAAAGCCTTGCTGTTACTAAGTGGAAGCCAGTTCCATAATTATGTTTCCTCCCTGTCTGTCTGTCTGATTACCAAAATAACAATTTCAAGATGGAAGCGGTATGCAAATAATGCAGAGTGTGTATTTGTGAGTATTTCTGTATTTGTATTTCTGTGTGCGAGAGAGAGATAATCAGATGCCAACTGAGCTGTGAAAGTGATTGCCATGGAGCACAGTGTTAGAGAGGGAACAATCAAAGTAACACAGTCCTTATCACACTCACACAACTCACAGTAGGACTCGACTAAAACAGGAGTTTTGGATCTAAGATTGCAATTTGGAAAGTCATTATGATTTGCTACTTTTTCACAAGACTATCAGACTCTCTTTAAGAAATATCAACATGATTGTAGTAGTAGATCATTACTCGTCAGCAGCTGAAGATATGTTATATCTCTCACAGGCTCCGCCCTCTACTGGACTCTATGGGTACTCCCCCATATCCTATCTATGCACACATTCTTTCACTGAGACTTCCCTACCCGTAGCCGGCCCCTGGGCGGGTCTACCTGAATGCGCCCGCATCCACCGCATAAAAGGCAACCTCGCCCGCTCACTGCTATCCCTTTCTCTTTCAGCTAAGCAGCTATTGAGTAACTGAGCGAGAGATAAACAGGATAGAAAAAGAACAAGGAAAAGTTTCGTCGGACAATCGAATATGGACTCACCTGAGGAGCGCCCATGTCCTTCGTGTCCGGGTTCTATCAGGAGTGATGATCCCCATACTCGATGTATCGAGTGTCTGGGGTTTGACCACGCGGCAGCTAACCTTCCCCCATCGGCAGTCTGCAGCGCCTGTCGGATGTTGACCCGATCCAGCCAACTGCACAGGGTGGCGATGTTCGAGGGGTGTTACGTCTCGCCGGTGAAGGACCCAGAGGGGAGAAGGCCCCTGCCCCCGCTGCCGCGTGACCGAGAGATGCTTGAGTATCTCGATAAGATATTCAAGCTCAGGGCGCAAGGGGGAGTGCGTCCGGCGGTGGTAAGATGGAGAGAGAGGCGTCGGGTGAAAGTCTCGAAAACGCCCTCTGCCTCCGCGGTCCATCCCGAGGTGATGGGTCGGTACCGACCCCCGCAGGGACAGGCCGACAGAATCTGTCGGGCTCCTCCTCCGGTCTGCACTCCGGTGCCACCACAGCGGAGGGGTACCGGGTGGGGAGCTCCATCCTCCAGGAGTTGACTGGCGGCGGCAGGAAGCGTCTCGGCAGGGAGAGGGGAATTCTCCGGCCAGGACGTGAGGGCAAATCCTGCCTCCTGCCTCCTCCCTCTATGATCCTTTTATTGTGAATCATCCTTTTCCAATAAAAGTGATACATTGTACTCCAGTTTGAGTGTCTTTGCTTTCCACACACCCACACAGCCACGTAATGTTGTCAGAACAGTTTCCCCACTCGCTGCCCAGGTTGTAACTCCAGTAAAGGAGGCGTGGGTGAGAGTGATAAACCGCACTATGCGGGTACAGGGACATTATGGCAGGCGTAACAGGGTTAGGAAACAATGAATGCCAAGTGTGAAGACTCCACTTGATGTTTTCACCCGAACAGTGAAAAACACCATGGCGGAGCACGCGCTCCCGAGGCAGTGCGCCATGCTGCGTTCAAAGACCTCAGTAAAGAAAACTCCACTTGATGTTTTTCACTGTTCGGGTGAAAACATCATGGCGGAGCGCGCGCTCCAGAGGCAGTGCGCCATGCTGCGTTCAAAGACCTCAGTAGAGAGTCGGCCCTTTCCGTGTCGACCCCCCATGGGCAAATGTTCGCTTCACTTCGCTATCATCTCTTCTCTCAGCAGAGGTTTAGACCTTGGTGCGAAAACAGGTGGTGTCTGTTGTGCGCACACGGGACAGAGAGAAGGGGC
The DNA here is from genome assembly GCA_943591055.1 of Gobionotothen gibberifrons. NCBI lineage: Eukaryota > Metazoa > Chordata > Actinopteri > Perciformes > Nototheniidae > Gobionotothen > Gobionotothen gibberifrons. The sequence continues at coordinate 3,554 of CALSBZ010034579.1, forward strand.
ATTATTCTCTGTATTTCCTGGTGCCCAAGAAAACAGGCGAATTCAGGCCCATTCTGGATCTCCGTGGTCTGAATCTCCACATTGTACGCAAAACGTTCCAGATGTTGACTGTGAAACGGTTATTGGAACTGGTGCAGCTAGGCGACTGGTTTACAACCATCGACCTGAAGAACGCCTACTTTCATGTCGGAATTGCTCCGAAACACAGAAATTATTTACGTTTTGCCTTCCAGGGGGTGGCCTACGAGTACAACAGGCTGCCGTTCGGCTACTCCCTGTCCCCCGCACATTCAGCAAGTGCGTGGAGGTAGCACTCCAGCCGCTACACAGCCGGGGCATGAGAGTTTTCTTTTAATTCGTTTTTAATTTAGCCCCCTCTTTCAACATTTCCCTCCCCACACGTTTAAGCCTGAATTGTACCAAATCTCGTTAACTGAGATTGATTCCCATTAGTTAAAAGGAAAAAACAATCACGCTAAGCTAAAAAAACTCAGCCTTGTAGCAGCTTTGATTTACGCTGCTTGTTGCTATTTAGTTAGCCCATCACATACAAAACAGAGTGTTGGTTTTTGAAACTAAAGTCAATTCAGTGTTTGCTAAATACCTGTTTTGGGTGCTTTTCCTCTGCAGGTTTAGATATAACTTTAAATCAAACAAAGCTGCCATGTTGCAAACTGTGGCACACTTTGATCATGTGTTTATACATTCTCAATCAATTCATAAGGTTTTCCATTCACCATACTGTCTATCTCCTCTTCCTTGTCTTATGACTTCCGTTTTTCCTTCATCATATACCGCCTTTTTCCACCACATTCCTTCCTTTGCTTTGACCTCTGCCCTGAATCTGTCTCTCGGAGTGTGACCTCTTGTTTCCTACCTTTGACATTTTGATCTGACCTGACCTATGCATAATTGCACATCTGTGTGTGGCACTATGTGTCACCATGTGTGTTTAACGTGGGTGTCTATGCTTATAGATTCCTGTGCAGAGCTTTAACGACAGTCTCTTTCCCGTCGTGTATGTGTGTGGGATCATTTGAAACCCCCCTAGGGATCTATGATGTCATAGGTCCCACCCTTAACACCTCCTCTCTGTTCTTCCTTCCTCTCCTCGTTAAACACTGGTTAAGAGGTCGTCAATTTAGAGGAGATAATGAGCACAGGTCAATTAAGAGGGGAGATAACAAGGCAAAGTGTGATAGGAGGACAACACCTGGGGCTGCTTCACACATTAATGAGAAATCGTAGAGAGATGGAGAGAGAGAGCGAGGGACCACATTTTAGTTACAGATTCAAACCTTCCATTTATTTGCTGTGTTTAAAAATAAGTTATATTCCATGTTGAAATGTGCCTACCAAACTTCAGTCATGCAGTGAATTGTTACATGAATGCAAAATATCTAAAGAGTTGATATTTTGGATCTAGTCCTTGAACTTGTCACTCTCGTTAAAACACAGGAGCAGCACGGAGGGAATGTATTGCCTGCTCTATCTGTCTTATGTTTGGCTATTTCCCTTCTTCCTTTGATGGCATCGATGAGCCTATGTGTGTTAAATGTAGTACAGTTGCTAGGTTGGAGGCGGGAATTATAGCCATAGAAGCCCGGCTCCGCATTTTAGAAAGTAACTCAGCTACATTAAAACCCATGCTAGCCGGTATAGACTGGCAAGAGGCAGCTTGCACTAGCCGTCTCCCGGCAACTCCCGAGCAGCTAGGAGACTGGGTGACTGTTCAGAAGGGGCATAAAGCGAGACTTGCAAGCCCCCACAAACCCGTTCACGTATCTAACAGATATCTCCCACTTAGTGAGACACCCGCTGAGAAGCCAATTCTGGTTATTGGTAGCTCTATTATGAGACACGTGAATTTAGAGACTAAAGCCTCCACTGTCACATGCATTCCGGGGGCCAGAGCGGGCGACGTTAAGGCGCATCTTAAACTGCTGGCTAAGAATAAACGTAAATACAGTAGGATTGTTATTCACGTTGGTGGTAATGATGTTCGTTTACGCCAATCAGAATGCACCAAAGATAATGTGGCGTCGTTGTGTAGTTATGCTAAAACAATGTCGGACAGCGTAATTTTCTCTGGTCCCCTCCCCAATCTGATCAATGACGACATGTATAGCCGCATGTCATCATTTCAGCGCTGGTTGTCTTGGTGGTGCCCAGCAAACAATGTGGGCTTTGTAAATAATTGGACAGCCTTCTGGGGAAAACCTGATCTGATTAAGAGAGACGGCATTCATCCTACTTTGGAAGGTGCAGATCTTATCTCAGCAAATATTTCAGAGTTCTGTGGACTTAATCCATGACGTACTGGAGTTGAGATTAGGAGGTGGAGTCGCAGTTGTATATGCTTCTCTGCACTCTCTCCAATAAAATACCCAATATTAACGGTGTGTGCGTCTGCCCAAGGACAATTTAAAGTAAAACCTAATAGAGGTGTCACACATAATAACTTAATAAAAGTAAATGTAACAACTACTGCAGTGCAACAAAACAGGAAGATTAAATGTGGACTCTTAAACATAAGATCTCTAGCATCTAAAGCTATATTGATAAATGATTTAATATCTGATTATAATATTGATATATGCTGTCTCACTGAAACTTGGTTGAGACATGAAGAATATGTCAGCATAAATGAGGCTACTCCACCCAGCCATATTAATACTCATATTGCTCGAGACACAGGCCGAGGAGGTGGAGTTGCAGCCATCTTTGACTCAAATTTACTTATCAATACTAAACCAAAATTAAATTATACCTCCTTTGAAAGTCTTGTTTTTAGTCTTACGCATCCGACCTGGAAAACTCTGCAGCCAATCTTATTTGTTACAGTGTACCGTCCACCAGGTCCTTATTCAGAATTCTTATCAGAATTCTCTGAGTTTTTATCAACTTTGGTACTTAAAACAGATAAAGTAATTATCGTAGGTGACTTTAATATTCATGTTGACGATGATAAAAATAGCCTTACTGTTGCATTTAACTCTATATTAGATTCTATTGGTTTCCGTCAGAGTGTAAATAAACCAACCCACTGTTATAATCACACTCTCGACCTTGTTCTGACTTATGGTATTGAAATTGAGCAACTATTAGTCGAACCGCATAATCCTGCTTTATCCGACCATTTTCTGGTAACTTTTGAAGTACTGTTACTAGACTACAAAGCATTAGTCAAAAGCTCTTGCGGCAGAAATCTATCTGTTAGTGCTATAGCCAAATTTAAGGAAGAGATTCCACCAATACTTAACTCGATAGCATGTCTGCATGTAGGGGAGGAAACTTATACAACATGTACACCACCCCAAATTGATCATGTTGTTGATAGTGCTACAGATGCACTGCGAATAAAATTGGACTCTGTTGCTCCTTTGAAAAAGAAGAAAATAAAACAACATAGACTAGCTCCATGGCATAATGCCGAAATCCGCAAAATAAAGCAAAAGTCGAGACAGCTTGAAAGGATATGGCGATCCACTAAACTTGAAGAATCTCGTTTAATTTGGCATATTGCTCTAAATGAATATAAGAAAGCACTGCGTAAAGCGAGAGCAGCGTACTACTCTTCATTAATAGATGAGAATAAGAATAATGCAAGATTTCTTTTCAGCACTGTAGCCAGGCTGACAGAGAGCCATAGCTCAATTGAGCCTTCTATTCCCATAGCACTCAGTAGCAATGATTTGATGTGCTTTTTTAACGATAAAATTGTTACTCTTAGAAACAAAATCAATGACCTCTTGCCTTTGACCAGTATAGTGTTATCAACAGCTCCCGGAGATGTGGGTTCTGATGTTACACTGGATGGTGGGCTGGAATGCTTTTCAGCCATAAACCTTGAACAATTAAATTCAATGATTCTTTCTTCTAAACCATCAACGTGTATCTTAGACCCGATTCCAACTAAGCTGTTGAAGGAAGTTTTTCCATTAATTAGCACTTCTTTATTAAATATTATGAATATGTCTTTATTATCAGGTTATGTTCCACAATCATTTAAAGTAGCAGTGATAAAACCTCTTCTTAAAAAGCACAACCTCGATCCAGAGGTTTTAGCAAACTATAGACCTATTTCTAATCTCCCATTCCTCTCCAAAATTCTCGAAGAAAGCAGTCGCAAAACAGTTATGCGATTACTTAAAAAACAATGATTTATTTGAAGTTTTTCAGTCTGGCTTTAGAACACATCATAGCACAGAGACAGCTCTGGTTAAAGTCACAAATGACCTTCTAATAGCCTCAGACAAAGGACTTGTCTCTATTCTTGTCTTGCTCGATCTCAGTGCTGCATTTGATACTATCGACCATGACATCCTATTGCAAAGACTAGAGCACTTAGTTGGCATAAAGGGAACTGCGTTAGACTGGTTTAGGTCCTATTTATCTGAACGCTCTCAGTTTGTGTGTGTCAACGATGAATCTTCCATGCAAACCAAAGTTAGCCATGGAGTGCCACAGGGCTCAGTGCTTGGACCTATTTTGTTCACACTATATATGCTTCCCTTAGGCAATATTATAAGGAATCATTCTGTACATTTCCACTGTTACGCGGATGATACTCAACTATATTTATCCATCAAACCTGATGAAACTAATCATCTAAATAAAATTCAAGACTGTCTTAAGGACTTAAAAACGTGGATGACCTTAAACTTTTTGATGTTAAACACGGATAAAACTGAAGTTATTGTACTCGGCCCAAAGAATCTACGAAACAAACTATCTAAAGATATACTAACTATGGATGGCATTAATTTGGCCTCCAGTGAGACTGTAAGGAATCTTGGTGTTATATTTGATCAGGATTTATCCTTTAAACGCCCACATAAAATCAATCTCAAGGACCGCCTACTTCCATCTACGCAACATTGCCAAAATTAGGCATATCTTGCCTCAAAACGATGCAGAGAAACTAGTCCATGCATTTGTTACTTCGAGGCTGGATTATTGTAACTCCTTGTTGTCAGGGTGTACCAAGAAGTCAGTTAAGTCGCTTCAGCTGATTCAAAATGCTGCAGCTCGTGTACTAACTAGAGTTAGGAGAAGGGACCACATTACTCCTGTTCTGGCTGCCTTACACTGGCTCCCTATAGAACACAGGATAGAATTTAAAATTCTTCTTCTCGCCTACAAAGCCCTTAATGGGCAGGCGCCATCTTACCTTAAAGAACTCATTATACCCTACTGTCCTACTAGGGCATTGCGTTCCAAGAATGCACGGTTGTTGGTTGTTCCTAGAGTCTCTAAAAGTACAATGGGAGCCAGAGCCTTTTCTTATCAAGCTCCACATTTGTGGAATCAGCTCCCAGTTTGTGTTCGGGAGGCAGACAGCCTATCCGTTTTTAAGAGTAAGCTTAAGACCTTCCTTTTTGATAAAGCTTATAAGTGATAAAATAAAATAATCTAATAAGAGTGCATTGACGTAGATACGTTGTGACTCTTCACCTATACATTTCAGTTCGTGCTCTTTCACTTAAATCCAAAAAACTTAGATCTTATATTTAACACTTTATCCTCAACCTTTCCCCTCTCTGACCTCTCAAGGTTTATTAGAGGGTAACAGGTTGCAGAGAAGGCCTAGACCGGCCGGGGAGTGTGAGATGTAGTCACTGACCTATCTCCTACCTCTGACAAATTCAGGTTCCAGTGGGGACCTTTCTCCCTGTGTGTGCCTCCACTTCTGTTTCCTACTTCTTACTTGCTATCCTTTCCCTCAACCTATCCTAAGGGAGTGCATGTATGTAGACACGTTAGTTTAGCTGCTATAGGCTTGGACTGTTGGGGGGGGGGCACCACATTCCGACTTTCTGTCTGTCTGTACCTGTGTACTCTCATGTTCCGATTAACCCAGCTTCCCCCAAATCTCTTTTTGTGTCCATATATACGCCGGGATCCTGAGTCGAGGCTGAACCTGTCTCTGTGGTCCTGCCTGACTCTCACCATACTACTTCCCTGATGGCTCCCACAAGATTGCTGACATCCTCGTGGATTCATCTTCTTATTATAGACACATGCATTTCCAAACATTTGGACTACCTATGTTGTAAATGTATTATCTTTTCGATTTACACACGACATCTATTGCACGTCTGTCCGTCCTGGGAGAGGGATCCCTCCTCTGTTGCTCTCCCTGAGGTTTCTCCCATTTTTCCCTTAAACTGTGGGTTTTCTCTGGAAGTTTTTCCTTGTACGATGTGAGGGTCTAAGGACAGAGGATGTCGTATTGTCATACTGATATTCTGTACAAACTGTGAAGACCACTGAGACAAATGTAACATTTGTGATATTGGGCTATATAAATAAACATTGATTGATTGATTGATAATGGAACGCTATATGAAAAGCACAAAAAGCAGGTCGCAGCAGCAAGCACAGTACAGCAAACAGTTCATCAGAGCATGAAGGCTTTACTGTACCCAGCAATACTGGAAAGACAATGTTGTACATACGCATAGGTATGTTGTTGACAATGTCACATGAATGTAACCCAGCATTTGAGTTGTCCGCTTTAACTCGCATGTTTGTTGTTTTGCCATTTCTGCATGGTCTACTTTGAGTGTTTTTGGACCAAGAGGGATGCATAGAAAACACGCATTGAGAGTCTAGTACTCACACTTCATGTCATCTCTGAAACTAGGTGAGGTTTATAGCATCTGTAGATTCTGTTTTATGGTAAGGGGAAATTTAATCCAGCATTCAGGGTTTCGGATATTAATATGCTTTTATTATTGGTAAATGTGTTGCTGAAATTGAGTCACACACACAGAAAGACAACAGTCCTT
>CALSBZ010034583.1:12568-24856 GCA_943591055.1 Gobionotothen gibberifrons
TTAGCATACCCTTTTCCATTATTTTGCAACACTGGTAAAGTGGTGTCATTCCCACGACATAGTCCATTCACTTCCACGTTAACTTCCAACCGTTGCATTTTCATTTCCAACACAGCCATCTTCTGTAGAAGTTTGTGGAAGTCATCTGTAGAGAACGGAGGCATTTTGCTGCTAACTAGCTTAAGCTAAATAGCATACCAGGCTTTAGCTGTTGCTAGGCCACGCTACTGTAAGACTGAGGTCGTCGTAAAAATGTTGAAATATGGCTGAAACCCTCCGTCTATTTACGAAGATGAAACTGTCCCAGTGATAAGTTAATGTCTAGGAGCCGCTGCTCGAAGTTTTCAGAGAATAAAAAGGACCGATAAAGTACCCATTTGAAATGCCAGAGACTCCATTGGTCTCATTTATCCTAAACTTCTCTCCTGGACGCGAGAATAACGAATAAGCTAATAGTATTTCTGTTCTTGAGAGTCAAGCCAATCGAATGGGGCCCGCCTCCAATGCTGTATCCAGTTATTTTCATAAATAAATATAAATATATCCTTTATTTAAGCAGGTAAAAGTCTCATTGAGATTCAAAACCCTTTTTTAAGAGTGACCTGGCCAAGAGGGCAGCGTGAAGTTACAACAAATGAACACAACACAATACAGGCAGACATATACAGCTGTAAAACACAAATGAAATTGCACATCACATCGACCAACGGTTTCTTGTTCTCTGTCCTTTAAAGGGGACCTATCATGCAAAATGCACTTTCTGATGTATTTTCTACATAACCATGTGTCCCCGGTGTGTCCCCACGTGTCCCCTCCTGTGTGTCCCGGTGTGTCCCCGGTGTGTCAGGAGACTCTCAAAGTGTCAGAAACAAACCCCTCTCTCTTCTCCTCCGTACCCACTTCTCTAAAAACAGGGAACAACGGAGCTGATCCAGATTTGCTGCGTCATGACGACATTACTAAAATGTGGGCGGGCTTTACACCCACGGGCCAATCAGAAACATTGCTGTAAGAAACAATGCACGACGTGTTCTGGAAGTAATATGGTCTTTGTTGACATTAGCATGCTAACACTCAGAGCTAACCTGTACTGGAGAGAGCATGTGTGAAGAAGCAGGAAATCAAAAGGAAGTCACCTTGTGGTAAACCTGAGAGAGAAAAAGCATTTGAGCTCCATCCTGTTTCAGAGAGGATCCTTGATGTGGTTTGGAACATTATATGGAGTTTAATCACGGCAGCATTTAACTGAGTATCTGCCGGTAGAACTCTGACCAGGCATTAGCTCCCCCTCCTCTAAGTAAGAGCTACTGACCCAGAATCAGCGTTTCTCTAACAGCTGGAATAGAGGGATATGAGGGATTTCTAAAATGCGTGATCTGTTTGGTATTTTGAGCAAAACACATCATAGACATGTTTTTATATATTTCTATATATCTGAGACCCATAATATATGCCTAAAAATAGCATAATAGGTGCACTTTAAGATGGACTTGAACTCCCCCATGGTGATCTTTATACATCCACGGAAAGGAAACAGAAAAGAAAAACCCAGATCGTGACTCTATCTTTCTGTCCGCCATCTGGCTCGTTGTCAGGTTTGTGTCGAACTTCCCTGACGAGGAATTAAACGTCACAAACAATTATTGCTCTTCCTCTCCATCCGTCTTCATCAGTGAACACAGTTACCCTGGTTCTGATGACAGGAAGGACGACTGATGAGATCCGACACTGACTGACAACTTCTGTAATATGGACTCCAGTATAGCTTCAGAAAGATAACTGATATTTACAGAAATAAATATAATTATAGCTTTGTTTCCGAGAACGAAATAAAGTGATTCATATCTATGCATGAGAACAAATACAAAGTAATGATTAATATACTAAAACTCTTTTGATTTTAAAGCCTAATCTAACATCAGAAATTCTTATAATTACAATTAAAGATATGAAACAAAATTAACAAAAATGACCCATGATAACTTTGATATCAAATTCAAATAAACCACATTTTAAACACGTGTTGGTTTCCATGCTAGCTTTCAATATTTGATTATCATGTACGTCATAAAACATGAATACCATGAACATTGTATTAAAGTAATAATACATTTTAATACATTTTATTTATCAAGCGCTTTACAGAGGTTCAAAAAAAGAATAAAGTTGAGAAATACATGTATTTAATCCCTTCAGTTCACTTCACAGATGTGGATGAATGATGTGAAATCTAACCAAGTGTTAAATCAGACTTTAGTTCCACCTGGAGTAAATCCACAAGCTACCCTGCAGTATACAAAGTCATTCAAACTAGCTGCACCTTTACCAGCTTTGAGAACACTTTCATGATCAATCATTATAAAACATATCATATATATTATTCTGAAATGGACCAATCTGCACAATGACTACTTTTACTGTCGCTACTTTCACTATATTTTGATGAGAATACTTTTCTACTTTTACTTGAGGAACATTTTGAATGCAGGACTTTTACTGAAACAGAGTATTCCTACACTCTGGTACTTCTACTTTTACTCAAGTACTAGATCTGAGTACTTCTACTTTTACTCAAGTACAAGATCTGAGTACTTCTACTTTTACTCAAGTACAAGATCTGAGTAGTTCTACTTTCACTCAAGTACAAGATCTGAGTACTTCTACTGTAACTCAAGTACCTGATCTGAGTACTTCTACTTTTACTCAAGTACCAGATCTGAGTACTTCTACTTTTACTCAAGAACAAGATCAGAGTACTTCTACTTTAACTCAAGTACAAGATCTGAGTACTTCTACTTTTACTCAAGAACAAGATCTAAGTACTTCTACTTTTACTCAAGTACAAGATCTGAGGACTTCTACTTTTACTCAAGTACAAGATCTGAGTACTTCTACTTTTACTCAAGAACAAGATCTGAGTACTTCTACTTTTACTCAAGCACTAGATCTGAGTACTTCTACTTTTACTCAAGTACAAGATCTGAGTACTTCTCCCCCCTCTGTGTACTATAGACTCCATGTGGAATGTGTAGATGTAATATCACGGTGTAACCCAGCATCATTCAGTGAGAGAACAGCCCCTCTCCATCCCTTCCTCTCAGTCTCTCAGTGATTCAGCCGCTTTGTGCCGAGCTCTCCGTCACGCCTGTTTCCGGTGACCTTGTTATTAAAGTTGTGGAATTAATTAGTTTGAGAAGAACAAGATTCCTGATTGGCAAGTGACGGATGAATAATGCAGCCAGGCGGCTCTGCAGAGTGACTGATTGTTTCCCAGCAGCCGAACTAATGAACAATGTGTGAAGCTCAAATGTCGGAGAAACACCACGTTCTGAATCATGGTGACAGGGAAGATATGCTTTACTATGTTATATATATATAACGAAGTATTTGTACTCCACTACTTACTCTGCTTGATTGTGTTCAGAAATGTTAGAGAAAATCTACCAAACAGACACAGTGATTTAGCTTTGTTTAAAAGAAAAAGGCCAACACGTGATCAGTACGTAAGTCAGGTTTCCATCTGGATGTACCTTCTACGTCAAGCAACATACAACATGTTAATAAGTAAAATCAATAGAGTCGATTATTGAACTCAACGCATGATCAGCAGATGTGGAGCTGTTGGTGAGCACTGAAGGCAGTTCAAACATTAAAAAAAAGAATGTTTTTTTATCAAGTTTTATATAAGAGACTTTGTGGAAGATAGTTCAATCAGGAGAGACTTGTTTTGATGCAACAATATATATGTATTGCCAAGAATACACAGATGAATGTAATGGTGTTTGGCGATTCTGTATATATCTGAGGCCAGTAGTATATTGTTTTAAAAAGAGTATAAGATCTTTAAGAGAAACAATCAAATCAATCGCCTCCAGATGCACCAAACGTAGGTCATAAATACCAGCTGAAAGTAGCACAATCCAATTAGATGTACGGTAGCGGATAAGGGCCACATTTGGAAATCTGACTATCAGTGTTTTTTCTTTTTTCTTCTGAGAAAAAAATCAGATTTCTGAGAAACAATGTCAAAATTCCAAGAAAAAAGTTATAATTTCCCCGAAAAAGGGATTCTGAGAAAAAAATTATAATAGGGGACCTTTAATCCCTGTCAAACACATTTACGTCAGGTTATAACTGCATTTCTATATTCACAGCTGTGGTATAAGGTGTTTTTGGTGCACAGGTGTTTCCTGGATAACAATGCTTTCCCCTTTGATTACCTCCACAGCGTTCATAATGAGGCCGTCCGCCGCCCGCCGTCTCCCATGGATACGAGTGGCTCTAAATCAGCGAAATGAAAAAGTTGGTCACCGTGGGGGAGCTGTGAAATCCCGCCTCGAATCAGATCACCGTGAAACAAATTGCAAATGTTCAAATGCGGACATGTTGAGGACTTTGGAGAGGAAGTGTTTTCCTGCTGAAATCAACGAGACGAACACGCTACGTCTTGCCCGGTATATGTGTCTAATATCCAGTCAGAATATGTCTCTACACCTGATATAAGACATCATAACTGCAGTGAAATATACAGATGAAGCACTTAATTTCGGACTCCAGCTTACCTGTTCCTGCCTACGACCTGCCTACGCCCAGTTTCGAGGAAGGTCAAGCCCTCCCACTATTTTCCAAGAGGGCGTTGCCAGATTTTCAATTTCAGGTTTTCAATGATCCATTGCAGCTGGCTTCATTATAATTACATTTATTTATAACGGGGGCGGTCTCAAGTCAAGCTGGAGGCTTTCCCTTGAGCGAGGGCAGACCACTTACCAATCACTGCCCTTGCGTTTCAAACTGTCCGAAATTAAGTGCTTCATCTGTAGGGTCTTGTTTTTAGACAATGCATCATCTTGTTGAGTCAAAACATCTTATTTTGAGTTGTATCTCAGATGAAACACATATTGGTTTACATATTTATTAGAAAATCATCAACTAACTTCAGAAAACAGAACTCTTTTGAGCATTTGCAGCTTGTTTTGTAACACAACATCTCCTGGTTCTGGTACAATATAGTTCAAAATGAGTTCTCCCAGCCTATTAAAAGATCTGATTTAATTAAATATCCCTTCTTATTTCAAGGAATCTTACCAAGCGAATGTTCACTTGTTCTTTTGGCAGATTTTTGTACTTATTTCCAGTGCAGGAAACTGTGTGATCATGCGTTGGTCTGAAACTCGGCGTAGCTATAATTATTCACATCGTTTACAAAATGCTGGGAAATAAAAGACAAATACATCGTTCTGTGAGACACTTAGCGTTGATAAAAGCAGAGGCTGCTCCAGCTGTGGACCAGACAGAGACGTGGTCCACAGAGCAACCTGTAATCTGCAGCTACGGAGTTAGAATCCAAAACACAACCATGTGGCTTTGATGGCAGAGCGTTCCTTTGTTTTCTGACATTAATTCAGGCAGGAGGCTCGATGCGATCACCGTGTAATGAATGCACTTTATTACCCTAATGGCTGATGTTTTAAGGATTGGTTTGTCTTTTTATGTCAAACAGGATTAGCATAAATTGAGGGATTATGATTCTTCAGCTCAGTACAACAAACAAAAGGAAAGGTTGGTACACATTTCCAAAGCTCACCTGATCTGTTTGTTCTTTAATGTCTCGCACATAATGGACAAACTCAATAAAGGAGGCTTTGTTGTGTCTGTAAAGTTCATAATCACACTGAACTCTCCACATGGTACCAATTTGACATGAATTATTGCTTCCCATGGTTGAGTTGACTTTATTATTAGTCCCATTACAGCCTTTACACCTGGCGCCCATCTCCATGCACTGTCATCCATCCCAAGGTTCAGTTCAAAGGCAGGTTTTCAACTCCATCTCAATACAATACCCAGATGTCTGTGTGTTCATTGTGTAAAGTGCCTTTGGACCAAAAGTGTATTTATCTAATGGCTTAATAGAGTGGAGCAGGGATGACGTATTCACCCTGAAGGAAGCTGCCGGTTCCCTCGACTAAAAAACAACGGGATTTCTCCAGAGGATTTTGGAAAATAGCTGGAAATAAGGTCTGTGGAAAACTAACCTGTTTGAAAAATGAACGTTTTGTTCAGTCGGATAATCTCCACATGTCTACCCTACTTTTATAATGTTCGAATCATAAATCTAATGCTAACGTTATGCTATAAAGGAACTACAGCCGAGTCCAGCAGCACGACTTCAACGTCACGCCAACTTCAGATCCATATTCAAACACACAGATTCTAAATGGAACGAGATGAAGCGTTTGTTTGAACAGTTTGCAGGAGGCAGGTACTTGCTTTCAAGCAGAACAGGGCAAACTAACTTAGAGGAGTGTTTACGTGTTCGGCGTAATGACGTACAACGGCCTCCACGACTTCTGTAGTCCCATTCAGCCACGTTTTTCAGACACGTCAACTCTTCACCAGCGGGGTCACTGCTGATGGATTTAATGTCGTAGAACAAAACGTGATCCGTCTCTTCAATGTGTCTCAACCACAGACCTTATTTCAGATATTTTCCTAAACCCTATGGAGAGATCCCATTGGCTCTGAGACGAGGGAACAGGAAATGGTGAAATGCTAACTCACTTCCTGGTTTTAGGACTCATTCCTGCACCACTCTATTGGGAGTATTTGTTCACGCTACTGGGCCGTTATGCAGAGCTGGTTAAACCCATTGGATCCTAACAGCTATCTACACAAGCAACAGCTCATGGTTCCCTCACATCGCAGCGACCAAAAATGTTCATTATCGTATCAAATTATCCTTTTGTAACTTAAAAACCTGAGGTAACACAGGAAGAACAATGGATCGCTTCACACTGCTCACTGTTTACTGAAATAAATGCTTCAACGTGTTTGTTTGTGTGCACGGGAACAAATGCTGCTACAAAATCAAGTCAAATAATAATAATAATAATAGATTTAATTTGTTAGCGCTTTTACAGGTGCTCAAAGACGCTTTAATAATAATTTAAATAATAATAAAATGAAGGTGTTTTCGCTTGTAGTAAGTAAAGAAAGCAAGGGAACATTTGCTGGGAAAGATTTTCTTGAAATGAGAAGGGATATTTAGCACGCTTTCATGTTTTTACAGTGCACATGCTATCCAGAAACGTGTTTGTTGTTATGATGCAGAAGCAGAAGCTGTTTTCCACTGTTGATGGAGAGAGAAAACCGTACGTCCTGGTTCCTCCTGTTCCTAGAGATATTAAAAAGTAAATGTTAGGGAACATTTCTCCCTAAAATAGACCCTAATGATAAGTAATGAAATCCTTATCTCCCTTTTTTAGCCATAGAAACAATCAGAGAAGAGCTCGGAGCTTCGCTAATGACGGCTGGGTTTTTAGGCTTTTAGCTAAATTAGTGCAAGAGTTCATGAAGAGCACAAAGAGAAGCTTAAAGTGGACCTATCATGCCATATTGGAAAATATATTGTAGGGCCATACCTATACAAAACATACCCAACAGACCCCCCATTGTAGCCATGCCTCATACTGCTCATACCCCTCTATTACAGCTGTTAGAAAAACAAGGATTTTGGGTCCTTAGCTTAACAAAAAGAAAGAGGAGGCGGAGCTAATGCCTGATCACAATTCTACCGGAGATAAAGTTCAATTCTGCTGTGATAAAACGCCATCCTGTTCTAAACCCCATCAAGGATTATTTCTGAAACAGTATGGAGCTCAAATGCTTTTTCTCTTGCAGGTTTATCACAAGGGGAGTTCCTTCCACCTCATCTCCTCCTCTCCTCATATCCTCCTCTCCTCATCTCCTCACCTCCTCATCTCCTCCTCTCCTCATCTACTTCTTAAAATATTTTTTTCTATCTGTGTTTTACATTTTTGTTTTACTTTTATACATGCACCATGACACCAAGTCAAAATCCTCCTACGTGTCAAGCTACCTGGTGATACATCCGTTTCTGATTCTGATTTGGTCGATGTTACTCTTGTGTTGGTGAGCCGTGTCTATCACAACCTTCTGGAGACACACCTGTTTTTTCAAGTCTTCTGGCCAATCAGAATCAAGAGTGTTGCCAGAAGTCCCCACGGAGAATAACTTTGAGGTGGCACTACTCTTTATACATCCATGGGTACAACTTCAGATCAAAATTAACACGTAATGAAATATGACCCCCGGTTTGATGATTGACAGGTCACAGAGGAATGGGGGCTATCTACCCTTACCCACAATTTAAAGTAATTCACACAGACTCTCTCCTCTTTGCTCTTCTCTCTGTGAGGAGCAGCAAGTTCAGCTTCAGAACAAAGTGAAAATATGTCGGGGAGCAATAGATTTATTTATGTTCTTCTCAGAGTGTACCAGAATGCGTAGTTTGTATGTTAGTATTTCTAAAAATCTCCTAGGGGAGAATTCCCCCAGACCCCCTGCTGGGGTTGGGTTTTCAGCATGTGTGCCTTTTTATGTTATACAGTTCAGCTTTGATTCCATCATAATAATAATAATAATAATAATAATTTCAATTTATATAGCGCCTTTCACGAAACCCACGGACGCTTAAATCTCATTAAACCTTATTTAAAAGCATACTTTAGTTCTGTGAAGTGATGTAAGGGTTGCACTGTACTTCCCTTTCATTAATAGTGTATGCTGAAAAGCGTATATATATATTACAGCACGATTTTTTGTTGAATAGATTTGAGTGGTTCAAAATTTCGGGTCGCGATTTATTGACAAAGGAAAAAGTGGGTCCCGAACAATGGGGGGCTATCTACCAGTTGAGAACCCCTGCTCTAGAGGACCCTGGAACAGAGAGAAACTCTGACAGAATACGCCCATTGGCTACAAATCAATATATGATTGGTTGATCAAACTGTCAATCCAAACGTTCACTCTCATGCGTAGTGCATGGAACGAGAAAGACAAACAAATCAACATAACACAGATACCATTATCAGTGATTCATTTTATTTACATTTTATTAATATAGTTAAATCGATTGTTTTATCCGAGTGTTCCAGGGTATTCTCTGAACACCTTGAAGGCCCTGACGGTTCACCTCTGGTGTTATCGTACTTTACCTCGATGGACTCAGATCAGAACCAGAATCAACAGTCTCTTGAAAGGCAGCCCTCTGTTATTCATGGCACTGTTCCATGCGTGGGGAAACAGCCTTCTGCATCGATGCTCCTAATGCACGGAACAAACTCCCAGAACATCTGAGAATGGCCAGCACTTTAGAATCATTTCAATCAGGTCTAAAAACATTTCTTTTTAACATAGCTTTTAAAATTTAAATGTTCTAATTTTCGAACTGTTAAACATGGTTTTCTTTCTTTTAATTATTTTGTGTGTTTTGTATTTCTTCTCAATGTATTGTGTTTTCTCTGTTTGATCCTGTAAAGCACTTTGAATTGCATCACTGTATGAATTGTGCTATACAAATAAATTGCCTTGCCTTGCTGCTCGAAAGACGAGGTCAACTTAACTAATGTGCATTTAAAAAAGAGCAATAGTTTCGGCGAAAACTAAAAAGGTACCATTGGGTCCGATTGGAATTTTCCAAAGGGGGGTTCGTTTAGCGTGAAACACTTGAGATACCTAAAGGATCAAAGAAAGTAGAAAGAAAGTGAGCAATGGGCTTTGAAAATGAACGCTCTTCTGCCAATCCATTTGTTTGCAGAGGGGACAGAGAAATAAATCTGAACAGAATGTCTAACTTGATGATTTGGTGAGTAGGGTACAAAATACTGCTTTAAATAAGGGGGATAGCTAAGATGAATGCATTTAAATATCAGCTGAAGCCAATGTGTGTGTTTTCTTACATTTAAAGAAATGTGTTTCTTAGTGTCTTTCATGTTTGTAAAGCACTTTGAAATTGCCTTGTGTTGAAAGCTGTTGTATAAATAAACGTACCTTACCTGTAAACTGGATTTGTTTGCTGGTTCTAAAAGCTGAATGTGCTCTCTCTCTCTCTCTCCCTGTGTGTTCCTTCAGACTGCAGCCCTGCACGTCATTTGTTCTCTGACATTTCCTGGAGAGCAGATCTATTGGCCCACGTAATTAAAACGGCTGGCGTCACGCGGCTACCTGCTGCCTCATAGACGCTGTCGGACACGTGACGGATGGGACACCAGAACGTGGCTCTGCGGCCGAAAGAACAAAACAGCTGCCCTGTGAATCTTGTACAGGGCGACAGAGCGTCAGTGAGGGCTGATCTGCATCGATGAACAGGGCGATACGAGACGGAGCGCATAACACTCTGATTTACTGCAGCCAAGCAAAGACAGTTTGTCAGCAACTACGTTCATCTCATTTTGCTGAACACACATGATTTTAATCTTTGCAGAAAGCATGTGTGTTCTTTAGTTCAAATCTAACTTTAGATCTGATGGGATTTCTCCTCAGATATGGTTTCTATCTGATTACGTTTGTAATGTTAGTTTTAATAACTTATTGTTTGCTGCTGCAATATTAAACTCTGTGCACAGAAACTATAGCAATTGTAGCAACCATTTCCAAACACAGAATTACATAATTGTTGCGTTAAACACAGAAAAACTGTTTTATGTCTTTGTCTGTTTTTCTGGGTGTGGCGCTCTATTCCTTCCACCAATCAACCTTTGAACTAACACCTCATCCAATCATCAAGCTCCCACCCTAACCTCAACCACCTTCACCAACTCTTACTTCTTTAGTTCTAGTCAGTTTACTCCTTAGAGTTCGCCTATGCTCTTGGTGAAGACATGATGAAGCTCTCGGTGCCATCAATGGAAACGTTGGAAATGTTATTGATGGATACGTTGTTGATACGGGTTACGATACAGTCCTGAAGCCAGCGATGGAAACGTTACTGTAAAAACTTTACTCCCAGCAGCTCAGGAAGAAAGCCCTCAGGATTATCAAAGACCCCCATCACCCCAGCCACAAACTGTTCTGTACCAGCTGCCGTCTGGCAGGCGCGACCGCAGCGTCCGGACTAAAACCACCAGACTCAGGGACAGTTTCATCCCACAGGCCATAAGACTATTAAACACCTGAACTTATCATCCATATTTATCTAATATATCATATTCCAATAACTTGCATATAGACTCTATTTCACTATTTCACTTTTTTACTATTTTTCTTTTTCTATTTACTTGAACTTTTGTTTTCTGTTTTATTGTGTTTCACTGTTGGAGGAGCCTGTGACCTAAGATGTTCATCATCATAACTTCACTGTAGCTATTTTCGTATGACCAATAAAAGACTTGAACCTTGAACCTTGAACTAGGCTGTAATTTTAGGAAGGGTTGCCTGAAGTGCCTCTGCGTTGGCATACCGGTCGAAGTGTGAGGAACCACGATGAGAGCAGTTTAAACATTTATTCTCCTCACATACAGTTGACAGTTGATGTAGATGATGGTGGTGATGATAATGGTTATGATGTCAAATAATACATCAGTCAACTGGTGATGGGAGGACATGGGCCACAAGACCAAAAAAGGCAAAGTTACCGTCAGATATAACCTGGTGCATATGGCTAGTAATAAACAACACACACATAGATCCCAGTTTGATTGTCTTGGATTTCCATCTGCCCCAGAAGGGAAGGATTCAGTGTGGAGTATGGAGAGGGTTTGCAGAGGATTGATGTCTCGCTCGAAGTTAAACAACAGTGTTTGCTTCTTTTTTTATGTACACGCCAACGCCCTTAATTATTCTCTCCAGAAGCCCTTCTTCCCACTTCCTCGGCATGCAGCCCGTCTCCTTCGTCTGTTTGCCCATCAGCCACCTGCTCGCTGACTCCAGAACAGTTTGACTCCAACCAGAGGGAGATGTGTTTGGACAGATTCTCACAGAGAATAAATGTGGAGCTGCGGGAAAACTGGAGAAACATCGGGTTCATATCACAGCTCTTACATCAAAACCAACTGTGGAGACTCCTCTTTCTGTCACTTTACACCAGAGATGGCAAAAGTACACACATCCTTTACTCAAGTAGAAGTACAGATACTCGTGTTTAAAAATACTCTGGTAAAAGTAGAAGAACTGACTCAACTTCTTTACTCAAGTAAAAGTAAAGAAGTATGGGCTTCAAAATCAAAGTCAAAGTCAACTTTAATATCAAACTTTCAACAGACACATTTATACATATGCACACATTAAAGGGGACCTATCGTGCAAAAATGCACTTTCTGATGTCTTGTATACATAAACATGTGTCCCCGGTGTGTCCCCGGTGTGTCCCCGGTGCGTCAGGGAACTCACGCAGCGTCAGAAAATAAAACCCTCTCTCTTTTCCTCCGTGCCAAAATCTCTTAAAACGGGGGAACAACGGAGCTGATCCAGATTTGCGTCCGATATGAC
>CALSBZ010034590.1:0-11353 GCA_943591055.1 Gobionotothen gibberifrons
CTTTGCTGAAGTGTTTGGAGACTGTGATTCTTCTCCTGAGGTAGGAAGTGGTGCCACTTAATGTTTGACCTTGCACCTTGATTTCCCAGACAATACATAGTGTTGAAAACTTTTTTGTCTACATTTTTTATTATTATGTATATTCATTATTTAGAGTTGAAGTTACTTTACATTCATTTCACTTTGCAAGTAAGTAGCGTACATCTTCAGTCGTACTCCACAATTGACTTAATTCACATATTGAGCATAATGATGCATCACTAGTTCACAAAAGTGGTTCTGTTGTAGTTTGCAGACATTTTGAATTATTTGGTGATTTTAGATAATATTGAACATATTAATTTAAAAATATGGAAAACATGTTTTCCCGGAAACTGTCTTTCTATCTAAACTGGTCTTGTGTTATTTGTTGAGCTGGATTTTTTTTTTTGTATTCTCTGTCCTTGGGGCTGAAATTCGCTGTTGCTCTTGTTGTGTTTTTTGAGAAACAGCCTATACTCCTCTCATGCATCTTCTTAGTTTTTAATCATTTTAGATTTCAATTCTGCTGCCCTTACAATTATGACGCCTACCTGACAACTGGTTCTAGAACCTGAGACTTAAAGTCTGTGTCATCTTACAATGTGAACACACTGCCTGCTGACCAGACTCTGAGGAAAAGTCCACATATGCTTAAGTGTTTGGAGAGTCAGATGGATTGCCATAGTCTTATACACTTCTTTATCCAACATTTGACTTTAGTTGTTTCCTTCAGGTATACCTTTCATTTACATATTTCACTGGCCCTATGAGTTCAATTTCTCAAGCCATGTTCAGTCCTGTACTTGCATGCAATGTGTTTTTGGCATGAGCATATTTATGAAATGAAAATCCTTAGCGACTCGTCACTATTTTTCTCTTTTAGAAATGTTTTTGATAACATAGCAGGCATTTGAATTGTACTTTGGTGTGACGCGTTGTGGTTAATTTAGAATGTCATACTGATATTTTTGCAACTTCTGGATTTTGTGCTTTTAAAACTTGACATTACTTGACATAATTACGTTCATGTTAAAGACATTAATTTATTAATTTTAAGGTAAAACAAAGTATTTTCATTTACATAAACTCCTGCATTTCACTGTTTAATTAAGACCTTCAACATACAGATATATATATTTTTTAACTGCTGTTGAAACAGTGGTTTCATGTAAGAGATCCAAACACATATTCCTCAGTACAATTTGAATGTATCTTGACGCCATGTTGTCCTTTTTCCTGCTCATAATTAATCAATTTTCACTTCATTTATTGTATTGCATTATTTGCATTGTTTGTCACTTGCTTTTGTTGCAACAGTTGCTCTTTTTCTCCCCTCAAGACTATGCTCCAATTCAAACACTGAGTAAGTGCATTGAACAAATCAATGACTGGATGTGTGAGAACTTTCTCCAATTAAACAAAGATAAAACTGAGGTAATGGTTTTTGGAGCCAAGGCAGAAGGTATAAAAGTTAGTGCTGAGCTTCAGCCTGCAATGTTCAAAACAACAGATAAAGCCAGAAATCTAGGTGTAGTCATGGACTCTGACCTGAGTTTCAACAGTCATATTAAAACAGTTACTAAATCAGCCTACTATCACCTTAAGAACATATCTAGGATTAAAAGACTAATGTCACAGCAGGATTTTGAAAAACTTGTCCATGCGTTTATCTTCAGTAGACTCGACTACTGCAATGGTGTCTTCACAGGTCTCACTAAAAAATCCATTAGAAAGCTGCAGCTGATTCAGAACGCCGCTGCTCGGGTCCTCACTGACACTAAGAAAGTGGATCACATCACTCCTGTTCTGAAGTCTTTACACTGGCTTCCTGTGTGTCAAAGAATAGATTTCAAAATATTGCTGCTGGTTTATAAAGCATTGAATGGTTTAGGCCCAAATTACATTTCTGACCTCCTGCTAAATTATGAACCATCCAGAACTCGCAGGTCTTCAGTGACTGGTCAGCTTTCTGTCCCCAGAGTCAGAACTAAACATGGAGAAGCAGCGTTCAGTTATTATGCTCCAAATATCTGGAACAATCTCCCAGAAACCTGCAGGTCCGCTGCAACTCGTACTACTTTTAAATCCAGGCTGAGGACTTTTCTTTTTGCCGCTGCTTTTAATTGATATATTAATATCTTAAACTGCACTGTAACTTTTATTATCTTTGCTTTTTATCTTTGCTTTCAAATGAGTGTTTTTAAATGTCATTTTATATCATTGCTTTTAAATGAGTGTTTCTAGATATCATTTTATAATATGTTCCTTAATGCTTAATGTCGTTCATTTTTGTAAAGCACTTTGAATTGCCTTGTGTTGAAAGGTGCTATATAAATAAACGTGCCTTACCTTGCCTTGCCTCAAGTTTAAAATAGCAGTTATCAAAGTTTGAATTAGAATATGTACTTCTTTGAAACGCATGCTGACCAACCATTTTACTTGAGAGATGAATGTTATACGATTTGAAGTTACTGTTGTGATAATATTTTTCAGTTTATCATATTTAGATTTTCTTAGGGATGATAAACTAATGAGTTTGTCCATCAACATATTGCTTCCTGAGCGTATTGTGTCCCTCGGACATTGGCCAACTATCAAACATGCCTGGTGTTATTTATAGTTGCATCATGTATTTGTTGTTAAACACAGAGTAATGCTCTGAGAAAACATAGGAGCCCCTTTTCTATTAATTTAGGCCTCTTGCTGTTGAAACACGTTTTACCATTGTTATTTTGTAAATATTTAGATACATCAAATCTGAAATGTTCAGTGATCCGTCCATGGTATTTATACTTTATGAGCTGACATGGTTAATAAGGAAACGCTTTGGTTCTACTTCTCGTCGGTCAGCCATGGTGCTGAAGGTTGTGTCTACAAATGAATCAAACCTAAAACAGTGCAGTTTAATACTTTCACTTTCACATTGAAATGCTGCATTGTTGATCATGGCAGCGCAATGGTGTTTAATGCAGTGCTCGTTGTTGTTCGTACACTTCCAAAATAAGCTCACGGTGTCGCTGCTCACTTGCAGATCGGACGAGGCTCATTTCCACACCCACTGCAAAGGGAGTAATTCAAGCATTAAAACCAGTGCTGCCATTGTTGTATGAGCGGTTCCGTTAATTTTGCCATCACATTGGAACTTTGACAGCAAAAGGGGACATGTCCTGTCCGCATCTTCTTTCGGGAAAAACAATGGAGCTAAAAGGGAGATTGTGGCTTTTTTTTTCCTACGTCTTTGCCGTTTTATTCTACATTTCCAATGCAGACCTCAGCTATTCTGTTCCAGAGGAGATGAGACCCGGATCTATTGTTGGAAATATTGCCAAGGACCTCGGGCTTGAAGCAGGGAAATTGTTCACTCGTAAAGCCCGTATTGATACGGAGGAAAGCTATCAGCACTATTGCGATATTGATCTAAAAACAGGCAATTTTGTCATCCGGGAAAGGATTGACAGGGAGGAGCTGTGTGCGGAAAAGGTTTCGTGTTTGCTTAAATTCGAATTAGTCCTAGAGAGCCCCTTGGAGCTGCACCGCATTTCACTGCTTATTCAGGATGTAAACGACAATTCACCCGTTTTCCAAAAGGATATAATTAAACTGGAAATAAGAGAATCGGCTATCAAAGGAGCCCGATATCGCCTCAATGAAGCTCACGACACTGACATCGGAAAAAATGCGGTTAAACAATACATTTTACAAAATAACGAACACTTTGCTTTGGCTGTCCGAGACGATACTGATGGGTCTAAAACGGTCGAGTTGGTGTTAGAGAAAGAGCTAGACCGTGAAAAAGAACACGATTTAAATGTAGTGATGATTGCTGTTGATGGTGGCAATCCACAAAGATCAGGAAGTGCTATTATACACGTCACTGTGCTGGATGCTAATGATAACGCCCCAGTGTTTGACCAAGCCTTCTACAAAGTCAGTCTGTCTGAAGACTCTGCCCTTGATACTCTGGTCGTCACTGTAAGTGCTACCGATGCAGACGAGGGAGTCAATGGGGCGGTTACTTATGAGTTTAGCCGGATCTCAGAAAGGGCTAAAAAGGTGTTCTCACTCAACAGTCAAACTGGAGAGATCAAAGTCATAGGACTACTTGATTTCGAGAATAATTCTAAATATGAAATGCGTATTGATGCCAAAGATGGTTATGGACTTTCATCCGATTCCAAATTAATGATAGAAATCACTGATGTAAATGATAATGCTCCAGTAATATACCTCAAATCCCTGACTAACTCCATACCTGAGAACGTGTCACCTGGTGCAGAGGTGGGCATCATTAACGTGCAGGATAGAGACTCTGAGAATAACAGACAGGTCCGCTGCTCCATTCAGCAACACGTCCCTTTTAAGTTGGTTCCTTCTATTAAAAACTATTATTCTCTGGTGACCACAGGACAACTGGACCGTGAACTAGTGTCTGATTACAACATTACAATCACTGCCACTGACGAGGGCTCTCCCCCTCTGTCCTCCTCTAAAACTGTTCAGTTATCTGTAGCAGACATCAACGACAACCCACCTGTGTTTGAGGAGCAGTCCTACAGCGCATATGTGACTGAAAACAACAAACCTGGCTCCACTTTATGTTCCGTTACTGCTCGAGACCCCGACTGGAGACAAAACGGTACCGTGATTTATTCTCTGTTACCCAGTGAGGTGAACGGTGCCCCGGTGTCCTCCTATCTGTCTGTTAACGGAGACACGGGGGTGATCCACGCTGTGAGGACGTTTGATTATGAACAGTTCAGGAGTTTTAAAGTCCACGTGATGGCCAGAGACAACGGTTCTCCTCCGCTCAGCAGCAACGTGACCGTCAGTGTGTTCATATCGGATGTGAATGACAACTCTCCTCAGATACTGTACCCATCCCCGGAGGGCAACTCCTTCATGACCGAGCTGGTCCCCAAAGCTGCACACGGAGGCTCTCTGGTGTCCAAAGTGATCGCGGTGGACGCGGACTCCGGACAGAACGCCTGGCTGTCCTATCATATAGTCAAATCCACTGATCCGGGACTTTTCAATATTGGTCTCCACAGCGGAGAGATCAGGACACAGCGGGACATTTCTGAGTCTGACAGCATGAAACAGAACCTTATTGTGTCAGTGAAAGATAACGGACAGCCCTCTCTCTCTGCCACCTGCTCCATGTATTTACTTATCTCTGATAACTTGGCTGAGGTGCCAGAACTGAAGGATATTTCTTACGATGAGAAGAACTCCAAACTGACCTCTTACCTGATCATCGCGCTGGTTTCCGTGTCCACCTTTTTCCTCACCTTCATCATCATAATACTGGGTGTGAGGTTTTGCCACAGGAGAAAGCCCAGACTGTTGTTTGATGGAGCAGTCGCCATCCCCAGCGCGTATCTCCCTCCTAATTACGCAGATGTTGACGGAACAGGAACTTTACGCAGCGCTTACAATTATGACGCCTATCTGACAACAGGTTCTAGAACCAGTGACTTCAAGTTCGTGTCATCTTACAATGACAACACACTGCCTGCTGACCAGACTCTGAGGAAAAGCCCTTCAGACTTTGCTGAAGTGTTTGGAGATTGTGATTCTTCTCCTGAGGTAGGAGCCTTCCGTATTTGTCATAGTTGATGTTTTTGTTGCTGACTTGTAGAGCAGAGAAGTGTTATGTTATTCACATTTGTGTGCTTCCTGTAAAATTGTTAATCATGTAAATTACATCAACCCATTATTTGCTGCCTTATTATATAGTTGTTTTTATTGTCAAATGTATTTGCGTTGATTTAGTTTGGGGGTGATGTTTACTGTCCTTGATTAATTAGAACAGCTACAGTTCCTACACCTGATTAATCACGGATGTATGGATGAGGTTCTATAGTCTAAGAACGAGTTAACATTCACTTATTAGACCTCTCTTAATCACATCACTGCAGTCTGAGAACACTTATTGTTTTGCTGATGACAAAGTTGAACAAACAGTGCTCTGGTCTATTGGTGACTTCCGTCCGTTCTGGTTTTGTTGATAGGTTATAGACTTTCTACTGTTCTCAACTGTTTTTCACTTTAATTGGATAGTCCTAACACATGCCTACACACGCTTAGTGGAAAACCTACTAAAAGTATACTAATAGTCAACTCTGGCTGAGTTGACGATCAACAGATAGTCAACTAAACTCTAAAGTTGCTTATCTGTTGATCATCAACTAATGCTTAATGTAATAGTCAACTGAACTTTAGTTGCTTATCTGTTGATCATCAACTAATGCTTAGTTACTTGTCGGTTTGAACGGTGCTGTTGAATGTCAACTGGCACATGTCAACTGATGCACTGTTGACATGCTACTAAATGTCAACTGATGACTTATAGAGTGTTAACTATGGACTATCAAAATAAAGTGTTACCAAATTATTTAACGATAGCTTTCCATAAAAATCACGTGTATTTATTCAAAAATCTATATTATTATCAACCTTTTCAATTTGGAAGCTATTTGTTGTCTTGTTTTCAACACTACTTTTATATTTTTAGCTAAATGCTTAACAGTTATTATAGTTAGGTTCCTTGTTATTTTCCTGACCTTGTTTCTTATTTTCTATAAAATGCCTACAATTGTATATTAATTGTATAACTTAGTGTTAGGGTAAGTTGCAGTGTGAGGCATTTAGGCCTTTTTGTAAGGGCTTAATAGGATACTTTATTTAATGTCATGATAATATATTAATCAGTCACAGAAGGATTGTTTCTGCTAAACGAATACGTACGTTGTTGATACTTTAGGTACATTTTTGCTGAAGATAGTTATGTACTTTTACTTGAGTCACATTTAAAATGCTCTCAGATGCAATGCAGTTTCTTAACATTGTGGTATTTTAAACTTGTTATTTAAGAAAAAAGTATCTTCCCCATCACTGTCCATGGTGCTAGACATTACATCTCTGTAAACAAGCCCTCCCATGTGATCTTCCTTTTGACCTTCTCCATGGTACTGAAACTACTTATTTTCTCCTTTATAAATCATTTAAAATGTTATAATTCATTATAATTATGATAATAATTATAATGATATATATATATATATATATATATATATATATATATATATATATATAATGATATTAATGATTACACTAATCATTATTATGCATACTAAGTAATGATTTAATTTGAATCCGTAAACCTCAAGAATTAATACCTGCAACAAGAACATACTTTATTTGTTACCACACGTGATATAAGTGATAGAAATTGTTTTCATTTGTTAAGGGTATAGGTAATTCACTTCAGAAACACTTTTTGCTATATTCCATAGAATATTCTAACATGCCGATAGCAATGAATAAATGAAATGCTTTGACAATAATTATATACAAATATTTCATCTGTGGAAGCCTCGGCCCGCGGCAGATAATTGGATGGCCTGCCTGCCTGTCAGCCTTGCATCTCGTGCACAAATTTATCTCGTGCCCTCATTGGTCATGTGCCCGTTCGTGTGTGTTGGAGGAGGGGCTCTGTAAGGAAGTCTGAAGGAAGGGGCAGATTTGTTTCGGTTGTGTATTTTCAAATTCTAGTTTACTCGAGCTGGTTTCTCCATTATTACCTACCCTACCTTTACAACAACGATAGCTTTCCAATAGAATCACGTGGATTTGTTTCCAAAATCTAAATTCTTATCAGACTTTTAAATCTAGAAGCAATTTGTATTAGTTTTTTTTAATTTTCAACATTGCTTTAGTAGTTTTGCTGGATTTGTATTTGCGTGTGATTTGTTTTGTTTGGAATGCTATTTCCCTGACCTTGTTTGTTGTTTATCTTTAAAACACCTGTTTTTACATTACAGTGTTAGAGCATTTTGCAGTGTCATCCATGCTGGCCTTTTTGTAAGGGGCTTTGGAGGATACGATATTTAAGGAATGATAATATATTAGTCAATCAGAAGGTTTGTGTCTGCTAAACGAGTGTATACGGTATGATATTTTATGTACATTTATCTTAAGATGGTTAAGTACTTTTACTTGAGTACATTTCCAAATGCAGGACTCTCAGATGCAATGCCGCATTTTACATCGTGGTATTTCAAACATGTTATTTAAAAAAAAAAATCGAAGTATCTTTCCCATCTGTGTCCATGGGGCTGAACCTTAAATATCCGATAATATTGCAAATGTAATTTTTGAAAGAGACATTAATATGGTCTTCAGAGTAACGAAATTGCCATACTTAATCAGAGCTGCTTTTTCTATATGCATTATATCCATTGCAAAGTACTTGTTTTCAACTGATAGTCACATGTCGTATGTGAAGGAAATACTTTCACGTGATATTATAATTTTGGAAAATTATTTAATATCCTGACATTGTGAAGATATAAAGAGACTCATGGTGTCGCTGTCGGCTTACAGAACATGGACGCACACCACCCCACAACTACTGAATGCAAATCGGTTGTATTTTTCTAAGACGATCGGTTAAACCTCCAATATATTTGTATGGTCCGCAGTATACCCAGTGTTGGATTATTGAGTTTTTTTTGGTCGTACTTTTTATTGTAATCTTGATAGTACGCTGGACATTAACAATACGAAGACGTTTTTTTTATCAGGATGGGAGACAAAGGATTTTCAGCGCTGCGGTCGATCTTCTGCTTTGCTTCCTTTATTGTAGCGCTGCACCTCGTTACAGTAGGGCCTGGCTCATTTCGTGGCATCTGCAGGCAGTGGCAAGTACTTCCGGCATCTGCCACAGAGGCCACTACTCCGTGGTATCTGTGGCAAGTACTTCCGGCATATGCCACAGATGCCACTACTCCGTGGTATCTGTGGCAAGTACTTCCGGCATATGCCACAGATGCCACTACTCCGTGGTATCTGTGGCAAGTACTTCTGGCATATGCCACAACTTGCCGAGGCAGCTGCCGCTGCTGAACGGGAGTTGCCACAAGATGCCAGAGTAAGAGAAGGTTTACGGTAGCTGCCACTCGCCTTCCGTGACAAATGCTGCTATTTAAACCCGTATTTATCGTGTAAAACAGGGGTTCCCAACCTTTATTGTGCCAAGGACCGGCAGATAACCGTGGTACCATTAAGCTCCGACGTTATCGGTCTTTTTATCGGGAGACATGTAAAAAATGTCATGTGTATTATTGCTACACAAACATTATATTGCCGTTTTAGTGTCGCCAACTCCGTTTCTAAAAAAAGACTGCAAAATGCGTCATTTTTTGTATTTTCGATCTCTCCAATCCAGACGAGAGATCTCTCTTCCCAGTCTGTGTGCGAGGGGGCGGGGCAGTTTACACACACACGCAGCTGCTGCACACACACACACACACACACGGATGAGATGGCGGAGAGAACTAAGCGCTCCGAGGTGTGGTTAAACTTTACCCGTCTCGCTCGTTGCCTAAAGTGCAATAAGAGTTTAGCATGTAAGGGCGAACACGAGCAATTTGTCTAAACATCTTGCAAAAGTGCACCACATTCAGACGGATGGTGCTGCACTTCTCAGAGGCGGAGTCCCGCTGCCTCCTGATGCTGCATTTCATGAAGTGAAGGAGGTTTTCCTACTATAAAACAGCTGTGTGCAGCAGATACTGTGAGAGTCCCGGACATTAATTCATAGATCAAGGCAGACTGGTTTACAGACTCTCCTGTTTTGCCAATCCGGGGCAACTCCCCTCCAGAAGCGACAATTGCCAAGGGCTTGCGTTGCAACCGGTTGCAACCCTCACTCGCCAATATTTCTTTTTTATTACAATATATTTTTAGTAGCCTACCATCATAAATATAGCACGTTTGTTTATGTTAGCAAACCATGTAGGCTACTCCAAGTAAAATAATAATGAATATAAATGATCATTTATAATCTTTTTGAAAAATAGAGATCGCACATCAGTCCTGCGTACAGATCAGTTCGATAAAGTCATGCCTAAACAGCGACATTTTACACGATAAATACGGGTTTAAATAGCAGCATTTGCCACGGAAGGCGAGTGGCAGCTACCGTAAACCTTCTCTTTACTCTGGCATCTTGTGGCAACTCCCGTTCAGCTGCGGCAGATGCCTCGGCAAGTAGTGGCATCTGTGGCATATGCCGGAAGGACTTGCCAAAGATACCACAGAGTAGTGGCATATGCCGGAAGTACTTGCCACAGATACCACAGAGTAGCGGCCTCTGTGGCAGATGCCGGAAGTACTTGCCACTGCCTGCAGATGCCACGAAATGCGCTTGCTGTCTCTCCCTCGTTAACGGAGACCTGAGTTATTCTATTCCAGAAGAGATGAAACGGGAGTCTATTATTGGAAATGCAGCTAAAGATCTCGGTGTTGATCTGAGGACCTTATCTTCCCGAAAGGCCCGTGTTGATTCTGAGGGGACTCGTAAATCGTACTGTGATATGAATCTGAGTACTGGAGATTTGGTCACATCGGAGAGAATGGACAGAGAAAGCCTTTGTGGAAAGAAACCCTCGTGTGTTTTGAAAGTAGATCTGGTGTTAGAAAATCCTCTGGAGCTTCATCGTGTTAGTATCCATATTCAAGATGTAAACGACAACTCGCCGAAATTCAAAAAACACTTGATTGAAATGGAAATAAGTGAGTTAGCTGCTAAGGGATACCGCTTCTCTATCGAGGAGGCCCATGACGCGGATATAGGTCAAAATGCTGTTCAGAGATACAGTTTACAAAAAAATGAAAACTTTATTCTCGCTGTTGACAGTAACAAGGTTGAACTCGTACTGGAGAATACACTCGATCGTGAAAAACAACAAGAGATCAATTTGCTCCTCACAGCTTTAGATGGAGGCTCTCCTCAGAGATCAGGTACTGTAGTCATACACGTCACTGTGCTGGATGCTAATGATAACGCCCCAGTGTTTAGCCAGGCCGTCTATAAAGCCAGTCTGCCTGAAAACTCTCCTCCAGAAACCATAGTGATTAATGTTAGTGCTACTGACGCAGATGAAGGGGTAAATGGAGATGTGACATATGAATTAGGCCATGTGTCTGACGATGATGTAAATGCATTTTCTATTGATTCTAAAACCGGAGAAATCAGAGTAACTGGTGCGATTGACTTTGAAGATATTAGTGCTTTTGAAATGAGCGTGGAGGCTAAGGACATTTTAGGGTTATCTTCTTACGCCAAAGTTATAATAGATGTTACGGATATGAATGATAATGCCCCTGTAATATACCTGAAATCCCTAACTAACCCCATACCTGAGAATGTGTCACCTGGTGCAGAGGTGGGCATCATTAACGTGCAGGATAGAGACTCTGAGAATAACCAACATGTCCGTTGCTCCATTCAGCAAAACGTCCCTTTTAAGTTGGTTCCTTCTATTAA
>CALSBZ010034590.1:26353-39355 GCA_943591055.1 Gobionotothen gibberifrons
ACTTTACGCAGCGCTTACAATTATGACGCCTACCTGACAACAGGTTCAAGAACCAGTGACTTTAAGTTCGTGTCTTCTTACAATGACAACACACTGCCTGCTGACCAGACTCTGAGGAAAACCCCTTCAGACTTTGCTGAAGTGTTTGGAGACTGTGATTCTTCTCCTGAGGTAGGAACCTTCCTGTGTCTTTGTCATAGTTGATGGTTTGTTGCTGACTGTTGAGCAGATAACTTTTATGTTTTGCAAATATGTGTGCTTCCTTTGAAATTGTTTTGTGGATTTTGAATTACATTTTTGGGATAACAGAAGATTTTCCAAAATGATTAATCGTGTATTATTAGTATTCACTATGTTTACTGTCCTTGATTGAACCAGAGTAGCAGCATGGAGGTCGGATCGTCACCAAAATAAATAAATAAGTGGTCCGAAAAAGTTAAAAAAATCCACATAGCCTTCCTCAGGCAGTGTGTTTGTACCGGGGACAGGAGACCCCCCTTGATGAGAAACTGTAAGAAATGATCGGGGAATCCCTCCGGAGTGGAGTCATGACGACTGGATCTGAATTATGTGTTTGTATTCGATGGTTTGTGTCGCAGCTGTCGATCAGCTGTGCGCAGCGTCTCCACTGCAGCCTGTGCATCTCAACCCCCCCTCCGCAGCAACTCTATATCCACCAGTTAAAGTAAATACAACTAATGTGTTGTGTTATATTAGCGGTACAATTTACCACATATGGTGCTCTTAGTTTCCATACCTCCTGTGTTTTACGAGCGACTTATCAAGTCTTGGCAAACGGCATAAAACACGATTACACGTGATATAAAACCATGCTCGTATCTACAACCTATAGAAATGCAACACGGCGTCAGTTTAGACGTAATTCTGTCCTCCTGCTTACCGCATCATTTATGAGAAAACATTTCATAACATTAACACAACATATTCGAGGTGGTTTTAAATAACATGTCCGTATTTATTTATTTCTCCAAGTTATGTTTTTGTGTGCACTGAGGAGTCTCAAACAGGCGTTTGTTTAATCATTTTAAGATTGGCTTTAATCAATTTGTGAAAATGAATTCTTGATATATATGATAAATGAGAGGTAACATTTTATTTATGGTATTATTTCCACATATTTGTCTCCATTCTTCCTTCTGCCAACGGTGTCGCAGTTTCTCGTCTCTCACGTTTTTGTGCTTAGTGCGTACGCATGGGTTAGAGTTTGCGTGGAGGACAGCACGGTTTCCCGTCAAGTTACTATTTTATAAATCGCAAACATTGCGTAGAAACTGGCGTATGCCATTTTTTGAGCGTATATCGCTTTATAAATGAGGCCCCTGGTCTTGTGGCATCTGTCCATGGTGCTGAAACACTCCTCATGCATATTGACAACTGAAGATGAGGTGCCAGAGCGGAGAGGCTGCCTGGTTTTCCGGCTCGAGGGAGCAGTTGTACATTTTTCCTTACACTATCAAATGTGTTCAAAATAAATTAACCATATATAATTATCTGAATTGTTATTTTTAATAGTGTTGTTTAATAACATATTTTAATTAGTAACGATAGGTTTCCATAAGAATCTCGTGTTTTGAAAAATCCAAATTATTTTCAACCTTTTCAATTCGGAAGCTATTTTTTGTTTTGTTTCCAACAATACTTTTATATGTTTTGCTAGATTGTTATCTGTATGGTATTATAGTTAGGTTTGTTGTTATTTTCTTGACCTTATTTGTTATTTTCTTTAACACACAGGTCTGCATTTTTATATTAGTTTTATAGGGTGTTATGTTGCAGTGTCATGCATTTAGGCCTTTTTGTTAGGGCATAGTAGGACGCTTTATTTGGTAACACTTTATGGTAAGGGTACATGAATCATCATGAATTCATTCATGTAGTACTTCATGAACTATCAGTAATGTACAAGGATTAATAGTATCTCATGCATGACTTAATGCAGGAACAATACCTTAATTAATGCATCAACTCAGGTATCTCAATCATCATGACTTCTGAGTTATTAATGATGTTCATGTCTTCTTCATATGCAGTTAAAGTGACAGGCCAAAAAACTGACCGTCACAGCAATTCCAAGAGTTGTAATCATGATTAACTAAGCATACTTCTTTTTATGTATCATACAGTATTATATTAAAGCTCACAAACCATTAAAGATAACTCATTCATAATATTAACAAACTGTAATTTATAATCCAAAGCCAACAAGATCACATTTTCACATATCGTGTCACACAAGAAAGCAAAACATGTCTGCAAAGAAACAAGATTAGAAGGCCTGTACTTTAGGGAGGACGTGGATTACCACATAACAATTTAAACACAATAATAAGAAACGAATTGTCATAAAATGAAGTGTGATTAAAACCAGCAGGACCCAGGTTCATAAATTAAAAGATTCCACATGCCGCAAGTATTTAAAATGACTTCTCTCTGCGGGTCGTTTTGAGGAATCCAGTGAAGGAGGAATAAAAAGGATAAAATAATTTAAAATGCAATACATAAAGAAAATATATATTGGTAAAAATTAATAAAAAAATTATGAACTGTGTCAAAGGTTGAATACCTAAGCAAATGATTCCCTAACAGTCCCTATACATATTGTTTTTATTAACCTCTGTATTTCACGGTAAGTACAGTCACATTGAGCCTTGCTGTGTGATCCCATATACTTTACATTGTTATGTGGTAATCCATGTCCTCGATCCTCCCTAAAGTAGGCCTCCTAATCTTGTGTCTTTGCAGACAGGTCACCACTTTATTTGAAGGGGCACAAACATGATGAAGTGTGCTTAGTTAATCATGATTACAACACTTGGAATTGCTATGACTGGTCAGTTTTTTGACCTGTCACTTTAACTGCATATCTGCGTATATGAAGAAGACATGAACATCATTAATAACTCAGAAGTCATGATGATTGAGATACCTTAGTTGATGCATTAATTAAGCTATTGTTCCTGCATTAAGTCATGCATGAGATACTATTAATCCTTGTGCATTACTGATAGTTCATGAAGTACTACATTAATTAATTCATGCTTTTTCATGCATTAAGTCATGCATGAATTCATGATGATTCATGTACCCTTGCCATAAAGTGTTACCTGATACTTCAGGTCAATGTTGCTGTACTGTAAGTGTAGCCTTTAACATGTTCATCATTTAACTGTAATATGTATTTTCTAAGTCTAATAATTATTATTTGTTGCAATATTTCATGTGTGCAATATTTAGAGTCTTTTATTTTGAAGTCCAAGCTCACGTCTCGTTATGCTGTTCTCGCGTGAGTTAGAGAGCGAGAGAGAGACACAAAACTGAGACGGATACTTTGATAGAATTTGTTAGATTCAGTTTATTCTTATAAAGTGTTAAGGACTGAATAATACTTCCCTCTGTTTTCAGAGCATGCAGCCAACGATGTATGTTGTTGTTTGTATTTATTTTACGTTTATTGCTTTGCTAAACTCATTTTACATGCTTGGCATGTTATTGTGTGTGTAACACGATACTATGTTTGTCATTGATACTGTTTGTTTATGTGTAGTTTTCACGGTGGATTCGAAGAGGCATACACCCGTTATGAGAAAGCCACTTGTGTCTGCCTGTGCTTCGAGGGAATTACACTTGCTTAATATAGTTATGTACATGTAGCCTACCTAATTCAAAGTTAAAATGCAGGACTCTCAGTTTCAATGCAGTTTTTTTAACATCGTAGTATTTGAAACTTGTTATAGTTAAGAAAAAGATCGAAGTATCCACTGTCCATGGCGCTGCACCTTACATCTCTGATAATCCTGCAAATGGAATTTGGTATCTATTTATGTTGTCTTCACAATAATGTATGGAGGAAAACGAAATGGCTATATTGATGCTCTCTCTTTCTATCTGCATTATATCCAATGAAAAGTCATTGTTTTCAACTGATAGTCACATGTCATATGAATGAATTACCTTCACGTGATTTTAGACTATGGGAAAACTATTTCACAGCCTAACATTGTGAAGATATAAAGCGACTCAAGGTGTCGCTGTCGGTTTACAGAACATGAACGCACACCACCACACCCACAACTACTGAATGCACATTTGTATTTTTCCAAGACGGTCGGTTAGAAACCTCGAACATATTTGTATGGTCCGCAGTACCCAGTGTTGGATAATTGACTATATTTGGACGTACTTTTTATTATAATCTGGATAATCCGCTGGACATTAACAATACGAAGACTGGTTTTGTGTCAGAATGGGAGACAAAGGATTTTCTGCGCTGCGGTCGATCTTCTGCTTTGCTTCCTTTATTGTCGCGCTACACCTCGTTAACGGAGACCTGAGTTATTCTATTCAAGAAGAGATGAAACGCGAATCTGTTATTGGAAATATAGCCAAAGATCTCGGTCTTGATCTGAGGACCTTAACTTCCCGAAAGGCCCGTGTTGATTCTGAGGGGACTCGTAAACGGAACTGCGATATTAATCTGAGTACTGGAGATTTGGTCACATCGGAGAGAATGGACCGAGAAAGCCTTTGTGGCAAGAAACCCTCGTGTGTTGTGAAAGCAGATCTGGTGTTAGAAAATCCTCTGGAACTTCATCGTGTTAGTATCCATATTCAAGATGTAAACGACAACTCGCCAAAATTCAAAAAACACTTGATTGAAAAAGAAATAAGGGAGTCCGCCGGCAAGGGTGACCGCTTCTCTATCGAGGAGGCCCATGACGCAGATGTAGGTCAAAATGCTGTTCAGAGGTACAATTTAGAGAAAAACGACTACTTTATTCTCGCTGTTGACAGTTATAAGGTTGAACTTGTGCTTGAAAATACACTTGATAGAGAAAAGCAAAATGAAATTAATTTGCTCCTCACAGCTTTAGATGGAGGCTCTCCTCAGAGATCAGGTACTGTTGTCATACACGTCACTGTGCTGGATGCTAATGATAACGCCCCAGTGTTTAGTCAGGCCGTTTATAAAGCCATTCTTCCTGAAAACTCTCCTCCAGATACCATAGTGATTCAAGTTAGTGCTACTGACGCAGATGAAGGATTGAATGGAGATGTGAAATATGACTTAAGTCATGTGTCTGACGATGATGAAAATATATTTTCTATCGATGCTAAAACTGGAGAAATTAGAGTTACTGGTGCGATTGACTTTGAGGAAATTACTTATTTTGAAATGAGAGTGGAAGCTGAAGATGGTTTAGGACTAACCTCTTACGCCAAAGTTATAATAGATGTTACGGATATGAATGATAATGCCCCTGTAATATACCTGAAATCCCTGACTAACCCCATACCTGAGAACGTGTCACCTGGTGCAGAGGTGGGCATCATTAACGTGCAGGATAGAGACTCTGAGAATAACCAACAGGTCCGCTGCTCCATTCAACAAAACGTCCCTTTTAAGTTGGTTCCTTCTATTAAAAACTATTATTCTCTGGTGACCACAGGACAACTGGACCGTGAACTAGTGTCTGATTACAACATTACAATCACTGCCACTGACGAGGGCTCTCCCCCTCTGTCCTCCTCTAAAACTGTTCAGTTATCTGTAGCAGACATCAACGACAATCCACCTGTGTTTGAGGAGCAGTCCTACAGCGCATATGTGACTGAAAACAACAAACCTGGCTCCACTTTATGTTCCGTTACTGCTCGAGACCCCGACTGGAGACAAAACGGTACCGTGATTTATTCTCTGTTACCCGGTGAGGTGAACGGTGCCCCGGTGTCCTCCTATCTGTCTGTTAACGGAGACACGGGGGTGATCCACGCTGTGAGGACGTTTGATTATGAACAATTCAGGAGTTTTAAAGTCCACGTGATGGCCAGAGACAACGGTTCTCCTCCGCTCAGCAGCAACGTGACCGTCAGTGTGTTCATATCGGATGTAAATGACAACTCTCCTCAGATACTGTACCCCGCCCCGGAGGGCAACTCCTTCATGACCGAGCTGGTCCCCAAAGCTGCACACGGAGGCTCTCTGGTGTCCAAAGTGATCGCGGTGGACGCGGACTCCGGACAGAACGCCTGGCTGTCCTATCATATAGTCAAATCCACTGATTCGGGACTTTTCACTATTGGTCTCCACAGCGGAGAGATCAGGACACAGCGGGACATTTCTGAGTCTGACAGCATGAAACAGAACCTTATTGTGTCAGTGAAAGATAACGGACAGCCCTCTCTCTCTGCCACCTGCTCCATCTATTTACTTATCTCTGATAACTTGGCTGAGGTGCCAGAACTGAAGGATATTTCTTATGATGAGAAGAACTCCAAACTGACCTCTTATCTGATCATCGCGCTGGTGTCCGTGTCCACTTTTTTTCTCACCTTCATCATCATCATTCTGGGTGTGAGGTTTTGTCACAGGAGAAAGCCCAGACTGTTGTTTGATGGAGCAGTCGCCATCCCCAGCGCTTATCTCCCTCCTAATTACACAGATGTTGACGGAACAGGAACTTTACGCAGCGCTTACAATTATGACGCCTACTTGACAACAGGTTCTAGAACCAGTGACTTTAAGTTCGTGTCATCTTACAATGACAACACACTGCCTGCTGACCAGACTCTGAGGAAAAGCCCTTCAGACTTTGCTGAAGTGTTTGGAGATTGTGATTCTTCTCCTGAGGTAGGAAGTGGTGTCACTTAATGTTTGACCTATTTGCAACTTGATTATCCTGTTAATATACTGTTCAAAACTCTTTTTGTTTTAGTGTTTTTAAACAGCTATTTTGGACAATTTAATATGAATTGAAGTTTATTCAGTCATACTCCACAATTGACCTAATTCATACAATGCATCACTTGTTCACATTATTTATTCTGTCGTAGTATACAGACATGTCTAATCTATTCGTAATTCGAGTAGATTAAACTATTAATTTAAACAGACTTTATTCATTTTTCCCCCCAAAAGTATTTCTATGTCTAAATAGCTCTTGTGTTCTTTGTTGAGCTGGAGATTATTGTTTTTATTCTCTGTCCTTGGGGCGGAACCTCACTTATTCTCTTGTTGTGTTTAATCAGAAACAGCCTACTCCTGTCAATTATCATATCGTTTTTAATCATTTGAGATTTCAATTGTGCAGCCCTTACAATTATGAAGCCTATACCTGACAACAGGTTCCTGAGCCAGTGACTTTAAGTTCCTGTAATCTTACAATGACAACACAGTGCTTCTCCATCCAATATTTAGCGTTGATTGAATCCTTCAGGTAGCCTTGTATTTACCTATTTCACTACCCCATGCGCTGGATTCATGTGCCTTTGTATGCAATGTGTTTTTAGCAAGAGCATATATTTATAGTTATATATAGTAGAGGAAATAAGTATTTGATCCCTTGCCGATGTTGTAAGTTTGCCTATACTTACAAAGAAATGAACAGTCTATAATCGTAATGGTAGGTTTATTTTAACAGTGCGAGTATGAATATCAAAAAGAAAATCCAGAAATTGACATTATATAAAAGATACACATTGATTTGCATTTAACTGTAGGAAATAAGTATTTGATCCCCTTGCAAAACATGTCTTAGTACTTACAGGAGAAACCCTGGACAGCACAGAGGTCAGATGTTTCTTGTAGTTGGTCACTGTGCACAGGAAGGATTTTGGTCCACTCCTCTCTGAAGATCCTCTCCAAATCCTTCAGGTTTTGAGGCTGATGCTTGGCATCTCCAAGCGTTAGGTCCCTCCACAGATTTTCTATGGGAGTAAGGTCCGGTGAATGGCCATGCCACTCCATCACCAAAATGGGCTTTTTCTTTAGCTACTCCTGTGTTGCCTTGGCCGTATGTTCAGGGTCATTGTCCTGCTGGAAGACCCATGTTATCCTGGCTGAAGGAAGGATGCTATCGGCCAAGATTTGCACGGTACATGGCCCCGTACATCCTATACCCTTAGCAGAGAAACACCCCCAAAGCATAATGTTTCCACCTCCATGCTTGACGGTGGGGATGGTGTTCTTGGGGTTATGGTTAGCATCTCTCTACCTCCAAACACGGTGTGTCGAGTTGATGCTAAAGATCTCGATTTTGGTCTCATCTGACCACATCATCTTCGCTCAAGCCTTCTTTGAATCACTCAGATGTTCCTTGGCAAATTTCAGACGGGCCATTCATGTGCCTTCTTGATCAAGGGACCTTGTGGGTTGCAGAATGATTTGATCCATTATGGTGTAGTGTGTTACCAATAGTTTTCTTGGTGACTGTGGTCCCAGCTGCCTTGAAATCATTAACAAGTTCCTCCCGTGTAGTTCTCGGCTGATACCTCACCTTTCTCATGGTCATCAATACCCCAAGGGGCGAGATCTTATGTGGAGCCCCAGACCGAGGGCGATTGATTGTTGATTGATGCTCATTTTTTCTTTCATCTATTTCCGAATAATCACACCAACCGTTGTCTCCTTCTCAATAAGCTGCTGGTCTTGTAGCCAATTCCAGCCTTGTGCAGGTCTACAATCTTGTCGCTGACGTCCTTATACACATTGTCTTTAGTCTTGCCCATGGTGGAGATGTTGTAAACTGATTGATTGATTCTGTGGACAGGTGTCTTTTATAAAGGTAACAAGTTGATATTAGGAGTACTTTTTTAAAGGAAGAGGACTTATGTAACCGGTCTGTAGGAGCCAGAATCCTTGTTTGTTGCAAGGGGATCAAATACGTATTTCCCACAGTTAAATGCAAATACATTTGTATCTTTTATATAATGTCTATTTCTGGATGTTCCTTTTGATATTCTTACTCTCACTGTTAAAATAAACTTACCATTATTCTATATATATAGGTACATTTCAAGGTTAATTATTGTATTTTCATATGTCAATTCCTGGATTTCTTTGTTTTATTAGGAGCTTCAACGCACTGATAGTCTGTAATTGCTATTGAAATAATAGTTTCATGTATATCCAAACACATATTTTTCAGTACAATGTTAACATCTTGCCGCCAGGTCTCCTTTTTTCCTGCTTATGAGTCAATTTTGACTTCATATATTGTACTGCATTTTGTGCATTGTTTATCATTTGCTTTTATCCCCTGCCAACAGTAGTTCCTTTCCTCCCCTCAAGTTTAAATAGCAGTTTTCAAAGTATTGATTTATAATTGTTAGTATTCTTTTGAAACGTGTTAGAAAAATATCACTCGTCACTGACTTGAGCTTCAATATCAGGATCCATGTATTTATTAATACTTGCAAGAATGCAAGTAGTTATCACATACAGAGCATAATAACTAGTTGTACCATATTATGGTACAACGATAGTTCCCGAACAATGTCCTTCACATGCTTATATACAAGAGAGGGAGTTAGACAGTCACAAGATGCAGGAATACCGGTTCAAAGCAGTATACAATGTTTAGTTTAGATAATTTAAGGAAGGCCCACGTAAGTTGTGCTAGATGTGTTGGGGGGCATGTCTCTTCTGCCTGGGGCCCCCAGTGTCTTGCAGCGCCACTGGTTGCGTGTATTTATTGTTAAACACAGAATAATGCATACGAGAAATGTATCTAATACGTGCTGGAATAAGATATACACACTTAACAGCATTATTGCTGTTGAAACACGTGTTTGCCTTTGTCAGACATTTAATGTTGTGATACATCCAATTACTTGAAATGTAAGCCAAAGTAATACTTTGTTGTTTAGTGATCTGTCCATGGTATATAATAATAAATAATAATAATACATTACATTTATAAAGCGCTTCCTGGTGCTCAAAGCGCATACAAGCAAGTGGGATGAGGAGACATGTTAAATAAGGAATCGCTTTGGTTCTTCTCTCCGTTCAGACGCTGTCCGTGGTGCTGAAGGGTGTTTTGTCTACCGATACCCAGTGACGGATATTGATATATATCAGGGCGACATTTTGACAAGCGCAATGTGCACGTAATTTCATATTGTGTATTGGTGTTGTTGTTGTTGTTGTTGTTGTTGTTGTTGTGGGTCGAAGGGGGCGCGGCCGCCCTTATCAGCAGGCAGCTGGGATGGAAGGTCTCACACTCAAAGAAGGGCGGGGGTGATCCCACGTCGCCTCACTATGGGGGAGAGAGAGGGGGGCAGCGGGTAAACTATCTCTATCAAATAATCACTTTCGATGTTTATATAGTAGTACTGCAATTAGTACAATTAATATCACGCCTCTAAATGCCACCAACTTCATTCATACAATCTAAATAGTTTTGCAGATATTTTTTTTTCCTGGCCTGGTTTGTATGAAACAATAAATAATTATATAAAAACTGACTAGGGAAAATTGGTGTAGTCTTGACCTGTACAGTAGTTGACAGTGTTACGCTATGCATTGTTTCTCGGGTAGAAAATTAATATCTACAGTGATGGAGAAAAAAAGGCACAGGGCATCAGGTGCCCAGTTTAGAAAGAAAAGGAAAGAAGATAAATGCTCAAAAGATAAAGGTATATAGTATGCACCTTCAACATCTCATTTATTTAGTTGGGCTATATTAAGCATATCATTAAATGATGCCAGTAACCTTAACTCCATTGCTGCTTGTTAGCTGCCTGTGTTTCGTCGTCAGTTCAGCAACTAACATTGGAATAATTTCAAACCGTCTTACTTCAGAACAATAATGTGTAGCCCTGCAATTAAAATATTATAAACAACCACTATAACCGTTATTGATTTAGTCACCTTCATTTAGCAAATACCTCAAAGGTAATTGTACTGACAAGTCCTTTGTGTAATTTTCAATACTTGAGGCTTAATTAAAAGACGTCTGTAACAGATTAAATATGATGATGTTATTGATGACTTTGTAATCAAAGAAGGCAAGGAAGGTCAGACTTTAGAGGGCAGTTTGGGAGTTTAACTTTAACTATAGAGATGCCTAATTCTGTAAATAAGTTATTTAACGTGTGTTCTGTTCGGTTTGTGTGTTGAAAGATTTGTGCAATTTAGTATTTCCATTCTATAGCTTATATGATTTTTTATTAATTAATGTCTGTTTCTACTGCTACTTTTTATATTCATGTTTATTTTGTGATATTGTTATTTAATTTGTGTAGTTATTTTGATTATACATATTTTTCTATTTGTGTGTTGGATACATTTGTGAAATATAGTTATTTAATTCTGAATTGGTTGTGTCTTGTTATATAACCTATGGGGGGGGGGGGGTTTGGTGGACGGCCCAGGGCACCATATCAGCTAGAACCGCCACTGTCTATACCAATTAATCAAACCCTAAAAATAATACTTTCACGTTGTGTGTTGTGAACATTGAAATGTTCCATTGTTGCTTTTACGTTAAATGCAGTGCTCGTTTGTAATATTCCAAATAAGCTCACGGTGTCGCTGCTCACTCGCAGATATATGGAGGCTCATTTCCACACCCACTGCCAAGGGAGTAATTCAGGCATTAAAACCAGTGCTGCCATTGTTGTATAAGCGGTTCTCTCAATTTTCCAATACAATTTGATATTTTTAAGCAGATATTTTCTTTCATTCGGGAGAAGTAATGGAGCTACAAGAGAGATTGATACTGGTTTTTTTCTACCTCTTTGCCCTATGTGTCTACATCGCCATTGCAGACCTCAGCTATTCCGTTCCAGAGGAGATGAGACCTGGATCCATTGTTGGAAATATTGCCAAGGACCTCGGGCTTGAAGCAGGGACATTTTTCACTCGTAATGCCCGTATTGATATGGAGGAAAGCTATCAGCACTATTGCGATATTGATCTAAAAACAGGACATTTTCTCATCCGGGAAAAAATTGACAGGGAGGAGCTGTGTGCGGAAAAGGTTTCATGTTTGCTTAAATATGAACTAGTCCTAGAGAGCCCCTTGGAGCTGTACCACATTTCACTGCTTATTCATGATGTAAACGACAATTCTCCTGTGTTTCCAAAGAATATCATTAAACTGGAAATAAGAGAATCGGCTATCAAAGGAGCCCGATATCGCCTCAATGAAGCTCACGACACTGACATCGGAAAAAATATGGTTGAACAATACATTTTACAAAATAACGAACACTTTGTTTTGTCTGTCCGAGACGATACTGATGGGTCTAAAACGGTCGAGTTGGTGTTAGAGAAAGAGCTAGACCGTGAAAAAGAACACGATTTAAATGTAGTGATGATTGCTGTTGATGGTGGCAATCCACAAAGATCAGGAAATGCTATTATACACGTCACTGTGCTGGATGCTAATGATAACGCCCCAGTGTTTGACCAAGCCTTCTACAAAGTCAGTCTGTCTGAAGACTCTGCCCTTGATACTCTGGTCGTCACTGTAAGTGCTACCGATGCAGACAAGGGAGTCAATGGGGCGGTTACTTATGAGTTTAGCCGGATCTCAGAAAGGGCTAAAAAGGTTTTCTCACTCAACAGTCAAACTGGAGAGATCAAAGTCATAGGACTACTTGATTTCGAGAATAATTCTAAATATAAAATGCGTATTGATGCCAAAGATGGTTATGGACTTTCATCAGATTCCAAATTAATGATAGAAATCACTGATGTAAATGATAATGCTCCAGACAGTTGTTTGATGGAGCAGTCGCTAGAAGTTATATTCTAAGGTTGTGAGTACATTTACATATTTATAGTATTCTTTAACAAAACATATGATGCCTGTTATCATTATGGTAATTTCTGAGGAATTTATCTCCAGTTGAAGTTGCCTTTTATCTTCCCATGATTGCCCATCATGCTATAGAAATCGTTTGAAATTACGTTAACTTAACTCTGTCCATGGTTCTGAAATCGGTTTGTTATTCAGTTATATTTTTAGGACTAATTTACTTCTATATCATACCTATTGTTTTGATGTTCTTTTTGAGTTTACTTTATGTAAACTTGGTTATATATTTCATTTTCTGAATTATATTTTATCTCAACATATGCTAGTATCATTGTATTTATTGGTTTTTCTTATT
The DNA here is from genome assembly GCA_943591055.1 of Gobionotothen gibberifrons. Classification (NCBI taxonomy): domain Eukaryota; kingdom Metazoa; phylum Chordata; class Actinopteri; order Perciformes; family Nototheniidae; genus Gobionotothen; species Gobionotothen gibberifrons. The sequence continues at coordinate 39,272 of CALSBZ010034590.1, forward strand.
TGATTGAATCGTGGTTTCTTCTTTATAATTGGAGCTGATTACTTCTGATTGATATTGGGACACTGTGTTAGAGCACTAATACGT
>CALSBZ010034599.1:0-15887 GCA_943591055.1 Gobionotothen gibberifrons
CCTGACCAAGCGTCGCTCCTGGACGATTATGGAGTGAGAGTGTGTTGACCTATACCAACAGAGTCACGAGGAAGTCTGAATACTCACCCTATAAGGATGGCCTAGGCGGACTCTGCAGGAGGACCACACCCAGAGGGTGAGGGGCGGCAACATTCACGCTGTAGTATCTGGCGAATGTGCTCGGAGATGCCCATGTGGCCGCAGGACATATGTCCTCCAGGGGCACACCTCTCAAGGTCGCCCCTGACGTGGAGACACTCCTGGTAGAGTGGCCCTTTACTCTGGGTGGCAAGGTCATTCGCCCTGTATGCCTGGGCAATGACGTCCACGATCCAGTGGGACAAGCGCTGTTTTGAGAGCGCATGGCCCCTTCTAGGACCACCGTAACATAGAAAGAGCTGTTCAGATTGACGCATGCCTGCGTAGTCTGGACATAAGCTCTAAGGGCCCGCACCGGGCATAGGAGTCTTGACCTCTCTTCCCCCCTCTCCTGATGGGGGGTCAAACCGTGCCAGCTGGATAGGCCGATTAAAATGACAGCGTGCCAGTACCTTAGGGAGGAACGCTGTGTTCGGCCATAAGGTGAGCCGTCTGAGTTTCACCTCAGAGACGAGCTGTTCACAGACAAGGCCTGAAGCTCGCTTACACGGTTTGCTGAGGTGATGGCAAGAAGGAAAGCAGTCTTGGCTGAGAGCCACCTCGGTTCTGCCTGTAACAAGGGTTCAAAGGGAGGCGAGCATAGGGCATCCAGCACCAGGGGCAGATCCCATGTAGGGGCCCCTGGGATGTTCGGGGGGCGAAGTCCCAGTGCTCCCCTTTAAAAGAGGGATACCAGCCTCTGGCTCCCCACTGTGCTGTTGTCAACCCTTGCATGTTGAGCTGATATAGCAGCCACATACACCCTGACGGTAGCGGGACACCGGCCGTCATCCAGGAGGGACTGCAGGAACTCAAGGGTCGTAGGCACCGAGCAATGTACTGGGTCCTCATTTCGCCCTTGGCACCAGTCAGAGAACAGTTTCCACCTGTTTTCGTACTGTTTACGAGTAGACGGTGCCCTAGCATTGAGAATAGTCCTCCTGACAGGCTCTATGCAGTCGCTCAGCAGTGGGTCGGGCCCTCCAGTGGCCAGACCCACAGCTGGAGGCGGCAGGGGTCGGGGTGCCATATCCGACCCTCCAGCTGAGACAAGAGGTCCTTCCTGTTGGGGAGACGCCAAGGTGTCCCGCAACAGAGTCTGTGCAGCAGGGAGAACCAAGTCCTGGCTGGCCAGAAGGGGGCCACCAGAAGAAGCCTGTGGCCCTGATGAAGCACTCTGAGGAGTGTTGGTAGGATCAGAGGGAGGGGTGGATAGGCATAGAGAAGACACCCTGGCCATGAATGAGCCAGGGCGTCCTGACCCAAAGGGCTGGTTTTCTCCTTCAAGGAGAACCATAGGAGGCAGTGGGTCGACGTCTTCGAGGCAAAGAGATCTACCTCGGCCCTGCCGAAGAGACCCCAGATGTTGGCCACCACCTCTGGATGAAGCCGCCACTCCCCTGGTGGACGGGAGAGGGAGTCTGCGACTTGGTTCTGCTCTCCGGGTAGATACATTGACCGTAGGCTGGCCAGGCAAGGAGCTGCCCAGGTCAGGAGAGTCTGGGACACCTCTAGCAAGCGTGCAGATTTGGTGCCCCCTTGGTGGTTTATATGGTACACCGTTGTAGTGTTGTCCGAGTGGACAAGCACATCAGTGACAACAAGCCCAAGGGAATGACAGTTGAGGCAGCTGTCAGCTTGCCCAAGAGGCGGAGATACAGGATATATGCCAGAGACCTGCCCCTTTTGAAGAGGGCGCTGAGCAGATGGACAGGCCCGCATAGTGATTGTGTCCAGAGCCACCCCAATGAAGGTTAGGCTTTGAGAGGGGTTCAGACAACTCTTCTCCATGTTCACCTTGAGGCCTAACCAGGCGACATGAGAGAGAAGGAGAGCCGTGTCCTGGGTCGACTGCAACCGGGATGGTGCACAGATTTGCTAGTCGTCTAAGTATGGCAGAATCTTCCTACCCTGCGACTGCAGGGGCGAGAGGGCTGCCGCGACACACCTGGTGAACACCCTTGGGGAGAGGGAGAGTCCGAATGGGAGCACCCTGAACTGGAAATGACGGCCTCTGAAGGCAAAGCGAAGAAACTGCCTGTGATGAGGCACAATAGGCACATGAAAATAAGCGTCCTTTAAATCGACGGACGTGAACCATTCCCCCCTGGCAGCGGTACGAAGAACGTCCGCTGTGCTCAGCATATGGCAAGGTAAGATCCTTAGGAACTTGTTGAGTTCCCTCAGATCGAGGATTGGGCGAAGTCCACCGCCTTTCTTCCTTACCAGGAAATAGGTCGAGTAGAAGCCCCCGGGCTTTGAGATGGGGTCCACAGGCTCGATTGCACCCTTGGCAAGGAGGACTGACAGCTCCTGGTTTAGGGCGATTTCTTTTGGCGGGTCGCTTATGGTGGTCATCTTAACCCGGCTGAAGGCTGGGGGCCGGCGTCGGAACTGAAGCTTGTACCCCTGGGTTAAGGTGGAACCCACCCAGGGGTCCGAAGCTTGAGCTACCCAGTAGTTGAGGGAATGTCTCTGCGAAGAGCTGAGAGCTGTTGCCTGGTCTGATTAGCCTGGACGGTCCGTTTGAGCACCTGTACGGCAGCTGAACCGAACAGTTCCCCCGGCTCCACTGGGACAGCACGGAGAGTCCTCCTGCATGCCTCTGATAAGGGTGACTGTGCCAGCCAAACCTGGCGGCGAGTCTGGACGAGAGTGGACATCAGGCGCCCAAGCTCTCTAGACATCAGAGCAAACGCCTGTAATGAGGCGTCACTGAGGCTGGTAGCGGAAGCGCTAAGAGCCTCCTGCTGCAGGGAAGCTGAGAGGGCGAGCATGAGGTGAGAGAGGGAATTGCCTATACGGCCCATGCGTGCCGCTGCATCGTAGGCCTTAGTGAGCAGGTCATCAGTGACCCGACATTGGGATCGAGGGCACCTGGCCTCTGACCTCAGAGCTTCGTCAGGGGAAACTATGAGGGAAGCAATAGTAGGTTCAACAGCCGGCATGTGGTCAAGGCCGACCTTTGCCGCATCCTGCATGGCTGCTAGGGCTCGGCCGTCGGACGTAAGACGGGAAAGAGTCTTAGTGTCCCTCCAGCATGCATGTAACTCCCTCAGATACTCACAAGAGGGAGGAACTGCAAGGGTGGCGGGTGCCAAAGTGCGCCTGAAGAACGCACTGGCAGGCGCTGTTTCGGGCTGCTGTACATCCAGCTGCTGGCGAGCCAGTGCCATGCGGATGACGGTACCCATGGAGCCGACATCCGCCCCCCTCCGAGGATGCATGAGCTGAGGTACAGGAGCCAGGCCCAGAAACCTGGGACGGGCCCTCTCCGTCATACTCATTAAATTGAGTGGCTGAAGCTGCCATCGAGAACACATCGTCATCTGGAATCAGCTCAGCCATGGGTGGACTGGGTGCAGCGGCGTGCTCTGTACGGACACCAGAATGGAGAGCCAAGAGGAGTGACTTCATCTGGGCAAGCTCAGTAGTGAGTAGGTCCACCCTAGAGGGCAGCCTATCAGGCTTAGTCCTCTTCTTGGGCGGGGCACTCGCAGCCTCTGCTGCCCGACGCCTAGGACGGGTAGGTTGGGATGTAGTCGACTGTGCAGGGGGAAGGCCACCCTCAGTCACGCCCCGTCCACACAGCAAATCTTGAAAATCTTGGAGGTGGGCGTTTTCTGAAGCTTGGGGATGTTTTGCGAGCAACGCGACCAACAACCAATCACATGAATCTCCCGCCCCCGACATACAATACATTTATGAGATTAATGTCTATGGTGCTATTTTATGCTACATTCCATGTTGGCTAAAGATACTGTCTATGCTTGCTAGCAATGTTTAAACTAAGTAAACTGGATATCAAATCCCCAAAGGCGAAAAGCTACCAGTTTCACCTACTGCCTCTGCCACCTCCCTCCATGCCTGGTTCCTCCGGTTTGTATCCCGGTAACTCATAGCGACTGGTCATAGAGAACCGGATGATTTGCTACCGCAACTACTAAATTCTCCTCCATTTTCAAATGAACTGCGGTATGTCACTCCCAGCTTGCACGCGGTTTGATTGGCTAGCGCTTGAACTGCTCAACTTATGAATCCTGAAAATCCTGGAAATCTTTGATTTGCTTCCCCAGAATGCAGTTCGGCGAGAAGCGAGGCAAAGTGACGTCACCCCATTCAAAGTCAATGGGGAATTTTTTTTCAGAAGCTTTGCAAGATTTTTTTAACGCTGCTGTGTGGACGGGCCGTCAGTAGTTCAACCTCGGCTAGTCTAGCAGCTCTTACCGCACGAGGCATGATGGTGCAATTCATGCACGGGTCCTCCGAAAGGCCCTCCCTCAGATGCTCGAGGCCAAGACAAGAGGGGCAAAGGTCATGGCCATCCTCTGGTTGCAGAGAAGCCATACAGGTGTTACAGCCGTTAAACATAGCTCCAAGGGGGAGCACTCAGCTGGCTGTAATTAACTGGGCCAGGAAACAAACTCCGCAGTGGAGGGGAGTGAGCACAATAGTAGTTAGCGTGAGCGTGAGCACTCTGCTAACTGGGGTGAGAAAAAATCAGTGGTCAGTTAGTGGTATATATGCTGTGAGAGGAGAGCGGGAATACTCTCTCCACTAGCGCCGTAGCGAGTTGGCCTGGGCGAGAGCACTCTGCTAACTGGAGATGGAACGGGTATTAAACCAACTGTGTATAGTGAGAGGGGAGCGGAAACACTCTCTTCACTAGCGCTGTAGCAAGTTAGCTTTGAGCGAGAGCACTCAACTAACTGGACGATATAACAGGTAAGGAAACAAATGTATGTAGTGAGAGAAGGGCGGAGACGCTCTCTTCAAACAGTTAGCTTGAACGGGCTAACTGGACGATATAGCAGGTAGGGAACCAAGTGTATGTAGTGAGAGGAGGGCGGAGACGCTCTCTTCACTAGCGCAGTAACAGTTAGCTTGAACGGGCTAACTGGACGATATAACAGGTAGGGAACCAAGTGTATGTAGTGAGAGGAGGGCGTGGACGCTCTCTTCACTAGTGCAGTAACAGTTAGCTTGAACGGAAGCACTCAGCTAACTGGAGGATATAACAGGTAAGGAACCAAATGTATGTAGTGAGAGGAGGGCAGAGACACTCTCTTCACTAGCGCAGTATAGTATCTGTGTTTCTGTTTTATGCTAAGGGGAAATTTAATCCAGCATTCAGGGTTTCGGATATTCATATGCTTTTATTATTGCTGATGTGTTGCTGAAATTGAGTCACACACACAGAAAGACAACAGTCCTTCTGATGTTATCAATAGATGTATTCATTTTGAGTGAACTAACTTGGGGGTTAGGGGAAGTCCAGAGAAGCCCTGGGGTGTATAGGAACAGTTATCCTTTGTTCTAACTAATCCTAAAGATGTCATAAAATGATGATTTTCCAACATATAACACAGATAGCTTTCAAAGAAGTGAACATGTGACATGTTGTTTTGTAGGTCTCATGATGAAAATGTGTGTGTGCTAAACCTGTTTAGAAAATGTATGTGCGTTCTGGCAGAGAGTTGGTGTGTCTATGTTTCTGTAAAGAGTCTATACTTGAGAGCAGAGGTAATGTTTTCTTAGTTATTGTTTGATTGTACAACGAAATAATAATTGATCAACTATACCTGTACATTGCCACAATAGTTGGGAGTAGTTTGAAGTGAAACATTTCTATAGAGACATTGGTTTTTCTTAAACACACACATCCTTTTGGAATCAGTGTCTTTTGTGTTTGGTATAACAGGACAAGATATACATATATAGTATATATATATCTGACACAAATACTTTCCTTTTAATTTTGATTAGATGTTTTAGATTTAGATTTTAGATTTTGGGTTTATTTTATTAGGATGATGATAAAGTTAAATACACACACACACACTGTAAGGAGAGGGGAGGGATCAGTTGGAGTCAACAACTGCTGACTCTGCTGACTCATGCTAACTCATTGGCCCAGGAATGAACAGCCAATTAGAAGATAGGAAGGGAGGAGCATCTCCTACTGAAATTGTATGTAAGCTGTTTGATTTCAATATTCGGGGCTCTTATTCTGACCGGCTGTCGGGATAGCGGTAGAATGGAGTCCGGTGTACTGGGGTACTCTGTATTTTGGTATTGTATTTGGTATGTATTTCTGTATTGTTGTTTTTTACCAAGTAAACTCAGCTTATTGCTTATCTGATATCTCGGTGTCTGAGTCCTTCTTCTTATAGCAAACCACTCATCAACGGACGGCGCGGAGCAGAGTAGAACCTTCAACCACTCCACTAGGTGGCGCTCCAACAGCAGTAACAAATTAGCGAGAGCCCTCGGCTAATTTGTACACAATTATCTCATTAGCTTGAGAATATATAGCCCAATCAGCGATAAATGGTAGCGATCTCACCGGCTGACGTGCAGGAGCGTCCGCTCTTTATCCGGAGCTCCTAGGGTCCGAGCAGTGAACACCGCGGTCCCCTCCCTTGGGAGGGCGGACAGCTAGCTCGTCGCAGCCTTTGGAGGGCGAGCGTTTTTCTAGCCCGCAGCTCCGATCGAGACGATCACAAGGCTACAGGTAGCTAAAATCTTAATTTTCAGTAAGCTAGCTTGGCTTCTACTCATAAAGTAGTAACCTGTGCAGCGAGAAGATAAAAAGGACTGAACTCGTTGACAGCACCGGAACTTATGCCTTCCGGGGTCATACGAGGTCACACGTGACTTTGTTGATATAAATATTCCACCTACGCATGCGCGAGACAAGATATCCAGTGCTAAAGCACCGCCTCTGGCGGTCAGTAAGTATGAAATAGAACAACATTAACACTATGCATAGTATCACGGTATCTGATGCAAATTGGTTGCTTACATTTAATTAGATGAAGATGAAGCATTGAAGGCTCCTTAAAGAATCCTGAGCTGCACTGCCTCTGATGACTCTGGTCTTGGGTCCATGTGGTTCTGGTTCTGTGGTGCATGGAGAGAACACTGTAACACCAATGATGCAAATGGGCAAGACATACAATCCACAATGGCTTGTTGTCTGAAAATGCTGTAGCACTTAAGTGGCTAAAGTTTATTGCTGGCTAGCAGCTGCAACAGTACTTGTGCAGTACAATGAACTTGCAGAGACTGTAAGAGTTAAATAGGTGATGCAAGTACACTATTAACCTTTGAATTGTAGTGGGGTAGAAGAACAAAGTAGCACATTATTTAAATAGTTAAGTAAGGTAAAAGTCACTCAATGTTGTACTTAAGTACAGTGCATGATTACATATAGTGAATTACTTTAAATCACTGCTTGTTCGTAGCTGCTAATACAGGTCCCAAAGATTCATTTAGCATATTTAGAAAGTATGCAAAAAAACAAAACAGTGGCAACAGATAACCCCCAAGTAGCACTACAACACAAGCACTGCAGCAAAAGAGTTACATGTTTAATTAAAGGCTGAAGTTAGCATTAATAACTGGCTGTTAGCATCCTTTGGTAACTAAACAGGAGTAGTTATACTGCAGTTAGCTGCTATAAACAACATGACAAGCTTGGCAATTGTCCCGTTAGCGCAGTGTGCTAACGTTAGCACGTTAGGGCTTAGACTGGATACACTGCTCAGAAGCTGTATCCTTTAATGTGTAAATGAATATCAGTTATCACGCAACTTAACAGTCTATGAACAAACTCAAACGGTGTGTTATACTTTGAAAAATAGTTCATTTGCAGCCTAGCAGCTAGCAGCGTTAGCCCGTTAGCGCAATGCTAACAGGCTAACGCAACGCTGCTAGCAGATAGCAGCTGTATCCTTTAATGTGTAAATGAATATCAGTTCTCACGCCAGTAAACAGTCTATGAAGAAACTCAAACGGTGTGTTATACTTTTAAGAGAGTTCATTTGTCACTTTAAAGTTCAGGTGTTTATGGATACATTCACTTACCTAGCAGGAGTCAGAGCAGAATGATTCTCCTGGGCTTGGTGTGACGCATCTGCTATTATTGATGCGTTCAAGGACACTCAGAAATGCTAAAGTTACAGATGAAGAGCGCTGGAAAAGAGACTAAATTAGAGTATTTTTTGTATTTGTTTAATAATATAATTTGTTCACAGTGTACAAATGTGAGTGGTCAGGATCCCTTATCAAAAACACTGTCATGCATAAAGACTGACATGCAGAAAGAGCCTTGAACCATGTCAGTTGGAGTGATGACATCATCGTGTTCCATTACACAGGTGTTTGTATTTCAGCTAACGAGGCATCCAGAGATCAAAGGTTTCCATTGTTCTGGATGAGAGATAAACCTCTTACATGTGAACGTTTTGTGGAAGAACCGTAACAGATATCTGTGAAATTTCAAAACGTGAAGCATGTCAAGGAAGTTGAGTATCTGAAGTGTAATTTTTGTGTAGTTTCGGGTTAATAATGTGGCCTTTTTGGCAGTTTAACTAAAGGTGTGCGGCTGCTGCTCTGAGGAAAAATCAGCCTGAAATTACAATGGGTTTTAATGGAGGAATGTTGAATGTTTTTGTCACTTCATGCCCACAAGAGGCATTTTGTTGAATTATTTTGCTTTATTATTTGTCATTTTTACGAGATGTTTTCTTACGTTTGTCATGAAAAATTAAGTCTCAGTTTTAAAAAGAAATATGAAGGCAAATTTCAAACTGTCCTCCACTCTAACTCTGACATCACGCACTCTGCCTTAACGAGCTGCGCAATGTTAAAGTTCAAATGTTAAAAATGTGATGAATTATGGGATGTATCTCTGGAATTATGAAAGTTATGAATGAGAAAAGTAATAGCCATCGATTCCCGACCGAGCTGAACGTTTTCATGTTTGAACGGAGTTTCTGCAATGTTCAATGCGGGAGGAGAAGCGCGGCAAAATAAGTCGGCGGAATAATAAAAATTCTTCCGTAGAAGAACAGTTAGTTGGAATGCTGTTAACAGCATTCCCACTAAACTAGAGTGTTCAAATAAATGTACTGGAGTAAATAGTATGATATTCACCTCTGCAATGTAGAGGAGTAGAAGAATAAAGTAGCAACAAATGAAAATACATTAAGTATAGTACTAAGTAAAGTACAGTTATGTCAAACAATTACTTAAAGGTTGGGTAGGTAATTCACTTCAGAAACACTTTTTGTTATATTCCATGGAGCGCTCTTAACACCCCGATAGCAATGCATACATTAAATGCTTTGACAATAAATATATACAAATATTTTATCTGTGGAAGCCGTGGCGCTGTAAAAAGCAAGACCAGATAATTGGATGGCCTACCTGCCTGTCAGCCTTCCATCTCGTGCACAAACTTATCTCGTGCCCTCATTGGTCATGTGCGCGTTCGTGTGTGTTGGAGGAGGGGCTCTGTAAGGAAGTCTGAAGGAAGGGGCAGATTGTTTTCGGTTGTGTACTTTCAAATTCTAGCTTAGTCGAGCTGGTTTCTCCATTCTTACCTACTGTACCCTACCTTTCAAATACAATACTTGAGTAAATAAATATAGTTTCTTTCCACAACTGGTTAAACTTGTGATCAACCTGAAAATACTGGTTTGGGTGTATTCATTAGGATTATAATGACTGTTAATATGTTATTTGTTTCGGCAATAAACCAACACAGGGGGAACTGATGCTGTTGAACTTAGACTTTTATTTGGGAAGATATACAGTATTTGCTCAAACAATATTTACCAATAACAAACGCTACAATAAAATACTGATTTGAATTACATGACAAGATAAAAATGTCCATTTCAGTAAAAAATACATTTAAAGAAACAAAGCATGTTGTACAGCAGTGAAGAGTGTGATGCTGAAGCTGTCTCACCCTGAATCTCCTGCTGTAGAGGAAGCTCGAGCATTAGTCACCAGCCACAGGGGTCCTCCGAGACAACACACCCAGACCCTAAATTCACAGTTGTTTCTTCAAGTTTGATGATGAGATTTGATTCACAGAAACCATCAATGACAAAGAAAAAAAGATGGATTTCACTCTTGACATATGTGACTGGCTCTATCGAAATCAGTTGGATGTCGCACATTGGGTTTTTGGTTGATTCTAAACAAACAAACAAACTCTTGGGATTCAGAATATCATACTTGTCGTGTCATATTCAGATGATGAATACTTTTCTGAAGCTTGTAAAAACAGGGTGTCAACTTCAGCGATCACTGTCTCCTCTCACTCTGATCAGCCTCCCTGAAATATGAAATGACAGGCTGACAGTAACACGACCGGGTCCGGGACAGGGGGTGGTCATCTGATCTTAAATATAAATTAAAGCATGGCTTTTCAGAATATTAGAATATTATAGCCGAATTCAGATGATAAATACGGAATCAATGATTGTAAATGTATCGGACTGAGCATTAGGCATTACAACAGGCCATGTGTTTCACTCCTCTGGCCGAGGAAAATAAACATCCTGGTCCTCGATGCTAATAGATTAAAATGAGTTAGCCCACGGGTGAATCTCCATTATCTGTTGCACATCATGAGAGGGACAGCCTGCTAACAAGCTTTGGTGATGTTAGAAATTTAAATCAATATTGAATGACGTAATTTTGCTTAAACAAACAGTACGTTTAAAGCTGTTTTATTCTGAAAACAGTTCCGGTTAAAGTTTACTTTGAAAAGCTGTATTGAAAGACATTGCCAACAATGACCACTTCCGTTTTTACGATAACATCGATTACAGCCGTTAAAATGCATTAAATAAAAAGTCATGAAAGAGTGAATAAGGAGAAAAGGCATGTGAAGTGATGCAATGAATACACAACGTCTAAATCCTCATGTTTTACGCGATATCGGACATAGAAGACCGAGGCGGGTGGACCCCCTGCGTCTCCGGCCGCCATTGAAGAGGAGGAGTCAAATTATGAGAATATATAGAGAGGTGACGGAGCTTCGTGCTCACGCTTCCGACCGGAGCCACTGCGAGACAAACAGCTGCTCTGTCTCCTCCAACTCCTGTTTGTTTCATTACCACACTACTTAAAGTAACCAATTTGAACCTTTTCAGAGACTCCATTAGTCTCTTTATTTTAAGCTTCTGTCCTGGGATGCGAGAGAACCTACACAATTCAACAGTGACATACAAAGATTTCAGAATCACAGCTTATCCAGAGGTGGCCCTAAGGGGAGGCCAAGGGGTACTATGCCCCCAAAATATTAAAGGGCCCATGTCATGCTTTTCCAGTTATTACGAGTCCCCTTGTGTGTTATGAAGGTTTTTATGCATGTAAACGGTCTGCAGAGTCAAAAACCCTCAAAGTACACCCTGTAGGGAGTAAAACTCTAACACAGAAAATACCTGTCTATGCTGCCCCAAAACGCCTTGTTGGAGATTTCTCATTTTCCATTGTTTTCTTCCTGGGTTCTGTGAATACCCAAATCAACAACAAATGACCGGATTGGCCCAAATGGACCAATCCGCGGAGCACCTCACACACCAGGATCCCTTGGCCAACTAACAGGGAGTCCTCATTGACTTGCATAGAGCTCCCTGAACACTGTTAATAGACGAGTTGGGATCGCGGAGAAATGCTCTCCGCAGACCCATTCTCACAGCGTTATAAACCTTTTTTCTTACTCAATATCAAGCCACACTTATTGTTTTTACTTCTGTGATGCCCCTGTGGGCCCATCAGTGGAGAGGGTGTGGCTGTCCTGTATGTGTTGCACTGATTGCAGTAATTCAGGGCACCTGGGTCTGGTGCCCTATTTAAAACCTCTCTGTTCCCTCTCTGCTTCTCCCTGCAGGCACCTGGTTTTTGTTGAGTATATGTTGTTGTTACTTTACTTTGTGCACCTCACCACTTCCACACATACACATTCATGCAACCCTCACCCTGCATTTACACTACTGATCCCACTGACGTCCACACCTCATGCCTTACTTATGGTTGCATTTCATTTCATTTGGTTAATTTGAATTGTTTGTCTTAAATAAACATATTTTGTTAACCGTCGACATGGTGTGTCTCCTCTTTGTTGTGGCCTTTTGAGCCGGGTCGCAACAACTTCTTACTACTGTGTGCTCAGGATGAGTTTCGCTGTGTCTCTCTGTAACGCCGACCCGGAAACCTGTCCGCTCCTCGCAGCAGTGAGCCTCGCAACGTCCCGACCAATCAGAGCACACTGGGCTCACAGGGAGGGGGGCGCAGGAGCTCCAACAAGCCGTTTAGGACAGAGAGTGAATAGAGAACCGCAGTGACGCATCCTAAAACCCGGAAGTAAGTTAGCATTTTTACCACTTCCGGTTCCTTCGTCAAAAAGCAATGCATTTTCTCCATAGGGTTTTGGAAAATAGCTCGAAATAAGGTCTGTGGTTGACACAAATTTAAGAGATAAATCACGTTTTGTTCTACGACATTAAATACATCAGCAGTGACCCCACTGGTGATTTTTGAAGAGTTTACGTGTCTGAAAAACGATGGTTGTTACCGAGTGGCTGAATAGGACTACAGAAATGGTCGAGGCCGTTGTACGTCATTACGCAGAACACGTAAACACTCCGCTAAGTTTGTTTCCCCCATAGACTTTCCCCCTGTGTTCTGCTTGAAACCAAGTACCTGCCTATCTTTAGTATCTTTAGTATCTGTATATCTATATATCTATATCTGACCATTAGAATCTGTATTTTTCGTTTTTAACACCGTAGTTTTACAAATTATAGAATAATTAATTACCAGTGTTTTCCAATTTGACTCGGCAGTTCGTTTCGTTTGCTCACGTTAGCTAAAACTAGCGCTACTAGTTAGCTACGCAATGGTTTGTTGCTTTGCTACGGTTTCAGCCACAGGTCTTCGCATGATACGTGCTCGTTCTATCGTTTCCCGGCCAATGTTTTCCAAAGGAGAGTCTGGATTCGTGCCATGAGGTAAGCTGACGTTACATTTTTGTCCATGTCACGGTGAAATTTAAATGATGGGTAGTGACTGTATCGCCGTTTTAGAGATGGCGCTGCTGAAAAGACCGCAACATAAGTAAAGATAATGAATAAATCCTATTAAAACCTGTGTGGCTTATATGATAAGTCTAATTAGTACAAGCAGCATAACGTTTCACCATGTAACTAAAGATTGTAGTCAGGGAAATCAGTTTGACATATTGAACTAATAACAAATCTGGCAGGAGTTCTGGCTGGCAGAGAACTCTCTGCTCCATAGCTTCTCTTGGAAGTAAAATCACATGTACATTTTACATTTATATTCAATTTAATTAATATTCCATGCCTCACATACTTTTGTATATAGCCTATAATAACTTATATTTAGTTTTTCTTTTTATGCTGCTGCAACACAAACATTTCCCAAATTGGGATCAATACAGTAATATCTTATCTTAATTAAGAAATATAACTATTATAATTAGTGTAGCAGCTGACACCTATTTTCAATATGGATTAATCTACCATTTATTTCTTTAGTTCAATTTTGATCTATAAAAATGTCAAAATAGTGAAAATGTTTACGAGACTTATCAAAGTGCAAGGTTATATCTTTAGATGTTTTGTTTTAGCCCATGTACTGTATGTCTTAATGCTCTTATATGTGACGGTGTGACTTCCATGAAACTAATATTTTATATCTTCCCAACAGACGAGCTGACAGGAAGCCCAATGCCTGTTCCCGCATCTGCAGCTGTCATTTTCGTTTGCGAAAGAGAAAAAGGCCCGTTTCATTTGAAGCACAGAATGTAGAATGCGTCACCACCGAGTTTGATAGGAGCGCGATGTTGTTCGCCGCTGCCGATGCCTGGAAGGCACACTGGTGCACCCGGTCGGCCTGGCGGGCGACATACTGGTCCCTGGGGGAGACCAACGTAGGGCGCCGTCCGGCGACCAAGTTGGCCTGCCTTACCCCAAAAAATGCAGTCAGACTCGGCTCCAGAGAGGGGGTGACTGGGAACCCAGCATCTGTGAGCCCCTCCACCTTGGTGAGGGGCACAAACGTGGCCACCGGAGCCTTCAGGGTCCTCGGGTTCGCCGCCGCCCCCTCCTGGTACCTCCTGATGGCGGGGAAGCGTGGCCAGATAGGGTCACTCCTGACCGTCTGCACCCGCGAGAAAACTCCGGCCATGTCGTCCGGAGCACACCTCTCCTGGGCCAGGGGAACGGGGAGACCTCTGCAGGCAGCCGCTCTGCTTATAATCCCCGGTAGTTCCCCCATGATGCCACCTATCGCCGGCAGCGCCGTGGCGACGGAGAAGGGGACCGCGTGCCCGGCCTCCAAGCCGGCACCCTGCTCCGACTCCGTCTCCCCCGTCCGGGGGAGAGGAGGGAGGGGAGAACCGCACGGTGACCCGTGGAGGGAGACGGGGTAGGAGTCGTCCGACTCCTGCCCGGCACTCGGCTCCATGGACACGAGGCTGCCGTCCATCTCAAAAGCCTGGACGGGCCAGTCGTCCTCCTGAGCCGCAGCAGCGAGAGCGTCCGCTCTACGCTTCCTGTCGGCCGAGGGGAGACGTGCACAGTGAGCACATGCGACCTGCTGGCTGAGAGCCGCGTCCGCGTGCTCTGACCCCAGGCAGGATTCGCATGTCTCATGTTGGTCGTAACCCATGATGTAGCCTGAGCGACATGAGGGGCAATCACGCACACAGTTGCTGCTCATGGTTACGCTGGTGTCTCTTCGTGCTTCAGTCGCTCTCCGGGGTGCTGAAGAAAAGAGGGAGCAGATTGTCGGCCCTCCTTCCTATTTATACCGGAAGGGAGGCCGAGGGTGGGGCCCACCTTGCGGGTGGGCGTGGACTACAAGTGTTTTCAGTGCTGCGCGGGTGCGCAGGGGGATTACCCAATAGCGATAGCCTTAGAGGGCGAAGCCATATACGAAATAGAACTCACATTTGTATGATGTTGTTTCCTCCATGCCCGAAAAACGGTTGCACACCTGTGAGTGAGATTATCAAGCCTGCATCCATTCAAACTCACTGTCGGAGGCTTTTATAACCCACTACCCCTCCGCCCTGATTGCTTTGGACCAGCCCTCAATGTGGCGGACCCTCCGCGTGAACGCGCAAACGGAGGGGTAGGGTGTAGGGGTAGGGTGTAGGGGGCGGTTTGGGAATGGGCCTAAGTGTTTCCAAGCTGTAGTGTTCCTCTTCTGGCTCGGGGGAGAGAAGCCAAGAAATTCCTGAGAACCTGCCCCCGAGTCTGTCCCTCAGCCAGTCACGATCTTCGGAGGTGGGCTCTCTTGTCAGCGGGTTAAATGACTTATTGGTTGGAGGAAATAGCTCCTCCACTGAATGCGTTCGTTTAGCTGCCTTTGGCTTCTTCCACTGACAGGGGGTGTCAGTGCAGCTGAAATTGTGGATGGCAAAGATGGCTAATGCAGCCGCATGACTGCATTTCCATTCTCCACGTGGGCATTCACATTTTGTGGAGAGAATTCCCTCTTCTCCTGTAGATACCTGTGGTGGTGGGATTGTTTTATTAGTTAAAATATATTTACATTTGTAATGCCTTCCCAATTATCACTTTAATTGTTTATAGCCTACTGTATGTTTATTTCATGGATATTTCTGTGTTTTCTGGTGTGTAATATTTGTAATAAAGATTTCATGTGACACATAACATGGATTTGTTGATGGGAATTAATGTCACTAATGTGAATAAATTAACTCTAGGTTAACGGTACTCTTGCTATCACTACTCACCGACACTCTGTAAACCTTGTCCCTCATGCTAGCCCTGACAGCACCGGTAAGCACACCTTCATCTAGGCTGCACTGTTGTACGTGTCCTGACTTGTAGTGGTTCTCTCCTCTATCTACACTCTTCTTGTCATCTTTGTAAAACGACATCAGACTGGTA
>CALSBZ010034615.1:0-12120 GCA_943591055.1 Gobionotothen gibberifrons
TTCAGCCTGGATTTAAAAGTAGTAAGAGTTGCAGCGGACCTGCAGGTTTCTGGGAGTTTGTTCCAGATATCTGGAGCATAATAACTGAACGCTGCTTTACCGTGTTTAGTTCTGACTCTGGGGACAGAAAGCTGACCAGTCCCTGAAGACCTGAGAGTTCTGGATGGTTCATAATTTATCAGGAGATCAGAAATGTATTTTGGGCCTAAACCATTCAGTGCTTTATAAACCAGCAGCAGTATTTTGAAATCTATTCTTTGACACATAGGAAGCCAGTGTAAAGACTTCAGAACTGGAGTGATGTGATCCACTTTCTTAGTGTTAGTGAGGACTCGAGCAGCGGCGTTCTGAATTAGCTGCAGCTTTCTAATAGATTTTTTAGGGAGACCTGTGAAAACACCATTACAGTAGTCCAGTCTACTGAAGATAAAAGCATGGACAAGTTTTTCCAAATCCTGCTGTGACATTAGTCTTTTAATCCTAGATATGTTCTTTAGGTGATAGTAGGCTGATTTAGTAACTGTTTTAATGTGACTGTTGAAACTCAGGTCAGAGTCCATGACTACACCTAGATTTCTGGCTTTATCTGTTGTTTTGAACATTACAGACTGAAGCTCAGCGCTAACTTTTATACGTTCTGCCTTGGCTCCAAAAACCATTACCTCAGTTTTATCTTTGTTTAATTGGAGAAAGTTCTGACACATCCAGTCATTGATTTGTTCAATGCACTTACTCAGTGTTTGAATTGGAGCATAGTCTCCTGGTGAAATGGTTACGTACATTTGTGTGTCATCTGCATAGCTATGGTAACTTATTTTGTTGTTCTTCATTATCTGAGCCAGTGGTAGCATGTAGACATTAAAGAGAAGAGGCCCCAAGATGGAGCCTTGAGGAACCCCACATGTCATATTTGTGACCTGCTCCATCGAAATCAGTCGCATTGACCCGAAGACACATTTTGAGTTGTATACAGTGCTGGAAAAAGGAGATTCCTAGCTTTCTAATGATATCAGGATTGTTTTTGTACTCCAAATATTAATCAAAATATGTCACATTATATAATGACTGTCACCGAGTCATCATTTTGAGAAAAAAGCCTTTAAAGTTTCCTCTTCTCTGGAATCCATCGATCTGACTGATTATTAGCGGAGCAATGATAAAAATACTATGGAGGGAAGATATTTTCGTTTGGATTACTGGTCTGGGGGAGGCTCGCGAGTGTGTGTGTGTATACGTGTGTGTGTGTGGTGGTTGTGTAATTTTTATTGTGTTTGTTTCCTGGGCCCATAGGGTCTGGAGGTTTATTTGTACCCTGCATTAAGACAGGAGGAGGAGATCCTCTACGTTTTGGCACACCTCCGCGTGGTAAGCGCGTCAGGGTGTGCCCGGCCAGCCGCAGCCTCTTTCTCTCTCCTTGGCTACGGCTGAGGGAGAGGTGAGGGAGGCGCAGCGGCTGCTAAACAGAAAGCCGGTCCGAAACAGGGGGATGGAGTGGTGTTCTCGCGGGACAGCAGAGTGGGTATACGTCGGGCTGTGAGAGATATAACGTTGGGTTACGTATGGTGCAGTATGGTAACCGTTGTTATATAAGCACAGCGGAGCCCTCTACTAATGGGAGCACTGCTGCCCTATGCTACTCGGCTGAAGAGAAAGTAAAGGGATAGTAGTGAGCGGGCGAGGCCGCCTCTTATGCGATGGATGCGTGCGCATTCAGGTGGGCCCGCCCAGGGGCCGGCTACGTCTATGGAAGTCTCAGTGAAGGAATGCGTGCATGATACAGGGGAGTACCCATAGAGTCCAGTAGAAAGAAAGCGAGAGTATTTTTGAAAATGGAGCCTCTCCTGGAGCATCGCAATTGCCCGTCGTGCCCTGGCCTGATTGCGGGAGCAGATCTGCATCGGCAGTGTTTCCAGTGCCTGGGAAAGGATCATGCCGAGCAGGGAGTGGGTCAGACACCGGCCCCGGGGGACGTAACACGCACATGGGCCCATAGGGTCTGGAGGTTTATTTGTACCCTGCATTAAGACAGGAGGAGGAGATCCTCTACGTTTTGGCACACCTCCGCGTGGTAAGCGCGTCAGGGACCCCTGGAGGGTCGTGGGGTGACGTGGGGTGCTCTGGGCCCTTTTCAGGGCTGGAGGGGGAGAGCCCTCCATACTATAGTCCCTACACACTCTGCACGGGGTCAGTGTTTGAGTGTGGGGACATAGGGGGCACTTGCGTTCTCCCCGTGCTCTTTAGGGACTCAGGAGGGAGAGTGCATAGTGAACCCATACAGGGCTGCGGGCTTTTTCCTGTCTGCCTATAGGCGGATGCAGGGGAGCCCTCAGCACTGTTTTTCAAGCACACTTTTTTCGCGAGGCAAGCGCGCCAGGGTGTGCTCTATCAGCCGCAGCCCAGACTTCTCCACGGTTACAACCGAGGGAGAGGTGAGTGAGGCGCAGTGGCTGCTAAAGCCGGTCAGGGACAGTGAGGTGGAACGGTGTGCTGGACGACAGTGCGTGCATACATCGGGGCTCCGCCCACTGTACCCATAGAGTCCAGTAGAGGGCGGAGCCTGTGAGAGATATAACGCCGGGTTACGTATTGTAACCCTTGTTATATTAGCACAGGCGGAGCCCTCTACCTTGGGGCACTGTCTGTCCTATACCGCTCGCTGAAGAGTGGTGTAGGATAGTGGTCAGGAGGCGAGGCCTCCTTTTATACGGAAGTGAGATGCGCACGCATTCAGGTAGGCCCGCCCCGGGGCCGGCTACGTCCATAGAAATCTCAGTAGGTGAATGCTTGCATGATAAGGTAGTACCCATAGAGTCCAGTAGAGGGCGGAGCCTGTGCTAATATAACAAGGGTTACAATACGTAACCCGGCGTTTCAGACCTTTTGTGTTTATGTGACTAAAAATGAATCTGCAATTTTTCTCTTGTGTTTACCTGTTTCTTGTTTTTGTGTTTTCTCTACCAAATTGGTCCTGCCAAAGTGTCCTTTGACTGCATTCATTTCCCCTTATTTTATCAAGTAAACCAAACTTCTATCCTTCCTTAAGTTTGTGTACCGGATGTCATGCAGTGCCTTTAAAATACTAAAATGTGTCTACCACAACAGTAGCCTTACATTAGTGTGCACTGCACAACGAAAGAAAAAGTTATGTGTGTGACGCATAAAAACCCCCACATGTTTCTAAGTGGGAAGAGGTAAGTATGTTGTATGCATTGGTCTTATGTCAGTGGAAAGCTGTTTGTGTCTGAGGGACACGCTATGATTGCAAAGGTTAACGCATTGCAGAAATAGAACATGAGTGGGTTTGTTAATCATAGGCAAACAAGACACTAGTTATACACTATTTCAGCTTGAAGACACAACTGTGTGTGTGTATGCAAAAGAGAACAATTGGTTAAAGCAAATGGGTGTGTAAGTTGGATTTGAAGGTGTTTGCACATAATTTAACTTGAAGGATGTTAGCGCATCTAGAACTTTGTAATGTGATGTGCTAATGTTCAGTGCAATGTACTGTATTAACAATGTTCAGTGAACAGTTATACTGACGACAGTGTGTCTATGAAATATGTATTTGGATGAGACGCACACAGTGAACTGTGACATTGTATCGGATTTCTCTTTCTCTCTGTACAAGTCAATAGAGCAGAATGAACTCCATGATTTGAATACTACTCTCCAGTGCTGTACAGTAAGTTATTGCAATAAGTAAGTACAGCATGTTTGCCAAATGTTCAGCCATGAGCTGCATTCACACCGGAGTATACTTTTCCCACAATAGTTCATCAGAACTACGATATATTTGCGTTCACACCAAAAAGCCCCAGGAACTAAATTAGTTCATCAGAACCATTTTTATCCCGTTTTCAGTCCCTGCTAGAGAGCAGGGACTTTCGTGGGAGAAAAAGGTTCCTATGTCTGATTGGCTGGGCGGAATGCAAACCACGGCCCGTAAAACTCCCAAAAAGTTTTGTGAAGCCGCCATTTTATTATCCTCGCATTAGCATTATTAGCATTAGCCCAACGCACAAACGCAGAGAGACTAACTTATGGCAACACAAAATAAAACATGGGAGCGGTGGAGATGAGGAGGTGTCGGCGTTCTGGCGATTTACTTGGAAGGCTTCAGTAGAAGCTGTCCCCAATTCCGGAGACTTCCGGCCGGGGACTCCGGGTGGCAGTATACGCCGTGAAGTGGTTTGCGGCCTGCCAGTAAACCCAAAGCAGAAGAAGAAGAAGTGACGTCAGCGGCTTCATTTGCCTAATCCACCCCCAGGAACTCATTGCGGTGTGAACGCGATCTGCTTTAGTTCATCAGAACTAAGAGAGTTCTGATGAACTATTGTGGGAAAAGTACTTGGTGTTTTGTAGTGAAAGTAGAGCATTGCTTCTTAAAATGTATGTTTAAGTCAATACTATTAATTCCCCAAAAACTATATGTATTCCTCAAGTACCGCAGTTTATGTTTGCTGTGGCAAGTACTCACTAGTTCATATAATTATTTCCCGGCTGAAAAAAAAGTTCCCAAAAAAGGCACTATTTCGCCTTTTGGTGTTTTACCTTTCCTGTAGTGTGTTTCATACGTTTTTCTGTATCGAAAGGCTAAAATCCCAAAGAGGGAGTTTCTCTCCCACACCCTGCCTGCAAATCCTTGATTGGAATCAATTGTAAATACATTGTAAAACTTAATAAGTTGTGGTAACTTGAAAAAAGTATGCAAACTCTTTGCCTCACAATAAGTAAGTTAAGTTAACTTATGGCGCTTTTCCACTGCAGCACGTAGCACGGTTTAGGGCAGGGCTTCTCAAACTCCGGACCAAACTGCAAATCAATCCGGACCGAACCCTGTGTCCCATTATAAAAAGAAAAAAAAAAGAAAAAAATTATTATGCTATATTGGAAAAATATATTGTAGGGCCATACCTATACAAAACATGTCGGTGAAGTTTTTTGCTTAAAATACCAAACAGTTCACCCATTGTAGCCATGCCTCATACTGCTCATACCCCTCTTTTGCCAACCCTGTCTCCTAAAAATTACGTTCCCACAGAACTAAACTGCATTCTCAATTGCGTTTAGCTAGAAACGTATTTTCTCCCACGTTACGTTCGTTATGAACGTATCTCAAATACGTTTATTTTCTACATATCTTCTAGAAACATATTTTCTCCCACGTTACGTTTCTTATGAACGTATCTTAAATACATTTATTTTCTACATATCTTTGCCATTTATTGTCTTGCTTATAATAATGATAATAGTCATTTATAAATATCATTTTAGAGCACACATTTGAAATCAGCCCCCCCCAGAACTACAAATCTGGCTATTGTGTTTCGCAAACATGTTCTCTATGGCACGTCTCTACTGGGAATTGTAGTTTTAAAAGACGTTTTCGTTTTTCCCAAAATGTTTTCGGATATCATATCGCATTAACATCATATCCCAACATGCACTGCGGCTAAAACATCCAATCAACGAGCTTCAAGCTGAGGATCTTGGGTAATCTGTTCAGTGGGTTTGTGGTGTGTATCGCTCGAAATGTCCCTGGCCTACGCCTGGCGTGCTAAAAAGCCCAAGATTATAGAATTAAACGAATAAATAAAAACAAGGATAAGTGTGTGTTATTGTTGAGTAAATAACAGTGTGTTATTTAGAAAAGAATAACAAATTAGAAGGAAAAAAAGATTTTCAAAAATACAGATTTCAGTATTTTGAGGCTCGAAGCCCCATTTATTTTCCTCACAGACGGCAAAAAAAGTCTGACATTATACTATTTTAAATAAAAACAAATAAATAAAAAGACAAAACACTGGCATGTCATTTACGTTAGAATAAATAGAATGGTTTTGAATAATAGATGAGAGTAAAATCGACGTCACTTTACAGCCCCGCCCACTTTTGGGGAAACCAACGCTGTCATTTGAACGGCGATCAAGCCTGAAGCCACAGAGTTCTTCTGTTCTCATTCGTAATACTCCGTTCGATGTCTCACTATGGGATGCGCCTCATCCATGAGCAATCAGAAGCATCTATGTCATTACGCCAATCCTGATTGGCCGGTGATCTTGACGCCAGCGTCAGGGAATCCACCCCCTATAAGTAGCTTGCGCCACGTCGCCTACGTCATTCAATCACCTCTTCTCGCTTCAGAGCACATCTCGAATATCAGGAGCCGGGCTAGCTAACACAGCTCACAGACGGATAAGCTGACAAGCTACCTTCGGTCGACGGCCGCTCGCCGGCTACCTGGATATTTTCTTCCACGAGAAGACTGTCGGTACTAACGTCCGTTAGTACTACAATCAACCTCACCGTTTTCTTTTTTCTTCGGAAATCGAGAAGGTAAGGTTTTGATTCAAGCTAGCAGCACACCCACTGCTAGCTTACCTTCCTCGTGACACCACGTGAGTGAGGACACTTTTTCTTTTCTCTCACACCAGAGAAGAATAAGATTAAGTAAGAACCAGTTAATATTCTTCGGGAATAAATCTTACACCGTCGTCTTTTCTCCGGATTAACGACAGGTTGGACAAGATTTTTTTCTCAACGACGCACCTGCTAAGAGCGCTTCCTTCCCACGTCGCCTTAATGGCGAACAAGTTGGACACGTCTCTCCCTCACACCAGAGGAGCAAGGGCGCCGGGGGCTCGGGCTTGCCGCTGCGGGTTGAAGATGTCGGACACAGACGAACACCAGGTCTGCTCGTCCTGCCTCGGGCTGCAACATGCCCAGGAGGCTGTCGACAACCCCGGCTCATGCGCACACTGTGCACGCTTCACCGGCAAGAACCTCCGCCGGCGGCTAGCTCGCCAAGCTAGCCTGTCGAGTCAGGACCCTCTCATGTCCCTTGATTTACCGGACGGAAATCAAGACACGACGGCGTCCGCCACAGAGATGGAGCCCCACACCGTGTCGGTCTGGGGTTCATCGGTGGTAACAGCTGCAGAACCGGAGCCCCACGCCGTACCAGGCTGGGACGCGGTAGCAGCGAGAGACGTGCGAGCGGAACCCCACGCCACACCAGGCTGGAGCTCCCGGCTAGACCTCACCATGGTCTCGCCCGCAGAGGACGTCTTAGAGTTGGACTATACGGAGGATGATGAGGGTGCCTCTGGATTCCTCCTGTCCGACTCTGATGAGCAGGAAGACGACGTCTTCATGTCATCAGCTCAGGCTGCAACGCCCGGAGCGATGACTGCTCGCTCAGGCGATAGCGCACCAGCTTCGCCCTGTCTAAGTATGGACCTGCAGGCCATGTGTCAGTGTGCCGCAGCCAGACTAGACATCCCATGGCCCGAAATGGCCAAGGAGATCTCCAGATCCCGTTACGAGGGCAAGAACCTGCCCCAAGCAACGAGGACAAAGAGACAACTCCTGCCAGTCTTCCCGGAGATGTTGGAGGAGGTGTCGGTCTCGTGGAGAGACCGGCCCTTCAGCAACAAGGCTCCAATCCAGGGTGCCTCCTCCCTAGACTGTGACGGTATGGAGAGGCTCGGCCTGCTCCGCATACCGCCGATGGAACCGCTGGTGGCGGCTCACCTCCTCCCGAGGACGGCGAGCGCACCGAGCAGGAACCCCACTGCTCTATGCAGAAGAGATGCGAGTCCAAAAATAAGGAGGACGAGGCTCTCCACCTCTGCCTCCCCCGAAAGGCACCGCCGCCTCGCGCATGCGCGGTGACGTCTGGGGCTGTGAGGCCGCCACCGTCACGTGTAGACGCCGGGTCGGCCGGGGTTGTAATGGCACCTCCATCACGCGCATGCGCAGTGTCGGTGGGATTTGCCAGACCGGGCTACCTCCGTGTGCAGACACTAGAGGTCCCCGTAACACAACAAATAGAGACTCAGAGGACAGCAGAGGTGACATCTCCACTGGCTCTAAGGAGCGAACAGTGGGAGAAGCTCACAACGTCTGCTTGGGTGTTAAAAACAGTTACTCGGGGCTACAGACTCCAATTCGCTGTCACCCCCCCTCGCTTCTCGGGCGTTCTGTATTCACAAGCCCGAGGAGAGTCAGCCCAAATTCTAGAAAGAGAGATTCTCTCGCTTCTAGAAAAGAAGGCTATATCTATAATACCCGCCGAGCAGAGTCAGAGCGGCTTTTATTCCAAGTATTTCCTCGTTCCCAAACGGGGAGGGAACGGAATTCGGCCAATACTAGATTTGAGGGCTCTGAACAAATATCTAAGAAGATACAAGTTCAGAATGCTCACTCACACATCTCTGCTGCGTCTCGTGCGACAAAACGACTGGTTTACATCAGTCGACCTGAAAGATGCGTATTTCCACATCCCAGTATATTACCCACACAGGAAATATCTGAGGTTCGCATTTCAGGGGGTCTGTTACGAGTACAGAGTACTTCCCTTCGGACTGTCTCTCAGTCCCAGAGTGTTTGTACGATGTACGGAAGCCGCGATAGCCCCGTTGAGACAACAGGGCATTCGCCTGGCGACCTACCTAGACGACTGGCTGCTCCTCGCACAGTCGGAGCAGGAGGCTATTACGCAGACGAATGTCCTCGTAAAGCACCTGCTCAACCTGGGTTTCATAATAAATGCAGAGAAGAGCATGCTGTGCCCAGCACAGACAGTGCTCTTCCTGGGTTTGCGCCTAAACTCGGTGCCCTTTACAGCCCGCTTGTCGGTCGGAAAGAGTGACAGCTTTCAGAGCTTGTCTCGCTCATTTCCAGCTGCGCAAACATGTTCTCTTCAGATCATGCCTGCGGCTACTGGGGCTCATGGCGTCAGCCATTCTGGTCGTACGACTGGGACGCTTACACATGAGAGAGTTTCAGCGCTCAAACTACCTGCGCCGGTTCCCCTGCATCCTGCCTCGCCGAAAGCGCCTTAGACGGGGAAATCGTGGTGGTGCACTGGTCCATCTTAAGGCATACCTGACGGCTTCTTCTGGGACTTATCCACGCCTCGGAGGTCATGGCCCTCCCGCTGCACGCCAGGTGAGGGATCGATGGATTCGCCCCGTCTTTCCGGAGCTGCGTCCTCTGCTGGGCCCGCTGCCAGCTCCTCCTGTCCGTCCGACTGCTCCCAGCCCGCGCGGCGTCCAACATGCACATCTTCGTCCGCTGAGACGCACGACACCTTCGGCTGGCCCGGAGCAAAAACTTTGCATGGCTCTGCTAAATGCTAGGTCGATAGCAAACAAAACATTCCTGCTAAATGACTTCTTCACCTCTCGTGATCTGGATTTTATGTTTCTGACGGACACCTGGATCCACGCTGGCGAGTATACACCGTTCTCTGAACTTCTTCCTCCTGACTGTACATTCTTCAGCTCCCCCCGCACCACTGGCCATGGTGGGGGAATAGCATCAGTGTTTAGAGCTAGCCTCCAATGCCGATTGCTTCACCCTGTAACTAGCTATGCTAGCTTTGAGTTGCAGCTTTTTGAACTTAACCCGGCCTCGCCTATACTCTGCGCAGTCGTCTATCGTCCGCCAAAATGCAATAAGGATTTCATAAATGACTTTGCTGACTTTCTGTCCGGGATCATGGTGAAATATGATCGTGTTTTGATTTGCGGAGATTTTAATGTCCATGTGTGTTGCGAGTCCAAACCTCTGGTTAGAGATTTTTTAAATCTTCTCGATTCATTCGGTCTCATTCAGTCCGTAGCTGGCCCAACACACGAAAAAGGACACACTTTAGATTTAGTATTATCGTTTGGACTGTCTGTATCTGTGGATGAAATCTGTGGATGAAATCTGTGTAACAACGCGTATTTTTGGATTCTGCTGCTCCTTTTACGCTTAGACGCACCAAAGTTCTCACAGAGCCTTGGCTAAATGACTGTACTCGTGCTCTCAGACGCGCTTGAAGGCGCGCAAAGAGAAAATGGAAAAAGGATAAACTCCATGTCTCCTTAGAAATCCTTCGTGCTTGTCTTTCAGATTACCAGACGGCAGTCAAAGCAGCCAAATCAGAGTACATTTCTCTGTTAATCTCCAAAAACAGCCATAAACCTCAGGTTATTTTTAATGTCCTCAACTCTATTATTAATCCCTGTGATGCTTCTCCTATTGTGCCATCGACCACTCTCTGTGATAAGTTCCTCACATTTTTTATCGAAAAAGTATCTGCTCTTAGGCTAGCCCACACCAGTGCTACCCCAGATCCTGCTCATTTACTGTGCCCTGCTGTCCTCGACCACTTTGAGCCTGTGTCCCTCTCTTCTCTCTCGGATGTGGTCACGCACCTGCGGCCGACAAACTGCAGCTCAGATAGCATTCCCTCTCGCCTTCTCAGAGATGTTTTTAATTCAGTTGGAGCAAGTATTTTATTACTTTTAAATACCTCTCTTGGCTCAGGATGTGTCCCAGCTGCCTTCAAACATGCCGTGGTAAAGCCACTACTTAAAAAGAAAAATCTCGACCCTTCCATTCTCGCACATTTTAGGCCCATCTCCCAGCTACCCTTTTTATCCAAAGTTCTGGAGCGAGTAGTCTATGCCCAGCTGCAGTCTTTTTTAACTACGCATGGAATCCATGAAAAGTTTCAGTCTGGCTTTAAACCCATGCACAGCACTGAAACAGCCCTTTTAAGAGTTTTTAATGATCTGCTCCTAGCCGCCGACTCAGGTAGCCCAGCTGTCTTGGTGCTGTTAGACCTGACAGCTGCCTTCGACACAGTGGACCATAGCATCCTGTTGTCACGGCTTGAACAGTCCGCTGGCATCACAGGCTCTGACCTTGCATGGTTCAGGTCCTACCTGACAGACCGTAGCTTTTCAGTGCAACTGGGTGCCTTCTCCTCTGCCAAAGCCCCTCTCACCTGTGGGGTTCCCCAAGGCTCGATTCTGGGCCCCATCCTGTTTTTACTTTACATACTTCCCCTGGGTTCAATCCTCACAAAACACAATGTCCCCTTCCATTGTTATGCAGATGATGTGCAAATCTATCTGCCTCTCAATTCCAATGCTAACTCTTTACAGCTACTGATGGACTGCTTGACAGAGGTCAAATCCTGGCTGAGCCAACATTTCCTCAACCTAAACGAGAGTAAGACTGAGGTCATCTTTTTTGGACCCCAACCTCCAGCCTCCCCAGTTGATACTCTGGGCTCCCTCAAAAAAAACATCCTCCCCTCTGTCAAGAACCTTGGAGTGACCTTCGACAGCACTTTTAAATTTGATAAGCAGGTCAGCAGCGTAGTTCAAACCTGCTTTTTTTAAATACGACTATTGGCTAAGACCAAGTCGTTTTTATCTTTTAAAGACTTGGAAAGGGTCATCAACGCCTTCGTAACCACAAGGTTGGATTACTGTAACGGTCTGTATGTGGGTATGGACCAGGCCTCAATTAAACGCCTGCAGCTAGTGCAGAATGCAGCTGCACGTCTTCTCACGGGCCACAAAAAGCGTGACCTCATTACCCCAATTCTGGCCTCACTGCACTGGCTTCCAATTCGGTTCCGAATTGATTTTAAACTCCTTTTATTTGTTTTTAAAGCACTAAATGGGCTGGCTCCGGCCTATATAGCCGAACTCCTCCAGCGCTACACCCCAACCAGAGCCTTAAGGTCTGCTGACCAGCTGCTGCTGGTAGTGCCTAAGACCAGGCTCAAAACCTGAGGGCACCGAGCCTTCGCAGCAGCTGGCCCCAGGCTCTGGAACACGCTGCCCCTCCATGTGAGGTCGGCCCAGACCCTGGGGAGTTTTAAATCAACCCTAAAAACTCACCTCTTCTCTCTGGCCTTCTAGCCAGAGCGGAGCACGACTCCTGACATTTCCCTGTGTGTTATTTTGTATTTGTGCTGTTGTATTTGGTGTAAAGTGTTTTTATTGTAAAGCATTTTTTTTTTATTGTATGTACAGCACTTTGGGCTCGACCAAAAATCGTTTTAAAATGTGCTCTCTAAATAAAACTTGATTTGATTTGATTTGGCTCCTCCTCTTCAGTGGCGGCTGTGGTGACGTAGGGGGACCTCCCTCCTCTGGTCTTCAATGTCCGTTATTGCGCATTACAGAGGATTCAGATATTGTACATTCAAATAACTAAACACGCCTTTTCTCCTCATATTATCTTTCATGACTTTTTATTTATTGCATTTTAACGGCTGTGTGAGAAAGACCGTTGAGCGGCCCAGACCAAGTAAGGAGGCAGAGG